>JAVIWC010003793.1:0-476378 GCA_031894815.1 Creontiades dilutus
AATAAAATGTCTCTTTTTAGTAGAATAGAGGGCACTCCATCACTATATGTTCAATCGTTCCACTGGGGTTTCCGCACCCATTACATTGTGGACTATCCTGAACATTAAACTTATGCAGATGAGCATCGCAGACTCCGTGATTTGACCTCATTCTTGTGATGGTCCTGGTAAAAGGCTTGGGGACTTGGTGGTGATGGTACCATAGGCGTCTTGGAACATTCGGTTGTATCTCCTTATAAAACTTTCCTTTTACGGATGCTATGAACTTTTGTCGCCATTCTGTTCGTATGTCGCTGCTGATCCAGGAATAGAAGTCCGAGCTTGGGATGGTGGTGGTATACTCATGGCTCTGTAGAGCTGCTCTTTTTGCTAGAGTGTCCACTTTTTCATTTCCGTGTAATCCGGAATGCCCTCTTATCCACACACAAGTGAATTTGATTCCGGCCGTTTTTGCCTCAGCTAGAAGGCTTAATAGTTGAGCTATCAGGGGGTTATCTGCTCTTTCTACATTATATGAGCCAATTTTCTTGACAATGCTCATTGAATCCGTGAGGATTGTCCATGTGGTGTTGTTGCTGAAATGTTGCGCTATTATGTGGTTTACAGCCTTTATAACCGCTATAGTTTCAGCACTGAAGCTCGAAGTTTGTTTCGGTAGCTTGTACGTCATCTGAGTTCCGTCACTTGGGATATAAAACGCACATCCCACACGTTCTCCATTTTTTGATCCGTCTGTGTATACGTTGGTACTATGGGGCCATCTAGTTTGGATGTAATATTGTAGAGCGGCTTCCATTCCCGTGAAACTCTCTGTCTGAGGTCGGAAGTAGTGACTCACTACTAGTGAGTACTAATAGGCATTATTAGTTCCGAATATTGAAGCTGGAATCTTGGTGGTTGATGGCTCTTATTTAGTGCGACTAGTTGGTTGGAGTTACTCCGTAAAACTGGTAACTAGTGGGGGCTGGGTTTTATGTTCCCATAGTTTTTTTATCAGGACTTCGAGGCTCAATGTTTCCTCAATCCGTTTCCTACGTTTCCTAAGAACCTACGTTTCAAGACCTGATCGTTACAAATCGTTAGTGAATGTTCAAAGAAAATGAAGCTATTGGCAAGATTTCCAAAATTTGAAAATACCAAGTTTCCAGATTTTTCTTCGTGGAAATCCGTTTTTATTCTACTCTATTCGATTTCTGGATTTTAGCTAATACAAAATTGTCACTTCAGGATCTTCTTAGGATTGAGATGAAGAATTTGTTTATTCATCAACAAATAAAATCAAACATTCCAAAAGGAAGGATGAGCTCGTTGAACAGATAATCTTTTCAGCTTAGTAATTAGTTTAGAGAAGTAAAAAAGTATATAAATGTATATTCTTGGCTGAAAAGTACTCGAAAAAAGTTTATAAAGTATGAACAAGAAAATTACAAAATTTAAGCTCTGAAGTGAAAAATGTAATTACATTCCTCAAAATGTGCTGAAACATCAATTGAAAATGGTTGAAGAACATTTATTTTATACCAGGGTGATATTTAGAAGATTTCGTTTCTCATAAAATGTGTGGGGGCGTACTTCGTTTCGGCACAGTCATCGATTCGGCACACCTCTTATCACGATCTTATCAGATAAGATCGATGTGTCCTTACATCGATCTAATTATCGATCTAAATACGAATGAAAGCAACAATTTCTGGTGTGAAAGCAAAAATCTCCTACCGTCTAGTTTGGTGGTCTGGATGCTCGCTACTCGCATCTCAAAAACAAAAAATATCCTACATCAATCATTTTAGTGAAGTATAGATCAGAAGAAACAGAAATAGGAATGAAAGCAACAATTTCGGGTTTGAATGGTCTTGATAATAGTTTCAAGATGGCATTATATCGATGTAATAATCGATAATTAGATCGATGTAAGGACACATCGATCTTATCTGATAAGATCGTGATAAGAGGTGTGCCGAATCGAAAACCGCCGAATGTGTGGATAGCTCATTCCGTGACCTACGGAATGCAAACCAATTTAAATTGCACATAATTTTTTAACAACAGTGAAAATTTGCTCGTAATGCGACGAAATTTTTGTCCAATCATCACAGATGCTTACAAAGCATTGTCATTTGGTTGTACCTACCTTTTTAAATTCCATTATCAAAATTCTTTGAGTTGACTTTTTCACACCTATAATGAAACGATAACGTTTGATTGCGGTGTCAATTGTATCGTCTCGTCGGGGACAGCGAATTAGTTTCATAATCATTCTCTTGATAAACTGGGATTCCTTTGTTTGTTACGGAACTTTTCAAGTTTTTATGAGTGGTAGGCGTGTGCCTCGTGTATCTACCCTAGTTTATCCGTATTAATTCGACTAATTAACTAATTTTTTCAGAAAATAATGATATGCAACGGCTCTGAAAATGTTCAAACACAAATGGTCCTCATCGAAATCTATGTTGAGACATTCTGAAGTTATTTCATGGCATTCTGATTGATTTTAACCCTTTTAAAAAATATTTGTACGCGTATATTCATTCTAGACGATAACTTTCGATGAACTTGAAATAAAAACTTCATTTTTGCGCCAAATGAATCGTTTCAAAAGAAAAGATGAGTTCCTTAGACAATAATTCGTGGGCAGTAAATTGGTAATTTAAAAAAAATGTACTAAAACATAGCTAAAATAGTCAAAAAACGGCTGAAAATGGCCAAATTTATATTTATCTCCGCAACTATTGTAACAATGTTCACACAATTTGCTTCGAAAATTCCATATCGATCTGGGATGTGCTAGTCATTTCGGAATTGCGATTAATCAACCTTAAGAGTTGGTATTTAAGGGTAGAAACATTCCAAAATCGAAATCTCAAAAACTTTAATAGTAAGAGGGTAGTTTTTCCATTTGAGATGGGCAGAAATTAGTTCGCTGAATGAATTAAGACCACTCCGGTTGCTGTACAAGTCTCCGTTCGCAGGGCTGTCTTTAAACGCAAGAGTGGATGCTATTAAAAAGTGATTGCCAAGAGACCTGGAGAAAGATGGGTACTATACAAATGTATTGCCCACATAACTCTGATTGATCAAATTTGGACTCTTTTTGAAGAACTTTCCACGAGGAATCGAATGAGCCCCTTTTCAGGTCCGTAGGTCAAACCATTCCCGATGTATGGCCCGATTTATGGTGCCAACATTTGCGTTATTTTGGTTTATTGTTGTTTTTGTTTTGATTGCAGTAACCTAGTGATGTAGTGAACACGGATACTGGAGTGAACTTCTAAAAGGGTTTATAGCCGATACACGGGTTGAAACATTCTGATACGCATAAGAAAAAAACGCTGCAAATTCTTTCACTGGGGTTTATTATTCAATTGGCTTGCGTTCATGATTTTCACCTAAGGATCTCAAAGATTGCCTCACCAGCCACCGAAAAAAATGTGCCTCCTCTTGCTCTCGGCAATCTTGGCACATGGCTGAGTCCTGGGTATTTGAAAATCGTTGGTTATACCATGCACATAAACTATAATCACTATGCAAGCGGCAAATCGTTTTTATTTCTCCGCGATTCGACGACACTTCCACAAACCATGGTTTCCCAACAGGATATGGTGCTGCTCTTGTATACAATTTCGTGTTACATGAGATGATGAATTCCTCATTCCAGCTATCCTGATGGTTTTCTTTAATCGCGTGATAGATATCTTCTTTGGGGATTTTGTCTGAACTAATAGTTCCCTAAGAAGCTCCCGCTTTAGTGAGTCCATCAGTTTTTTCATAGCAACTAATCCCTACATGATGCCTTAGTTCATAGTTGTTTTATGGGTTATATTTTATTAGTATACTCGTTTGGTAATAGTTACAGCGTTGTTGTACACATATTTTCTAATGCCTTGCTTTAGGTGGATCTTACCTATTACATTTTTGGTGTATTCTTGTGATTACAAAGATGCCCATTTTCGTTAGTTTATCCCTTTACAGAATAAATGACGAGATACCGAATGCTTCATTGCTTCATCAGCAACGCTCAAAGAGAAGGAGCGCTGATTCATCTTCAGATACTCGCGCCACCCATTGTCCCTTTATCTGAGAGAGCAGCTCGAAAAGGCCGTTTCTCCTATTACGAGCAATAGCCGAGCGTCGTATCCCGGAGTTTCAAGGAAATCGCGATAGCAGGACTCCCTTTCTCAGATCCAACATCGCTGATTTGCTGGAACTTATCCCCTCGCAGATTCACTATAAATAAAGTGAAGAGTTGTAACAGAGTTCTAACACGTTATTGTTCTAATCGATGTGGTAGTCTCTCTGTACGCTTTTAGGAATTTGATGGCATATATTCCAGCATACTTGCCAGACTGCCAATCCCCCATCATAAACCTGGAGCCACAGCCTAATATTGTGTGTACTCATAAGAGAGAAAGTGCCCATTCTCTGATAGCAAGCAACAGTACGTTGAGAAGGAGTTTTACAAGTTTGGTGCCACCAATTCGCACTTTGTCCAAAAAGTGAAAAATTTAAAAATTTGATCAAGTTTAAACTATTTGGGCGTTCACTCTAACATACCAAATTCTATTCATCATCCTGTTGTCACATCTTGTTACCTCATAAGAAGTAGAAGTTCATTCCCATATATATGTAACAGTAATCTGAGTATACAGACATAACCAAAATTCATCAGCAAGCTCTGAAATGCAAAAGCAAATGGGAGTTTTTGATTTTGAAGAAGAAAATATCGTTGTCTTCTTGCACCCGCACAAAGTTCCCTTATTTGCATTATTCAGAAAACAATTTGATGAGTGGATTCACAACAGCGAGATTCGATTAATTTAGAATTCGCGCTAGGTTGTTTCTATCCATCGAACCTGTGAAGGATTGCGTTTACAAAGAAGGAAAAGTCGATTTCTCTCTGTAATATTCGGTTTATTCAACAATATTCAAGTTCGGATTCCAGACCTTTGGAAACCTGTGACTGGACAGGTTCAAGTCAACATCCCGAACTGTTTTGAGTAGATGTATTAAGTAATGGGCGAGTAAAGGAAGAAAATCTTGAATATCTGAAGAAGTACAAGGGTACGATTTTTTGGATTGTTTAAATAATACCTTCAATTAACTTTGGCGCCGGTGTCGCCACATCGCTACACGTCAATCTATAACGCAGTTGTTAAGAGCAGAAACAAATGATATTTGTTACCGACCAACTGACTCGCAAGGCGAATCTAGATTGTCCAAAACCAGTTTTTGAGCTGGACGCCTCGAAAGCAGAACTGTTGGTATTTACAACTCCCGAGCAAGCTATTCACCACTTTGTAAAAAAAATTAATATACTGTCGAGACGTGCGTGATGTGCGATTGGCCTTGATTGAGGTTGTTTCTTCAATATTTTTAGAAAATTAAGTTCCCGACCACCACAATCATGGAAGATTCCATCAAAATCCGACTGGACATTAGAACGACTTTTTCCTGCTGAATAGATTGACGAGGACAAACAGACAGACACCTTAGAGACCAAAATGTTTGATGAATATGTTGAATAGATGAATAATTATTGTTGAAAACGCTGCAAATTCTTTCACTGGGGTTTATTATTCAATTGGCTTGCGTTCATGATTTGAATTTCTTCTAAGCTTTGGAGCGTGCGTGTTTCACAGGATGGAGCGATTATTGAATTTCAGGAGATATGAATGGAGCACGTAAATCTGTTCTCAACCAAAATACCTATTTGGATTGATCAGTGTCTGCTGAAACCAACTTCTATTGGCAGCCCAGCATTCACATTTGAAGAAAGTATGGAACACATCATCATCCTCTTCCTTGCAGTAAGGGCATGCTGTGTCACCACTTACCCCATTCTACGCAAGTAGGCCTAGAAGAGCCCATGGCCTGAGAGGAACTGCGTCAGGAAAAAGTTCACCTCCCCATGTGGTCTGTTCATTCATATGTCAATACTGGGTATTAGAGCAGGAGAGGCACATTAGAGCATATTGTTATTAAGTATTCAGCTTTCCCGACGCCACGTAAAAGACTATTCGACGACAGGACTCCGTTCCTCCATTCTCCATTTTGCTACAGTGGCACACTGCAGCTGAATCGGTGTTTCATAGACTCTACGAGTTTATAGTTGAAATAGGTAAAGACATTTAAAACATGAATAAGAAATATATAGAATAATGTATTATATAATGGTACATAAATGTTATAAGGCCAATAATTTAAAAAAAGTACCGAATTGTCAGAGGAATGCGAAATACGCCCAAGTGAGAGGGAGGATTTCTGGGATCTCATGAAAATTTTGAAGTTTTATGCAAAAGTACACAGTTGAAGCCTGTTTTTTTAAAGCAGGTTGTGGTTCAACTAAATAGACACAATAAACGTTTTATAAATAGAAATGATGTATTTCTACAAAAGACTAAATTCAAGGAGTTGGGCCAATTTCTTGCCCAATTTGATCCTTGGAAAATTTCCCAGGGAGTTAGCTGACCCTCCTGAGCCTACGGTTCCGCCGGCCCTAAATTTATAAGCTGATTATTATACATTAAACAATTTATTTGCTTGAAATTTCGAAATTTTAAAGACCTAATATGAAACAAAAAACACGAACATTTGCTAATTCGATCCTACATACCTATTCTCTGACAATTAAGGAAGCCAAAACAAAAACCATGAATTCATCCGAACTCTCGTGATTGATGTTAGTGGATTTAAAATGTTTACAAAAAATCAAAAGTCATTTCCCAATTAGGGACATCTATGCTCCCCCTTCGATCGCAGCGAAAACTGGATTAGTTTGATCAAGCAAAAACTCAAGAGGGTCGACTTATTGTACACCATTTTCGACATAGTTAACGCATCCATCATTCTCAGTAAATTTAGAGTGAATATCGTGGACAGTTCTATGATCAAAGACCATCAGAAGTGATTTCCTGCTTATGATATCAAACCAGCAGCTTCTATAGAAACCCACGTGCTTCCGCCTAATGAATAGAAACAATCATTATCTCGATTGATCATCGATTTGAGTGCTCTGCGGATACTCTTGGAACTCTCCCAGCTAAAGAATTCATTGATGGACTCGTAAGCTGTATTGCAATGACCGAAATCGCCCTCAACAATATTATCCACTCCAAAAACACCTGGGTCATTCCACACCCAGACGGACTCGAAATGTACGGACCCCCTCCGATCTTGTTCATACTTGGTGTAGTTGCTTCCTTTAACGAATAATAAAGGCCTGCCAGGTCAGCTCCTCCAAAAATGAACGGTTTTGGAAGCTATAGCAGTATGATATTTGGACGATTTTTTCGATTTTTAATGACCTAATGTCTGCGTATGTCCTATTCACGGGTATGGAGGTAGCAGTAGCACAGGAGGGTTTCATATTCAGACTTTGTTTCGCTCATAGCTCGTCAACGGTTGGAGCTTCGGAGTCCATCCGAGTGGAAATTTCAAGAGCTACAACTTTTCTTCTATGACAATTTTCGATATCTCACTATAAAGTGAAATAATGGGGGGGCATAGCCCTTAAAATAATTTATAACTCCGTCAAATGAAATTTACACACAAAACCCGTTGAGGGCATTGTAAAACAAGTAATTACCAACATTTTAAAACCTCGAACGCCTAATACTACTGAGCGACTCGGGAGACATCACGTTTTTAAGATTTGCGGACTTTATCCGCCCGACAAACAAAACGGACGCTCATACCGGCTTTCTGCAGGGTCCGTTGTGTTCTTTACTTTATTACGAAGAAAATCAGACCACGTACGCTTAATTTGATCGATTGGAACCGAAATTATAGTCAAAACCCATGTTTAGGTAATAAAAAATCGTCAAAAAAATCATACTGCTACAGCTTGGATTTGCTGATTTGGATTTGGATTTGGATTAGCTGACTTGGCAGGCCTTTTTTATTCGTTAAAGGAAGCAACTACACAATGTATGAACAAAATGGGAGGGGGTTGAAGAGTCTGGAACTGTTTTTCCAAAATCACCAGGCCACTCACATTTTGCTGTCTGATGGGATTTGTACATGGATTGATGTATTAGGCCTAATGAATTAAGGCCACAGTTCTTCACGAGTAATCGGGAGTAGTGTAAACAGTGAAATGGTCGGTTACATGTATGAGAAAATTCTCTTGGAACGATGCACTCAAGTAGGAAGGTGCCCAGTTCTTTGTTTCGGACTCGCATATTTGAATGGTTTGTGGTCTGACCACGTGCAAGGGCGGCGATCTGCGAAGGGCTGCGAAGTTCAAGACGATGAGTCAGCAGGCCGTGACACATAAAGCAGATGCAGGAGGCGGTGAGAAAACCTTTGGGATTTTATAGTTCTATTCACCTCTTCGCGGACCTTCCATCCCAACACATCATCGCCGCTCCCAAGTGTTTTTTTCTCGACTTCGCAGAGGTAACTCGCAGTTTCCGTATCTACGCAATAATTGAAGTACCTACCTCTTAGTGGTACACAAACGACGCGAATTATCGCACCAAGGTGCAATCACAAAGGATATTAGATGACTCTTCTGGTCAGATTACTGGTGTGTAGATATTAAACACATCATATCCTACATCGTATCATTATCTTTGTTAATCTCCAAAGATTATACCTACACCTATCATAATACTTAAGACCAAATGACGTTTAAATGGGGGAAAAAGGTAGGAGTTTATGGTGTGAAATCGAGACTTGAACATTTTAATTATTGTGATCCTTGGTATTCACTTGGAACTGTCGGTCATAAAAAACGCTGCAAATTCTTTCACTGGGGTTTATTATTCATTTGGCTTGCATTCATGATTTGAATTTCTACTAAGCTTTGGAGTGAGCGTGTTTCACAGGTGATAGAGCGATTATTGAATTTCAGGAGATATGTATAGAGCACGTAAATCGGTTCTCAACCAAAATACCTGTTTGGATTGATCAGTTGATCGTATTTGTGTGTCACCTGAAATTCAATAATCGCTCTACCACCCTGTGAAACACGCACACTCCAAAGCTTAGTAGAAATTCAAATCATGAACGCAAGCCAATTGAATAATAAACCCCAGTGAAAGAATTTGCAGCGTTTTTTTTTTCATGGGTATCAGAATGCTTCAACCCGTGTATCGAAAGCTGGGACTCATTGAAAGTGTTCACTAAAACGTGGCAGTTGCAATGTATTTAAAGCAAGACAAAATGTGTAAAAAAGTACCTAGTTTTTTTCTTGAATTTTAAAAATTTGATCTTTAGACTAATTTTGCTTCCGAGTCTACCAAGATAGCGGAAGCATTGTTTTCGCTTTCGGAATGTGCATAACTCCGGGAGTTCTTGACCAATTTCGATGAAATTTTCAGGGATTGTTCGATTTGATGTGTAGATGGTCCCCTATGAGTTTCATGACCCCGGATCAATAGTAGCCTCTGCGCATCCGCAAACGTGAAATCCTTGCCATTTTCAAGCATAACTGACCCCCGGGGACCTCTGCGCATGACCGATTCGGGAGTGAAATTTTCAGGGATTTTTCAGTTTGATGTGTTGATGATCCCCTATAAGTTTCATGACCCCCGGATCAATAGTAGCCTCTGCGCATCCGCAAACGTGAAATCCTTGTTACACGCTTAACTCCGGGAGTTCATGACTGATTTCGATGAAAATTTCAGGGATTGTTCGGATTTGGTATATTTTATAGTTTGTTCAATAGTTGAACATGCCTACCTTTATTTTCTCAAGTTATGCTCCGGCATAACAATAAATTCACCTAATTCAATATTTACTTCGCCTAATTGAACGAAGTTCTTTAGTCAATAATAATTTTCAATGATCTATACAGTCATGTTATGGATACGAGGAAGCTATGTGCCACACCCACTTGGCAGACGTTTTTCATCTTTTGTCATGTTCTTGATGTTCCAAGATAAATGTTCCTATTTCGTCTTTAGAAGGTTGTTAAAGTGACGCTCTTTACAAAGTTGTCCTCAGAATCGGATTTTGACAGTGTTTTGAGGGAGTTATGGCCATTTCAATGACTTGGGTCGAACGTTTGAAGGATAAATTAAAACTTCTTGACATTTGTTGTTGGAAATGACCTATAGAATCATCCTCCAGGGTTGGATTACACATTAGCTCCATTTTCGCAGGTTGTAGGCCTAAGTTCACACCAGCTCAAATTGTCATGTTAACGTTTTCTTTTCTTGTCTAAGTTCGAGTCCATTCAGAAAGCAAACGGTTGGAGCGATTTGGGTGATGTCATTCCATTTTTTCGAGTAAAATCCATTCGTAAACATACGCTTGTCTTCTATTCGAAAGTTTTCGATTTTATGATTTCAGATGACATTTCAGATGTAGCTTTTACGGTGATGACGTGGATCTAGATTCCATTTGAATTCGAAAGTGATACTGCAAATTATTAAACGAAGCTTCTTTATTATTTCTGTAACGGATGGCTTTTCTACGCGGATCGCTGGATTATCAGATCTGGACTGTCCGAGAAGTGACAATGCTTCTATTTCCTAGAAGTACAGCCCTAATAGTAACACCTGAGAGCCCCCGCCTGCCTTGACGAACCTTTGAGATATATATTTCCTCTCCAATGGGTTCGTGATAATTGGAATCCTACAAATCGGACGGACTCATTCAACTTTTTCGCAAAATACTAGTTATTCTACCTAAATGAAAACTATAAATTGCTATAACCCTTTCAATTTCAAAGTTTTCAAATGTTTCGATTTCTTTCGGATTGATGCTTCAACACCGACAAAGTGAAATTTCAGACATCAAATTCTGGATGATTTTTACTTAATTCGGTAAACCTAGAGTTTTTTCAATGTGAAATTGAACTGTGTGAACCAATTTTTTTTTAAGATGCAAGAACGGTAAAAACGGCGCTAAGATCTCACCTTTCCAACGGGCTAGTCAATTTTGTCCTTAAAAAATTATCCTGGGGAGGGAATTGAGTTTGAATGCTGAAAAAATGAGCTTTTCTCGGGCGATCTATTGTTTTTTTTTTTTTTTTTTTTAAATACACGTTTCGGAGTCGGTTTGTGCCTCTTTCTTATTTGACAGGCTTTTGTCGGGTCTGATCCAATAGCTTTATCACGATCTTGAAATCTACGAACTGAATAATGATAAAGGCTCGGGAATGCCACTATCCGATTCAGCGTACGTCCGTACCATCACTAATTATTTCGTCATTTTCCATGTAAATCACCCGATTTTTTCGAAAAATGTTTTTCAGCATTCAAACTCAATTTCTCCACAGGATAATTTTTTAAGGACAAAATTGACTAGCCCGTTGGAAAGGTGAATCTCCGTTCTTGTATCTCAAAAAAAAAATTGGTTGTCATAGTTCAATTTCCGATTGAAAAAACTCTAGGTTTCCCAGATTAGCTTTTCAGAGAGCGTTTTTCGCATGTCTCAAAAATCAATCCGAAACTTTTCGTTTTTGGGGTATCCTAGAGCTGCAGATTTACTGTTTTTCCAACGGTGTTTTTACTGGATAGAATCAATTTGAGATTATCTTGTAAATTGAATTTATAGGAGATAATCGAAAACACGAAAGAAATCTTAGATCGAAATCAAAAAGGCCTCTAAAAAAAATGAAAGTTGTTGCATTAGTTGTAGAATCTACCCCTTCAGTACAATTTGACACCCTGTATATTCAGGCACCTTGAATGGGTTCTGTATTTCCTACAAATCGGACGGACTCATTCAATTCGAAATACTAATTCTACCTAAATGAAAACTATAAAATTACCCTTTCAATTTCAAAGTTTTCGATGTTTCGATTCTTTAATGCTTCAACACCGACAACCCGAAATTTCAGGATCACATTGGGTGGATGATTTTTAGCAGAATTTCGTAAATTACGGTTTATTAGTTTAAGAGAAAAGTTTTGCTCGAATTGTTTGTATTTACTCAATTTTCGAGATTAAGTATCTTAAAACGTAGCAATCAACAAATTTTGAGATGTTGAAAAAATTCGTTTTCTTGGTAAATTGCAAAGGCTCATTAACGCAAATAAACAATCAAAAATTGTATAATAGTGTTTGTACGATATTTATCGATTTTATTTCAATGAACGGAATGACAAGTACCTAATAACCCTTTAAGAATCAGTCAAGCAGGAAAACGAACGACAACATGAATGTGAATGATCACGTGAGTTATATGGGTATCGATACTGTAAAAATCCACCTCATAATCTACGTAGTTCGAACCAGGTGATTTGATTATAATGAAACTCACTTTTCAAGAAATCCAGATTGGTCAAAGTTTTGATACCTACCGCATATTCAAGGATATTATATGATTAATTTGTGAATTTTCCACTGTACTCGGTTGTACTTGAATCAAGAAATACTGAGTTACATTTGAGGCGTTTTGGATTAAAAACTCCACGAAACCAAATTTTACAGGAGGAGCTGAAACGCGTTTGGGGCTGCCAGCTTTTCAATTGTAATTTTTGTATAATTGTTCGTTATTTCTCAGGGTTTTAGTCTAGTTAAGAACCCAATCTTTGGAATGCGTACAAATGTCAGTACAAACTTGCAAAAAATGTAAAAAAATCAGTTTTAGAAATTTTGGAGTTGCCCGGTTTTAATCCCAAACGCCTCAAATTGATCTCATTATTTCTTGATTACAGTACAACCAATAACAGTGACAAATTAGCGAATTAGTAATATAATATTATTATTCTTGAATACGCGGTAGGTATAAAAACTTTCACTACTCTGGATTTCTTGAAACGTAAATTTCATTTTAATCATGTCAGCTGGTTCGAACTTCATAGCTTATGAGGTGGATTTTCGCTATACCGATACACATGAAAATTATTCACATTCATGTTGTCATTTGTTTTCCTGATCGTCAAATTCTTACAGGGGTATTAATTGACATTCCTTTCTTGAAATAACATCTATAAATATCGTACGAGCACTTTTATAAATGTTTTGATTGTTTATTTTCGGTAATGACACTTTGTAATCGACGAAGAAAACGAATTTTTAACATCTCAAAACTTGTTGATTGCTTTGTTCTAAGCTAAGATACCCATGCAAATAAAAAATTAAATTGAGTAAATACTAACAATTCTGAGCGACCGCTGTACGTCGAACAAAATTGTTCTCTTTAACTAATAAACCATCATTTACGTAATTCTGGTAAAAAAAGTAAAAAAAAAAAAACGCCTCATTTCATAATTATCTTACGAGCAGTAACACGATTAAGAAATAATTATTTTGCTGGTCAAATCAAATTCAACCAGAAATTGAATTAGGCATAATGCCATGTTTTCTTTGAGCTTATTTTAAAAAAAATTGTGTTTGCTACAGCTCTCTCTTTGTTTGGAAGTTCATTGAAAATGGAGTTTTGTTGTTGTCATATTGATGTTAGCCAGGGGTGGCCACCACCCCCAAGCTTCATGGGTACCCCCTCCCCAAAACAAAAATGTAAAAAATACTGTTATTTTATGTATAACTAAAAGCAGATTGTATAGGTATTGAAAAAACTGAAACCCAGTCAGCGACATACAAAACGAACAATATTCGAGCACTGTCATAGAGTCATTTATACATTCAGATAGAAAAATAAACCATATTTAAATTAATTACTAGGTTCATTATTATTTAATTCTATCTAGTGATGTAATAAATTATTGAATGTCGTCACGTTAAACACTGTTTCAATCAACTTTAGCCCCCACCCCATTTTTTGGAACCCCCCCCCAAGAATTTCAATGACGCAGTCTGCGTCATAGCCCCCCCCCCCTCCCTGTGGGCACCCCTTTGTTAGCCCACAAATCACAGTACGAATTTGTGTAGTAAGTGGATGGAGAAAGAAAAGTCAAAGAATCACCAAATGGGCGATGATGGTCATCAGCACCAGACATGTGGGCAGAGGGTGCAAGTCCTGGACGGTCACCAGCTGGTGAAGTGGAAAATCTGCAAGAAGCGATGAACCAGGCGAAGGCCGTGGGAGCAAGTGTTGTGGCGCGGAGTGAGGTGAGAGGACCCGGCGACCTTGCGCGCTCAGCTTCCTCCAGTTGAGTCGACCGTTCTCCTCTCTTCTCTTCTCCTCCGTTGGCTGTTGTCAAGTCCCCGCGCTCTCCCACGAGGATCGTCCCCATCGGCGGGCCCACAAAAGAATCTCGCGGTGAATCACAACTGATCGCCACCGCTTTCAAACCACCGGATAAACCACCGTTGAAGTGGCGGTTATTAGTAGAACACCTTCATCGACACACCGTGAATCCCACAACTAAGAACAAAAAAGGAGAAAATCACATAAGACGAAAAATGTGTTGACAAAAATACAAGAAGTTACATGAACGAAATGCGGCACCAGAACCTTCTTGTTCGCAAATTAAATTATCTTATCAAGCATTGTCTCAGGCTATTCAGTGCAGGTCTGCTACTCCGCTGATCACCGGAGGGCTTTCATTACGTATTAGTTTTGCCACATTTTTTGTAAACGAACGATGTAAAAATTCAAAAAAAAAAAAAAAAAAAAAAAATACTGCAAGTTATTGCACAAAGATAGCCCTCATAGGCTACCAACTGGACTGTACAGAAAGAGACAATACTTCCTGGATACAATCAGAAATGAAACTCACGAGTTGAACAACTTGAGTTAAACAAAATAAAATAAAAACACAGGCAAAAAGAATGCTGTTGATGATAAAACTACAACGATTCGTGACGCAATAGAATTCAACAAATTATTGCAATACTTACAGAACGTTGTGTCATCACTCCAATGAACTTCACGGTTTAATCCTATTTTAGAATACTGGTAATCACTTTTAGACAGACAAGATTTAGTCAAACGGAAGAACGAGGTGTATTAACCAAAACAAAGGTACCACAAGTACAAGTCTCGGAAATTAAGTGAGTGATAAAAGATTTCTTCAAAGAGATGTGTAGGACGAGGGCGCAGGTGTTGCAGAAACAAAAGACGACGAGACGGCAGAAAGTCTTCTTGATCCTCCATTCTTGAAGCATAGATTGGATGTAGGTACTTGTTATTGTTGTAGGCAGTTTCTTGTCATCATATGAGCATTGGAAAAGTGCCAGGGAGGTGGAGTAGTAACCTTATTTCCAACAAATGCTTTCGCTTGTTTCGCTGCAGAATCAGTCCAGACGTAATTAACTTATCTGTTGATGTTCCGTCGACCTTTTACTGTATCATAAGATATGAATCCATTGCCAATTTCGAGTTTTTGCATATTTGTTTCGGTTTCGAACCTTGGATAGGTACGTGTACCAGCATACAACATCATATTGGCAGAGCCGTCTCAGTCACTCGACTGTTATTGATTACTGGTTTCTGGACAGTCAGCAGGCTGTGGTCGCTATCTGAAAATGTCATTGCAGTTGATAACTACTGAAGTTGAATTGTAATGGATACAGAAGGTTTACCCAGGCAAAAGTAATGATTCACAGCAGTGCTGCTCATGTGATTTAGCTAGGGATCCAGAGACTTATTTTGGGGATATTTCCAGCTTCCAGGGGACCACCGTGCTCACATATGCATAATCTCTCGCAGAGTGGTCGCGAGGGCGAGAACAATTGAGTCGAACAGATGGGCTCACGTCCCCCGCGCCGTATGGACCCTCCGAGGAGACAGTCAGCATCCTGCGTCCTTTTGCCATCCCGATTTACCGTCTCTTATCTCGGCTCTCCCGCCCAGTTTAGTCCTCCCCTGAGCCGTTGGTTGGTTTTAAAAGGCGCTTTTTATCCCCAAGCCTCAACCCACGAGCTGGCTGCCGCATCTTCATATTTCAACGCGGACGCCCTCTCGCCGCACGATAGACCCCAGTGATAACCGCTGAGTGAGCTTTACTATCCGGCCGTCGAGGATGAGCTTCAAGCTCGTATTTATACCCTGGATTTGGCGTCGAGGGGCTTTTACGGCCGGGGCGGCACCAAATGTGGGAGTCGTCCCTTCGGGTGCCAAACAGCAACCGACCGACGCCCTCAAATAAATAAACGGTCCGATACGTTAAGGTTATAAAAGGCCGGTTCAAGTTATGAACTGCTGGCCAAAACCATTGTTCCGGCCCAAATATGGACAAGCACTGGTAACAGATGCCGACCGTAATTCAGGAGTAAATAGTAAAGACGGGAAGTAATAATACGGAAAATGATGCAGGTGGACAATAAACTTGAGTTCAACTCCACGATAAACCATGATCTGCAGGAATACAGAAGGTACCTAACAATAAGATGAAGAAAAAACAGAAGTGATTTCAGAAGATGGTATAAGCAAAACCTAACGGGAATCACGTTAAAGAGTGATCAACTGCTAAGAACTAAAATAATTGCTTTACTCGCTGGGATTGAAAGCAGAGCTGATGGAGACACCACATAAAAAAGTCCTACGTTCTTCACAAAATAGAAAACTAGGAGTTTTTATTTTGACAGGTGACATAAAGTCAAATATCAGTATTGTTCCTTCTAAGGGCTTTAGTTATGAGTTGAACTCAAGATTAGAACATACATAACAAGCACGGAACCAAAATGATCGGCAACTCTGAATCAAAACGCTGCAAATTCTTTCACTGGGGTTTAGTATTCAATTGGCTTGCGTTCATGATTTGAATTTCTACTAAGCTTTGGAGTGTGCGTGTTTCACAGGTGATAGAGCGATTATTGAATTTCAGGAGGCACACAAATATGATCAACTGATCAATCCAAATAGGTGTTTTGGTTGAGAACAGATTTACATGCTCTATGCATATCTCCTGAAATTCAATAATCGCTCTATCCTGTAAAACACGCACACTCCAAAGCTTAGTAGAAATTCAAATCGTGAACGCAAGACAATTGAATATTAAACCCCAGTGATTTTTGAGGTTTTCAGGGATTTTACAAAATTTGACTACCAGCAATAATATTGAATAATAAACTCGAAATTTCGTCCGAAAACGCGCGTCCACTGGAGCCGGTTTTTGTCAGTCCAGTTCGTCAGTTGCTAGTGAAATGTTACATGTGCTTTTGTGTCTCGTGACAAAGTAAGCAACATTATAATGGATTTTGATGATGTTATATTGTTTGAAAATAGCACAAAGCTATAGACGTTGAACCAGAAGATGCTGACACAATCATTAAATGCATATGTTTGTTGCATAACATTGTTATTGATAAAGAAGGATCTCAGATTTTACTCTCAGATGTTCCTGCGTCAACACAAACATGTGATCGTTTTGCTACCGTTGGTGAAAATAGATGTGTAAATGCAGCCTATTTCGTACGAGAAAAATTTAAGACATTTTTCATCAATAACACAAGTATTTAGTTTTGGTTTTGAGCTTAAAATAAACCTCCTTCATAACTACCAAAAGTATAATAATTATACTAATTATAATTATAATAATTATTATTACCTATTAGCGTATAACTATTAAGATAAGTCTACTCCGCGTGTTTACAATTTTAAAAATTCAATACTGGCCTTGATTTAAAATGAGCCGAATAAAAAATATTAAATTTTGAATAATATAAACGACATGGTGACTCGACTAGGATTAATAATAATAAGCGATCTTTGTCCACAACTTCATTTGAATGTCTCGTCGATGATATCGTTTGTCCCGCATATCCCACAGTGCCACATTATCTTCTACTAAACTAATTAGTCTTTCACAACCCATTTTTAACTTAGGTTCATTATTGAATAATAAACGAAATAAGATATCCGAATAAATAGAAAAGAAAAGGTACTGTGCATACCCAAATGGTAAAAACTATCAAACCAATGTCTTATTTTGTGCAGAAGCAATATTGGTAACCAATTAAGCCTTTTTTTAGCTGTGATATCAGTCCGATATCAAATTCCTGAGGACGTGAAGATATGACCGTTATAGGGGCCAACACATTAAGTAAAACCGTTATTTTCAATCTATTTTTCGAGGGAATTATTACCTATAACAAAAGTAGTGCCTATATTTTTCATGAGTAGGACATGGTACTCTGTTTTCAAGATTAATTCAAAGTGTGTTTTGTGAAGTTGCGTCAAAAAGTTCGTGTTCCCGAAGTTTTTGAGCGTCTAAAACTTCGAAAACACGAACTTTCCGGGCACCGCGGCGACCCCCCCGCCGGCCTGCTCGTATCGGAGAGCGGCCGGCTTCGACCAGTCCTTTCCTGTCCGTCTTCGGGCGGGGCGGCCTCGACCAGTCCTTTCCTGTTCGTCTTCGGGCGTCGAGGCCTCGGCCAGTTCTCTCCGGTCGTTCGGGCGTGGCGGTCGCAGTATACTTCGTTCCGTGTTCGCGCGAATACCGTTCTATCTTCATTTTCCATTTATTGGGAACATGAATCTTCATGGATTGATACAATGGAATGCCGGAACATGCAAATACACAGGTAAGTACCAAGTATTTTCCTACTAATTCTCTAATAAAAGACCATATAGGCCGAGATTAGGTAGGTGCCGCATGTTTAGGAAGTCCCACGCAGTGATTGATCAATAGATGGATAATGTATTATCATTGGTCTTGGTGTAAGACCAGCTAAGCCCAAGAGCTGTTGGAAGTGACGGAGAGAACCGCGCGATTTGCTACATCGGGCTAACTCAACCGAATACGTCCGAAAAATCCCAATTTATTCGGATCTAGAAATCCATCGGCCGTGCACGGCCGATGACGGCCGAATAGCTCTGATGCAGTGGACGCGCGTCAACTGGTTCGCTTGTTGTGGGATCATTCGGTCCTATTCGGCCGTGCACGGCCGATGTGTTTTCGGCCGAAATCGGTGCCAGTGGACGGCCCCACTAAAGAATTGGGGCGTTGTCGGACCAATATTGATTTTTCCTTAAAATTTCAGATTTTTTGCTCCAGCCGTTGGGAGAAATCGTGCGTACGGCGTACGGACGGAAAAATTTGTATTGCAGATTTGGATTCTACACCCTTTGAAACGTAAAACCATGAAATTTTCAGGGGGGGGGGGGGGTTAACATTTTTTTTCAAGAGCGATTACAATTTAAGCTCTTTTTGGCGATCCTGGACCACTGCGCAACGGTTTAGGAGGAATAGTGAGCATAAAATTGTGGTCCATATATGACCATTGTAAACGATTTCTGCAGCCTCTGAAGCGTAGAAAAAGGCATCCACAACCCCCCCCCCCCCCCCCGGTTCGTGTCGACGGCTGTGAGCTTCTCCGGCTTAAGGCAGACATTGGATCTAGTATGATTACCAGTCATATCCGTAGATTGCCGACTACTGTCACAATTGATCTTTTCATGACTCCAACGAAAACAAGACTTCCCATTCAGTTTTCAAACAAAACTCTTCACTCCTCAGTCTGTCGGGACGCTTAACTCAAATTAACTGATACACAATATTATCCTGTTATCGAAACGTTGGTCCGCCTCTTTTTTCTCGCCCTGCCGTGCCGGGGAGATAATCGTTGTGCCGCCTTACGCAAGCCTTCGACAGCCCGAGTGTTGAATTACGTCCAGGAGGCCCTTCCCTTATCCTTTTTGCCTCGGACGCCTTCAGAAACAAAAGCTAAATAAGAAATTCACCCTTTTTATCGACGCGGGTTGCTTTTTCCGCGAAAAAACAAGACGACGCTCGTGTCCCTCCATAAACAACAATCGTTGCATTCCACGCACGTTATGTTCCGATCTTGATTACGCGCTTCGGTAAAGATTTAGTAGGAAAACGCTGGAACCATTAGAACTACGTGATGCCTTTTAATGGTTTCTTCTTAACCTTCTTATGGTAACATGAATGGAAGGTCACCAAGTAATGTAACACGTTGAAAGTACATTGAACTATTAACTAAAAACTACTTTGAAACATACACAAGAGCTTCTGCTTTTGAGCCGACCCATCACAGGCAGCCCTTTTGGTTTATTATTCAATAATAAACCATTGTAATCGCTCTGGAAAAAAAAATCTAACCCCCCCTGAAAATTTCATGGTTTACGTTTCAAAGGGTGTAGAACCCGAATCTGCAATAAAAAATTTTCCGTCCGCCCGCCGTACGCCGTACGCACGATATCTCCTAAACGGCTGGAGCAAAAAATTGAAATTGATTGAAGATTGAAATTTTCAGGAAAAATCCATCTTGGTCCAACGACGCCCCAATTCTTGAGCCAGCTCCCTCACTCAATTTAAAGTGCCCTTTAAGGGCTGTAAAAGTTTTGTAAAATCCCTGAAAACCTCAAAACTAGTCGAATCGGCCTAAATATTTTCCTATTTGAAGGACATACCATTAGGAATCAAATGAGCCCTTCCCCACGTCCGTAGGTCAAACCATTCCCGATGTATGGTCCGATTTATGGTGCCAACATTTGCGTATTTTCGTTTATTATTGTTTGTTTGTAACCTAGTGATGTCCGGCCGATAGCGTCGAGTTGTAGTGAATGTGGATACTGGAGTGATAGCCGATGTGAATACTTGTAGTGTAGTTAGTAGCCGATACACGGGTTGAAGCATTCTGATAATATATAGGTAAAAATTATTACTGGAGTTTATTATTCAATATTATTACTGGGATAAATAAGTATTCTTTCACTGGGGTTTATTATTCAATTGGCTTACGTTCGTGATTTGAATCTGTACTAAGCTTCGGAGTGTGCGTGTTTTACAGGTGATAGAGCGATTATCGAATTTCAGGAGATATGCATAGACCACGTAAATCGGTTCTCATCCAAAACACCTATTTAGATTGATCAGTTGATGATATTTGTGTGCCCCCTCTACATCTGTCTACCTTTTTCTACATCGTTTAAATTTGGATTTGAGGAAGTTTTAACGCAATACGAGTGCCAAAGGACTTGATAAATTATAGATGTTTTTATTGTGGGGGGGTATTGAGGTTCAATAAAAAAACGCTGCAAATTCTTTCACTGGGGTTTATTATTCAATCGGAATTTCTACTAAGCTTTGGAGTCTGCGTGTTTCACAGGATAGGGCGATTATTGAATTTCAGGAGGCACACAAATATGATCAACTGATCAATCCAAATAGGTATTTTGGTCGAGAACAGATTCACGTGCTCCATGTATATCTCCTGAAATTCAATAATCGCCCTATCCTGTGAAACACGCACACTCCAAAGCTTAGTAGAAATTCAAATGATGAACGCAAGCCGATTGAATAATAAACCCCAGTGAAAGAATTTGCAGCATTTTTGTTTGAGGCCACCGGTCAGCGGAATGCACATTGCATTTGCTATTTCTAAGGTCTTTTGAAGTTTTAGAAGCTCCCTCGGTTGATTTTAATTTGGTTTGGGAGTATTAATACAGAATTAATAAATACACACATACGAAGCTATTGGATTTCACTCGCCTCCACAATTTTTAGCACACTACAAATTCAATGAGTTTCGTTACCAGCTACATGTTTTCCCCGTGAAGATCATGAAAAATTATTCTCACTTGCTTTCCTAGATATGCTAGCGAAATACATTTTGTTCAAAGTTAAAATCAACTTATCAATAATTCTCACCACTGTCTGCAGCATAAATTAAAATTACTAAAAAAAAAACTTACTCGAAAAATTATTCTCATTTGCTTTCCTAGATTTGCTAGCGAAATACATTTTGTTCAAAGTTAACATCAATTTATAAATAATTCTCACCACTGCGATAAACTCCAAATTCAATAAAAGCTGTAGAGTTCGATCATTCTCAATTTTCCACAATCAGTTTTCTCCTCCCTTAATTTTTCCTCTCTCACGAAATGGCTTTAATGAATTTATCACGGTATACGATTACAGTAGTTCGTTGACGCTCTTTTTTTATAACAGCAAGGACAATTTTCACTTTTGGAAATTGAAAAATGTTCGTTCGCAGCAATAAAAATGCTCTCATTTTGCATTTTAGACCGTTCTGAACACCTTTTGTTTACTGTCCGTCTGTCTGTATGTGTATGTAGTCCAGTCCCCAGAGGAAAAAAAAATCGTTGTGAGGTGGAAAGTTTTATAGAAGTTTTTTCTCAATTGATTCTCATGTTTTCGAAGGTGCTGACACGGATCTGACGTTTGCAACCGGTTTTTGTTTCTCCTATTTGACACTGCTATTCACTCTTAAATTCAATTTAAATTGCGTTCTCGTTGAAACAGAACTATGAAGTCGTCAACTAAAGCAGGCATTGAATAAACGAAACATGCAACCAACCCCAAAATTTGACAAACGACTGTTTTCTAAGACCTTTGGAAATGGTCACAATTTGAAATTTATGGTGCTTTTTGAATTTAGAATTTAATTCTCTATCACTTTTATCCCCGACTCTTTTCGATGAGGGTAGCTTTTCCAAAGATATAACCGCTAGAAAATGACTGTACTTCAATTTTGCCCCAACATGGGAAAAATGGTCGAACTCACAATTGTGCCCATACCACTCGACCGAGTTTCAAGTTTGAGGTACTCATTCAACTCAGAATTTAATCCTATTCCAGAATGAATAGAACACTCTTTTCAACATGATGCGTACTTTCCGAGTTATAAGCAAAAAACCGCTAAAAGTGCGAAAATTTCAATTTTTTTCGCAATTTTCTCTGGTACGCGGCAAGAAATTTTGGTTGCAAACGTCAAATTCGTGTTCAGCACCTTAAAAAACATGGGAATCGAGTGAGAAAAAACTTCTACAAACTTTCCACTTCAAAACCCCAGGGGACTAGACTAATATATGTCTGTCTTAGAACGAAAATAATTCGTACAGTTTTCATCCGATCAAAATGCAATTTTCAGGGAATGTGCGGGGTTTGGTGAAGATCCCCTATGAGTTGCATCGCTTACAAAGCAATAATTCACTCTGCCATGCGTAAATGTGAAATCCACAAACTATCATTTTCTCAAGTTCTAGTGATCTGATCGCGCTCAAATGTTCAGTGTAATCGGGGAAAACCGTTCTGATAATCTCATATCAAACGCAGTACTGTCAGTATTTTCGGTTATCTAAAGGGGTCTCCAAGCGCCGTATCATAGTGTAGAGGTGTTTGGGGGGGGGGGGGGGGGCTAGGCCTCCCATAGGAAATATATTTGCGTATTAGACACGTGAAAACAGTGTTCTTAAGCACTCCTAGAGGAGTTTGACAAGTTCAAAGTTAGGCCTAATATATAATTACAAAAATGAGTTTTTAGTGATTGTATTTTTAATAATTACATAATTAATTTTTTGTCGTTCAATAAAAAATATTAACAATTCAATTTTCAGGAATGGAAAATTTTGAAAGTGACACACTTAAAAACAGGGTTTTCAAGCACTCCAAAATTAGGTCTACAACAGGAACCAAAACTTAGTTTTTAGTGATTGAATGTATTTGTTAATTCCTTGATTATTAGTTTTTCATTGTTCAATAAGAAATAATAACAATTTCATTTTCTTGTATTTCTTCCTATTTACCTGAAAAAAGGAAGAAGATCTGCATTTGTACCTAACATTCGGAGAAGTAGTCTTTTACGTTTTCATTTGAATTTAGATCAATCAACTGCTGAAGTTCGATAGGAGCATCTTCTACTTGAAATATGAAAGGATTCTGAAATAGCTTGTTTTTAGCTAAACGTAGCTTTCGCTGGGTCACATGGCTGACTTTCCTTCTGTTCTGGCAGTAGCCTAATTATTTCCATTGGCGTCCGCGGGCGGCGCGCCGGACTAGGGAAGGTTAATCGATTTTCGATTTTTCTAAAAATCGACGTTTTCTTGTAAAAACATTGATGTTTACGATTTTTTCTACAATCGGGGTACAAAATCGGGGTTTTCCATCAAAGCGATTTTATGGTAATTTCGTTAATTATTGTTCTTGTATCTTGTCGAAATATTTTTTCCCTCCTAAGAGACAGGCAATCAGTAAAAAAAAGTATCAATTTTCGAATGGATCCTGAATCGGCCATAATGAATCGATTCTTAGAGAATCGTTCGGTGAAGATTCGGATTTGCGTTTTACGAGTGGTAATTTAATCAACACAATAAAACACATTCAAATTACTGATACATTTTCAATGCTCATAGCTCTTCTCTCATTACTTATTTAAATAATCGAAAAGAATCGATTCACTTATCTGTTCCCAGTGAACGGTTGTTATTCAAAGCCGGGAAAACCATTTTGGTGACAATAACAGATTGAGTGGAAAAGCTCGCGTCGAAATTATTATTTTTGCAGGATGTGGAGGACAATTTGTGGTTTATTCAATTTGTTTTTTCATCTCACATTTTTTATTTAATAATAATTTGTCTACATTAAAATTTCTACATTTCTCTACATTATTATTGAAAATATATATATTATTATACACTACTCAATTGCCTATTTGTATAGTTTATTTTTGCTATTGAGTTGAAAGTTAGAAGCTATTTTAAAAAAAATTGATTGTTCCAAAAATCGATACTCAAAAGAAACGATTTAAAATTTCGATTTTTTAACCGATTGCCCTTCCCTAGGCCGGACCAAATCCTTGATTGATGTGTCACTCTATGATTTGCTTGCACAATTTTGATGACATAGAAGGAAAGGAACGAGTTCCGCCCGGCTAAACAAATCAAATGAGGTGTCAAATTTGCATGAAATCAAGCGTAGATTCCGAATATGGAGCATAACGAGGGTTTCCATATTATGAAAAAACCAGTTTGCTGTGCGCTGCCCACAGTTCATATTTAAATCTTCGTAAAAAAACGCTGCAAATTCTTTCACCGGGGTTTATTATTCAATCGGCTTGCGTTCATGATTTGAATTTCTACTTTGGAGTCTGCGTGTTTCACAGGATAGGGCGATTATTGAATTTCGGGAGATATACATGGAGCACGTGAATCTGTTCTCGACCAAAATACCCATTTGGATTGATCAGTTGATCATATTTGTGTGCCTCCTGAAATTCAATAATCGCCCTATCCTGTGAAACACGCAGACTCCAAAGCTTAGTAGAAATTCAAATCATGAACGCAAGCCGATTGAATAATAAACCCCAGTGAAAGAATTTGCAGCGTTTTTTATTGAACCTCAATACCCCCTCACAATAAAAACATCTATAATTTATCAAGTCCTTTGGCACTCGTATTGCGTTAAAACTTCCCCAAATCCAAATTTAAACGATGTAGCCAAACGTAGACAGATGTAGAGGGGGCACACAAATATCATCAACTGATCAATCCAAATAGGTGTTTTGGATGAGAACCGATTTACGTGGTCTGTGCATATCTCCTGAAATTCAATAATCGCTCTATCACCTGTAAAACACGCACACTCCGAAGCTTAGTAAGATTCAAATCATGAACGCAAGCCAATTGAATAATAAGCCCCAGTGAAAGAATACTTATTTACCCCAGTAATAATATTGAATAATATTTACCTATATATTATCAGAATGCTTCAACCCGTGTATCGGCTACTAACTACACACTACAAGTATTCACATCGGCTATCACTCCAGTATCCACATTCACTACAACTCGACGCTATCGGCCGGACATCACTAGGTTACAAACAAACAATAATAAACGAAAAAACGCAAATGTTGGCACCATAAATCGGGCCATACATCGGGAATGGTTTGACCTACGGACGTGGGGAAGGGCTCATTCGATTCCTAATGGTATGTTCTTCAAATAGGAAAATATTTAGACCGATTCGACTAGTTTTGAGGTTTTTAGGGATTTTACAAAACTTTTACAGCACTTAAAGGGAACTTTAAATTGAGTGAGGGAGCTGGCTCAAGAATTGGGGCGTCGTCGGATTTTTCCTGAAAATTTCAGATTTTTTGCTCCAGCCGTTTCGGAGATATCGTGCGTACGGCGTACACGGACGGAAAATTTTTTTATTGCAGATTCGGATTCTACACCCTTTGAGACGTAAACCATGAAATTTTCAGGGGGGGTTAGAATTTTTTTTCCAGAGCGATTACAATGGTTTATTATCGAATAATAAACCAAAAGATTTTAGTCCAAAAATGACGATTTTAGAAGGTGAAGCGTCGAAGTCTCGTTGGATGCCTTTATAACAGATATTTTTAATTCGTTCAGTGCTTTTTGAAGTGTAGGAATGATTGATCCACAATAAATTGAGCCAATCTCCGCGCAGGTTAATGTTTCAAAAACGAATCTTGACAACCTTGCCATTGTTAACCGCTACTCCGTAAATGGAAGATTGTAAATCTAAACACCGTTCGAGTGCTAATGGCTCGACCTCCTCACAACCAAGAAAAACTCGTATCGAACCCCGCTGTTTTCACAGCGTTATTCTTCAAATCGCTATAATTAATTTCGGATTGGGTGAAATCTTCCTCTAAGGTTTCATTCCAAGTCACGTTTTCATCTATAAAAACATCGCCTTTCTTCACGACGAAGAAAATAAGTTATTCGCGAATGATAAAATAAAACGCGCACACTTAATTATTCAAGCAAGTTTCCTGTTTTGAGAAACCTGGTTCACCTTCTGGCGATATTCAGCGTTTCAATTGTGATCGTCACGGATACGAACATGTTAAGAGGGTTTGATATTATTTTTCTTTTCGATAATTATTCCTGTCTTAATTGCGATCGTTATGTACGTGATTACTATCCCCAATGCTGAACTTCATTCCCTAGATGGTTTGACTCTGTTATGCTTTGACCGGTTTATGACGGATGGTTGCTTGCACTGCTCGCATTTAACTATCGCCTTGGGAGGTGTTGGCATTGGGAATTAATGAATCCATTGCGTCAGCTGAGCTAGCGAAACGTTTTACGGCGACTGATAACTGATTGCGTTCATTCGGAGTTTGTAACGGTGAGATTGATGATTTGTGGGCTCTCGAATTCTTGTAGTATGACTTCATGAGGGTATTCCTGTTTGAAACGACTTTCCTCTCTTTGTTACCGGCTTCAACGGAACAGAGATTTCGCCTGTGGTCTCAGAGTGAAAACAGTAGCAGGGTTAACTGGAATGTCCGTAGAACCAAGTAGACATCCCAGAAACAAATGATACGAGGCGCTGATCAGACCTCTCCCTCAATCCCACACAAATCCACTATCGTACAATTCAGGTCGAAATTACAAAAATAAAGATTTGGTACTAAAACTCTCTCTACTTACCTAATTAAGAATTTTAAAATGTTTGGCGGTTGACTTTAATAGTGTTTCACGTCGTATCCGTCAAACAACGAATCTGGCTTATCTCATTTTCCAGATTTGTTATTTGTGATGTGAATAATTTCCCGTGTATCAACTCTATCGCTTTCTCGGTGGGTAGCTCCATGATCCGATAAACTCCATGTAATGCTGCCGCAAACGTGCTGATTGCCATCGTCTGCAGAAGTCGCGGAATTCGCAAATGATTTTTCTTCGTCATCGGATCTTTTCCGAAAACCCTCTCGTCCTGCTTTTTCCTTTAAAAATTTCGTTCTCGTTGGATTTGATACTATTCCATTAAGTCTCCGTCTTGAAGTAGCTAAGTCTTATTCCACTCATCTGCGATCTTGGCTGGAAAATTCTATTTTTCTTTCATTTTCATGGATCTGGAGTCGAATCGGATAACAGAAGTCTGGAAGATTTTCTCGTCGATCCAGTCGTCTTCCGCCTCTCGTGCGCTGTACTTCTACGGACATCGCCTAACCCTCGCTCTACATCCTTACTGGTATTAAGTCCTCCGTATAGACTACCATACTGCTGTCTAATTGGCGATGAACTAAATATTTGAAATATTTGTTCACTGCAGTTTCAAGTATGGGCCTGGTGTTCCGAATTTTGTTCACTTCGGCTTCCTGAGGAAGACCCCAGCAGCATCACCTCCCACGTGTTCCGCCCACCAGATAAGCGCTAATACTTCTTATTTCCCCAGCAAACCACCAGTTACCTACGTAATAATATCCTTCCTGCCTAGGCTTTTTCCCCTTAGAGGTAAATTTATTTTCCCAATTTATAATTTCATGCAAGCTAGTCAATGTGCTTGCATGGATTTTAGATTTGCACAGCACAAGATTAAGAGCAACCTCACTCCGAACATATTTGCTACTGGAATTACTCATCTATCGTATTTGTCGTAAATATATTAATTTATTCATTCGTACAAAATTTGTTCTACCTACGCAATTTGAGTTCATTCGAAACCATTTTAGTTTTCTGTACTTGGATCCTAGATTTTCTTCAAGATCTGGTTTATTATTACTAGCAAAAGCTATTTACCTAAATTCTAAATCGGAAGTAGAATAAATTCCTTTGTCATCTGTATTGTTAATTCTTTCTTTGAGAATTACCTACCTATCGAACTGGTCAGGTTGTGGGTTCCTCCCCACCTGGTCCTCGATACAATTCTTTTTTAAATTTTTCATTGAAGTCCCCTACCGAAATTTTGCACATCATATATTGTTTCCGACCTTTGGTCACTAATAGGGCTATAACTACCTTAATATTAAGAATAAAACTAAATTTAGGGCCATAACTGGATAGAGCATTAAATTTCCTGTCTTCTTAATACATAAAAATAATTTTTTGGAAAGAATTGGAGGGTGAAAAATAAGCTCAAAAAGTTAATTTTGGTCAAATTTCGAAAATTCCTTCATTTTGAACGTTCATTAGTCCCCATAGTTTCGGTGATAAGTGATTATAAAAATACGCAAAGGTTTGAGCTTTCCAACCAGTTTATTGGTGCTTGCATAACCAGTTTATTATTTTCTGATTCAACGTTTTTGAAAAAATTTAGTTTGAATACAAAATAAAGTGTGTCTTCGTTTGGATTTCAGATTTTTGCGAAAAAAAGCTCGTATGATTGAAAAACGTTGGAGGCGGATGTACTTAATTTTTTCTCAGAATCGAATGATGTCATAAGCAAACCTTATCAGCCACTAAATACGTTGCCAGTGGCGTTATCTCAGTTGCACGGTGAATGTTTCCTTATCTTCTCCTTAATCAAGAATTCGTATACGTATACTTATTGGGGATTAGTTTTTACCAGTCGTAATATAGTCATAATATTCGTCATAATTACGTTGTCCAATATCATGTGTTATTGGCAATCAACGAATAACCATCATTAGGTAGTGCTTATTTGATTATCAGCCATCATGAAATAGACACTTTGATGATCAGAAAATCGTAGAGCTGTTACACTGATTAACCATCCCTCAAAAGAATGTTTCATACCCAAACAAAGAACAATAGCCATAAATCCTTAAGTCCTTCAAATGCGACTTCTAGTCGAAGAAGTGGTTCAATTTAATATCTTAATTACGGAACACGATTACATATTGATGAAAAACGAATAATCAATAGAAAAACATCAAAAGCATGCCTTCGTCCATATAGCATGCATTACTGTAGATATTGGATACGGACACATCAATTATTAAGAAATACACCGATTTGAAAACACTGGAAATCCCCTACCTCAAACCGTCAAAAAGGTCTCAAAACAAGTACTATGACATATTTGAAGATTTATAAAAAGTGCTGGAGTAAGGCTGTTGAAATGTATTTGGACTTAAGAAAATACCGCAACTATTTCGAAGAGAACTGTACAGTTTTGTTTTGAAGTTTTAATCGATATATTTTTAGCATATTTAGGTAAAAGTTAAGTACCGGATACGAAGCACTCCTAACAAACCTAACTCGAGTACCTTTATGACCCTTCTCCCGCACCACACTCCGCGACATGTGACATTTGTGGACATGACTGTGGTGTTATTGGCTGCCTCTCCTTTCAACTCCGACACACGTACATAACATGTTTTTAGAATTATGAAAATTTTCTCCAATCCTTTTTTCTAAGTAATTTTCTACAATAATTTTTGATCTGTACATAATTATATATATATTATGTTTACACATCATGTTAAAACATAATTATGATAATTATAATCCAAGAACGTGGTTCAGTTTATTCTCTTAATTAGGGGACTAACTCAATTACACATAGTTGTTAAACAAATAATCAATAGAAAAACGTGAACAGCATGCCTACGTCCGTATAATAATAATAATAATGAGAGAGGTATGGTATAGTTGATACTGGATATGAACACATCTATAATTGAGAAAGAAGCCTAGTTGAAAACACTGGAATATTCCCTACCTACTTCAAACTTTCTAAAAGGCTTAAAAAAAAAATTAAAAAAAAAAAAAAAATTGTGTGCCATATTTCAAGATTTATAAAAAATGGAGTAAGGCTGTAAACATGTATATTGATTTAAATTGGAACCACTTAGTAATCTGAATGATTGTTAAGAGTATGTTCTTAAAACAAATGCGCAACTATCTCGAAGAGAACTACACAATTTTGTAGGCAGTTTTAATCGACATATGTTCGGCATATGTGAATAAAAGTGAAGCAGTGAATACGGAGGACTCCTGGAGATGTCTAACTAGAGTAGCTTTATGACACTTTTCCCCCACCACACCCCGCGATATGTGACATTCGCGGACATGACTGTGGTGTTATTGGCTGCCTCTACTTTTAAGTCGGGCACACGCACATAGCTCGTTTTTTTTCAAAGACAGAAATCGTTTCAGAAATTTGAAAAAATTGAAGCCTTTGTTCTAAACTATTATCTATAAGAATTCGTAAAAAGTACATAAAAGAACTACATGATTCTCATTGTATCAGAAGCTTGATGGCTTTTATCTGCCCCACCGCACAGACGTTAAAGAACGGGAGGATGGAAATTGATCCAGATGCACGCCCTGAAATATAAATTCTCTTGAGTGGTCCTCAAAGGAGGTACTCGGCACCCACTTGCTGATGGAAATTTACACTTTTAAATATAAATCTACCATAAAAGACTTATCTACTTAGCCCCACACCAAATAGCCAAGGAGCCATCCGAAAAAGGAAGATCCGTTCCACTAGCTTGGCTTTCTAAAAGAATACAAAACCCCATAATCGTAACGAAGAGGTTTAATGCCCACTGAACTCTTCCAGGTGGGTTTAAACGCCTCTTTAAAACGTGTTTATTATCTCGTCAGTCGGCGTTATATGCATATTGAACCGGTAAAAATGCACGTGTTAAAATTAACGTGTCACATCCGATAATTACACGTAATTTGGAGTTTCATCGATGGGTTTTTTCTTCATCATCATCGCCGCGGCCCTTGATTTCCGAGGCGCCACACTAATGCGCCCATTAGAGGCAGTAAATGAATAATGAATACTCGATTAATGAATTCGTTCCCCGAGGGGCTCCAACATTCGCTCCACGAGTTTGCTTACCGGTGCCTTCCGTCCTCGGAATTGCGCAAGAAAGCCGAAACGTTTCGGTTCTGAACGTAAAAGGCGGCGTTTGGGAAAGTTGCCGGGTGGGAGCCGCCGGACTGGCAGAGCCCGTGTTGAAAACTCACTTAAAAGGACGAGATACTCGTAATAATCAATGAAGCTCACTCGTGGGCATGGAACACGTAGAGATACTACATTAAAGGTTCTCCGAAATAACAAAGTCCACCGCTAGGAGCGCTAGGGAGGCAGTGCCCTAACAAAAATGGTCGTTGACATGATATTCCTATTGTCGGTACTTGCGTCGCTCCTTTTCGCTCTACGTCTTTTCCTTACTAACAACCCCATCAATACTTTTCACAAATGAGAATTATATTACTAAATTGATAATTATTATAAACGAACATTCAAGCAATAAACAAATAATGGTAGATAGGTACTTGCAGCACACGATAACCTACAGAGGTCCTTGACAACGGAATGGGAATTATCAGACCACCTCTTTTTCTGAGCCCATCTTTCAGTTGTTTAATACTTAATAAATTAAATTTTGCAAATTTAAATTCAAATAAAATCACATAACAAATGTCAGAAAATATTCACATTTCAGACTCGCACATGGATTACGAACAATTCCGTTTTTCCTACTTCCAGAGTCGAATATTTTCGGGAAGTTCATTCTCCAAACTCCCGATCCTCCATGGTTTATGGATGTGTCCATTTTTGACGGAGAAGTACAGAACCAGTGATAGCAAGGAAAAAGGGCTGCAAGGCAAGAGATGACGTAAAGGGAGAGGTGCTGATGCTGATAATGTGGTTTGCAGGAAAGTGCGATTTGTTTATCAGCCTAGAAACGGTATCGATGAAGCAATCATACATACAACAATTGCTTGGGAACTTGTCAATATAGAATGAAAAGCAGCTTTCTGCAAAAGGAGTCGGACTGCATACAACTTTGTTCGAATTGAACAGTGGAAAGTTCTCCTATAAAAGAGCAGTATGCCAATGGTATGGAACTTGAGTAGTAGCTCTTCTGGGGCTGCAGTGTACAAATCTTCCTTGGACTCAAGATGTTAGATGTATTGCACACCAAAACTTCGAGTTCACCACGCTTTTCACCACACATATGTTTTTAGTCATGATTACGACTTGGAAGACAATAGATTGCCGGATACACACAGACCCAATGGTCTGAAATACGTACCTAATCCTAATTTGTTGAACAAAGACGCCCATGGATCTGAAAAATGTTTGCATTCCCTTTATTACATAGTCTTCTAAACGTACTGTGAGATCCAAGAGTCTGAAATATGTAAAAATTCCCTCTAATACTTATGTCGATGCTTCAAATCTTAAGTTAATTGTTGTGTTTGGCGTCGCGTTACCGAGGATATTTTCGAAGACGTGGCTCTAATTAAACATGTGGACTTCTTCTTATTAGATTGATTAAAAAACGCTGCAAATTCTTTCACTGGGGTTTATTATTCAATCGGCTTGCGTTCATGATTTGAATTTCTACTAAGCTTTGGAGTGTGCGTGTTTCACAGGATAGGAGCGATTATTGAATTTCAGGAGATATGCACAAATATGATCAACTGATCAATCCAAATAGGTATATTTGGATTGAGAACAGATTCACGTGCTCCATGTGTATCTCCTGAAATTCAATAATCGCTCCATCCTGTGAAACACGCACACTCCAAAGCTTAGTAGAAATTCAAATCATGAACGCAAGCCAATTGAATAATAAACCCCAGTGAAAGAATTTGCAGCGTTTTTGAAGTTGGGAATGCTAAAACTCTCGTGAAAACGGCTCACAAAGTTTTGAATTTCCAAAAGTGATTTGGTGGCTATATAATCATTGTTTTAACTTGAAATTTGGATGCTAGACTTATTAGGTACCTACCGGGTAGGTCTACCCTAGTTTACGTAAATGAACTTTAAATGCTCGCAAAAAGACCATCCTTCATTTTGTTTGTCTTCTATAGTTAAAATTTTTTCTTTCATTGTCTTTTCTTCCTGCTGAAAACCGCCCCTCAGTGTGAGCAGATGTCTGGGAATAAGTTGAGGCCCCTTTTCTCAAGTGTAGACTTCTCGTCATTTGCCGCTTTTTCGATAGGATCAAAGTGACTGAATACTATCTGAGCACAAACGTCGATACTTCAAGCATCTGAATCGATAAAAACCCTAAAATAGATTTTTTCAACCCAAATCACGAAAATTCTTTCCTTGAACATTTTACTCAAATACCTTTTCATGTGGACGGTCATATATATGTATCGAACAAGTGAGCGAAGTTAGTTTATACGGTTTTCGGTCTGTTTAGTAGAGTTGGTTTTTTTCTCCCACATCGAACTCAACGGAAAAATCTAATTTATTCACCGCTGCGGGGTTCGTAACAAGGTGTGCGCCAGCTCCCAAAGACCCCCAACTTTTCCAGAGGTGCTTGTTACATTGAAAGCGTCTGTACGTGACCGCGAATAATGACGGCCTAGGGTTTGCTTGGATCCTTTCAAAACTGGAGAAAACGTTGGTTGGTTTACGATGTGCGGGCCATGACCAACCTACAAGCAAGGAAGCTTATGCTTTCCGGTCTGAAATTTGTTGTTATCGACTCAAGAATGAACTTGGAATGTGCTCTGGATTTTACTTATTATCCTACATTTGTGGGAATCGTGTGCAGCACATTTTTGCCTTTACCTGTATCACAAAAAAGTAGTGCGACATTGATCGCTGATACCCAAATCGTAAGATAGGTGACATCCAAGCTGATTTCGGAATTGCGAGGGCCAATCACGAACATCAAGATGCCAGCAAGATCTGCTGTACATCTACATACTATGTCTTTATCAAGACAACCCTTCAAATCATCATTCAAAGTTTTAATCTTTCTATATTAAATGATCGTTTCAACTCAGCACAGGTTGTTGGTACAGATGTCTACTACGTACATTCAGAAAGCATTCACGTCCGGTAATGCCGGTTAGAACGAAAGAAATGAATTGGGATCTTCCAATCAACTGAAGTAAAACCTACTCGGCCCTCCTCTAAAAATAGTTTTAATTCATAATCATGTTGTGGTTTTCCCTTTACATTTTAATGTTCAGGTAAGCCCAAGGTGGAACGTGAACAGTTGGTTGTGAGGTACTGATTGCGTTCTTATTCCACCAATCTAATATGAAGTAAATCTTAATATTCCTTAAAACAACCCTTTATTTCGAATTAAAAAATAAAATAAATAATTAAAGACATTGATTTAGTGTAACCCAGGGGCCGTATCATAATGTGAAGGTGGTGGGGGGCCAACAGGGGGGTCTGGGGGGCTAGTCCCCGAGCTGAAGGGGAAAACTTTGAAAATTAGACAATTGAAAACAGTGTTCCTAAGAACTCCTCGACGAGTTTGACAGATTCAAAATTAGAAATAAAATAATAACGAAAAATTAGTTTTTAAAGATTGTATTTTTTTAAATTCTAAAATTACTTTTTAGTTGTTCAATAAAAAATATTAACAATTGAACTGTCAGGAATGGAAAATTTTGAAAGTCAGACACTTGAAAACATGGTTTTCAAGCACTCCTAGACGAAGATAGAAAAATTCAAAATTAGGCCTAATATAGTAACCAAAACTTTGTTTTTAGTTATTAAATATATTTTTTCAATAGTATGATTATTAGTTTTTCAATATACCTCTCGCTGGGTCACATGGCTGACTTTTCTTTCTGTTCTGGGGGTAGCCTAATTTTTTTCATTGGCGTCCGCGGGCGGCGGGGCGGACCAAATCCTTCCGCTGCCCGTAGTTTGGAGACCCCTGATGTAACCCTTCAATTTTAGTAAAAGTAATACCTACATTTCGGGCGCATTCGCTACTGAATATGTGGTGAGCTCTAAGGCAAGTTTCATACATTTCGGGACAATCCATCCCTAACCATCCCTAACCTAATATTAACGGCGGACGTTTAGAACTTTAGAAACAAAGTTTACTATCTTCGTCTGACTGATAGATTGTATTGTAGTATTTATGGAAACTATACAAAATTTATTTGGATAATAATAAACAAATTACAAAGATGGTTTAGAAGTATTAATAATAGCACCGTTACAATAATTGTCCAGTCACTTTAAGGACTATGATGCTGAGTCCATCCAGAACCATTTGAAAACAGGTCCGGGATTTGACTCCGGACATCCTGGTCGGGGACGGGCCAATGCGACTGTGTATACCATCAGAAGGAATCTATTCCCCCATTGTATTTTCGTGAGTCCAGCTCAAGGCAGCACAACACCAACTCTGCAAACCGTCACTATATCGCGGGTAGTAGTCGACCTTAACACTGACCATATGAATGCTCCTCATGTCAGGACCCTGGTGGTCATCCATTTCAGTATCATGAGAGAAAAGCCTGCGCGTGTCAGAGCTCAGTTACTGACCCCTTGTGCCATACACCTCGCCAGGTAACAGTTGCACCAATTACCTGAATCTGACCAGGTTGTATATCTGTTAGCTGTGCCGCTGCTTGGAGAAGAGCATCAACTTGGTATTTCCTCATTTAAATCGTCAGCTTTCAAACTATAGTGTGGAGGAAGAAATCACCAGTTTGCAGTACTCAAACTAAGAAACCCCAGTCCATATTAGGAATTTCGTCAGACACTATGGTTTTCATTGAAAATGAATCTGGTGAAAAAATCAGACAAATTTCATGACACCAGTAAACGTTTGTCTTCAGCACGAACACGTTTTGTGAATTCCTTTTGTCAACATCACGTTCCTTTCAGAAACACTCTCAAATTAGGAACCGAATAGGACTTCATAGCGTCTGTACTTGCGAGTCATCAATTTTCATGCATTTCTTATCTATATACTATAAGTGACATTTTCAGTTGTATAAAATCGTGCGGTTCAATGATTAAATCTGATAATTCCAGTTCACTTTCGATTTTTATCTCAAATAAGTTTTGTGAATTCCATTGTTGACATCACGTTTTGAAATGAGCCTCCCACGAATCGTTTGCCGAAACGGAAAGCGAGTGCAACGTAGTCTCAAGATTTATGGCATTCGCTTCCTAAAGTCGGTGGCCTAAACCGGATTTTCTTGGCGGAATATCAAACGATGTTACGACGGCAGAAAATTTGGTCAACCCCACCGCCTTCCCACGTACAAATCAACGGGAATCTTCTCAACTCGAAAAGTTTAATCTCCACGACGGCCTTTCATCTAGGAAGGAAAGTTTGCCCTTTTTATCTCAAAATCGCCGTCACCCACTCTTAATCTCTCTTAACTGCGTGACTTTATAAATCAAGAGAGGCGCTGAAGGTGAAGGCGGACTTAAGCTGGAAGGGGCCTAGACAAAAGCATCAGCGACCGACTATGGTATGGCCAGCGTGAAAGCTCGTCCCGTGTTTCCGGATCTGTTTTCCCTCCCGAGTCTCAATTTTATAAAAGTTTTTTTTTTCTTCTTTCCTCCGACCGATGAGAGGTGAAAGTCATTTTAAAGGATGGACGGTGGGCGAGGAACAAAAGGGCGCGTATGGGAGGTTTTAGTTATGGTTGGACCCCTTGGCAAACTCCTAGCGCTCCCCTTTGAAGGTTGGCGAGCTTTATTAACGGCCTAGAAGTGAAAATGGGTTCGCTCCCGTCTCTAGCGATGAAAAGTGGATTTGGAGAGTCTTCCAAAAGCTCTAATTGATTGCGAGGTGAGACTTGGACTCTAGCTGGGTCAGAAAAACGCACTTTCCCATTCATAAATAAAAATAAATTTCATCCTAGATATTTTAACAAGGCGAGACTGGATTTATCCTCAGAATCCCCTTACTGCTCTCTTTCTTTTACCCCAGAAATTGACTATACAGCCGATTGTTCTCGTATCGCGCATTTCTTCCTGTTATCGCATTCTTGTCAACACTTGAAAACACTCTTGGATCATATATGGGTGGTGGGGTCGTACTTTTTGGTGTCCTGTTGGGGGTTGGTGCTTTTTCATCAGGAAACCTCTGTTTGTTGGTTTCGTCCTCCATTTCTGCTTTGTAAGCTTGGAATCACATTTTTAAACACGGCATAAACCATCAAGCCAACAAAAAGCCAAAAGCAAAACCCAGAAACAATAATGAATGTGCCAGGCTGTGATCGAGCAACGGACCTCGAAGTTGCTTGTACTTCGGTGATTGTTGTGGGCCTGCATAATCAATCATAGCATATAGTCGTTCAGTCGTTAGTAAAAAATGTACTTATTCTGCTCAATCATCATTCCGGGGCAACATTCTATTCGTTATGAGTGGAAGCGAGCGTGTATTGGTTCTTACTCTGCAGAAGAGGGTTCCAAAAAAAGGAAACTGCTGCCCACATCATCATAGTTTACGGTTAGTTCAGTAGACCACCTCCTGCAAGACCTAACTGCGTTGTTGATCTCTTTGCTAAATATGGATGCAAGAAGCATTTGGATGTTCGAATTGAGGTGCACATGAAAGTAGGTGGAAGAAGACACTGGACAGAGCTTGTTAAAACAACTTCAGGCTGTTGGATCATTGACACCCCGGTCGTATCTGGCATTGAAAGGCACTGGCTGGGAAATCACTATTCTCCAGTGAAAGAAAATTAAATATCCCTCCCGCCCCGCCGAGGTTTGTTCAGCTATTGCTGTAGCTATGGAGAAGCTGTGGAAACTATTACACGGAAGGATATCTGGTATAAGAATCTGCTCTAGAACGAAAGAATTCTTTCCTGTTTTTCTGATTTCATTTTGTGTTGGGCCATGGAATATTTCGAGTGTTTTATTAATGTAACAACTAAGTAGTTGCTTTGTTCACATTATTACTTTGTAAGTGCTATCACTACAGCAACGACTACCATAACACATCTTGCAGTTCAGCACCGAAGGTGGAGATCAGCATCCTAGATCAAAGGGCTTACTCTTGTTCAAACGCCAAACTTGCTGCGAGTTATCTAGCAGCTGCAGACCTTTTGGGTTCTTATGCTTGAGGATCCTCCTGTTGTAACTTTCTTCATATTTTTGCATTATCTCAAGGACGGTCTACTTCTGAAGATTAAGTTCCTAATTTTTGTAGAGGAGCATAAACGGTTGTCCAAAGTACCCCATTTTGAAAGGTACGCATCATTTCCGTGTTTGTTTTTGCTTGGCTCCACCATATTTGAATTCCATAGATCCATTCATTCTTCAGCGCTGTTTTGAAGAGCAGCACCTTCTTGTGAACGCAGTGAATCGTCTGTTGAACGATGGTGCTTTCATTTGATCACCATTTGTTCTTGCAGGAGTTTGATGGCAACTCCAATCGGAGTTTTTTTTCTCAAACTATACACGATGAAGAGTACTGAAGTACAATTGCACTTTATACAGTAAATGATTCAATCTTCTATTATTCGAAGAAAAGAAAGTTCTGTTAATGATGACATTTTCAGGAACTGGGCTTGTTAGCTTTCAGTTGTATTGTAAATCAGCTGTAAAATCGATCCCTATTTTAGATCTGCCACCAGCCTCTATAAACGACTGTCATATTACATTCATACATAAATTATAATCAGTGTTGAAATCTCAGGTGCTTTTCTGCGTATCACAAACCGAATTTCTAAAGACAGATTTCGAGAAAGTCTCTTATTACTTATTTAACCTTTTTTTTTAAACTTCATACTTTGTGTGAAATCTTTAACCGACAGTTCATTTTTTCATTCCATCATTCCATCCACCGCTTAATGTTGATTCCCGGGTTTTACAGCGAGATATTGCAGCACTTGGTGACATTACATGACGCGACATTTCCCGTTTCTTATCTCGTTTTCTGTCGAATGTCGTCACTCTTCGCCCGTGTGCAACCAACTGACTAATTACCTACCTTACGCTATCTTTTGAGCAACATAAACCTTTTGGTACCGACCTACCTTCAATTCCGAAACAACTCGAATCGTTTGGATTTGTCCACCTCTACGTTGATGGATAACAACTAACACTTTTTGTTTGTTGTTTATGATTCAATAATATTAATCGCTGTTAAAAAAAAAAAAAAAAAAAAAGATTAACATCCCCTGAAAATTTTATGGTTTACGTTTCAAAGGGTGTAGAATCCGAATCTGCAATAAAAATTTTTCCGTCCGTCCGCCGTACACCGTAAGCACGATTTCTCCCGAACGGCTGAAGCAAAAAAGCTGAAATTTTCAGGAAAAATCCATGTTGATCCGGCGACGCCCCAATTCTTGAGCCAGCTTTCTCACTTAATTTAAAGTGCCCTTTAAGGGTCGTCAAAGTTTTGTAAAATCCCTAAAAACCTCAAAAAAGTCAAGGCGGCCTAAATTTGTACTCTTTTTGAAGAACACTCCACGAGGAATCGAATGAACCCTTCCCAGGTCCGTAGGTCAAACCATTCTCGATCTATGGCCCGATTTATGGTGCCAACATTCGCGTTATTTTGGTTTATTATTGTTCTTGTGTTGATATCAGTAACCTAGTGACGTAGTGATGTGGTAATGTAGTAATGTGGATACTGGAGTGTACTCCTAAAAGGCTTTGTAGCCGATGCACGGGTTGAAGCATTCTGATAACCATTAAAAAAATTAAAAAGAAAAAACGCTGCAAATTCTTTCACTGGGGTTTATTATTCAATTGGCTTGCGTTCATGATTTGAATTTATACTAAGCTTTGGAGTGTGCCTGTTTCACAGGTGATAGAGCGATATTGAATTTCAGGAGATATGCATAGAGCACGTAAATCTGTTCTCGACCAAAATACCTATTTGGATTGATCAGTTGATCATATTTGTGTGCCTCCTGAAATTCAATAATCGCTCTATCACCTGTGAAACACGCACACTCCAAAGCTTAGAGTGTAAATTCAAATCATGTTTTTCAGATGTAGTTATTCAGATCAATGTTCAAAAGCGACAATTGGCATTGTTTTTGCATATAGTTGATGTATACTGAATCTATCGTATTCGCAAAAAAGGTCTTGATTTAAATCTGACTTTGAAGACACATTTTTGGGAAGTGAACAAGGGTTTCAAATAAGATTAGCAGGCCCACCCCATCATATAATTACTATGTACGTTAGCTTGATAAATAATTTTTTGATTATAAATTTATGCTACGCAAAATATGCATACATTTTGATCTTATTAACTACGTTTACAGTCAAAACCAAAGATGCAGAACGTGTTCTGACGGATTCTGATAACTGATGAACTGGTTGTTTCGTTATTCACATTCATTATGTTATCTGCTGGTTTTCTACTTTTCTGCACTCTTAGTAGGTCGCTTACAAGCTAATGAACAGCTTCGATTTTGCCTTAGCTATATTGCACTAGTCATGTTCCATAGCATCCATTTTGAAATGTTTGGTTAAGCTAACGATTCCTCTGAGCAGAGAATGCCCATGGTGGCAAACCGTAAATCCATACAGACCTCCTGAGTTCATTTTAGGACTTCGTTGTACAGGGTTAGTTTGTTTTAAAACGCCTATTATACTTACCAGGGCATTTTTTCCAAGTTTGAGAATCAGTTCCACTTTTCATGAGTCAACATATTAAGTTAATTGGGTAGGAATTAATATAATCAAATGTCAGAAGGACGTGGGAGGTGATGGAATCGTACATAGTCGCCTTTCAAGGGCTGAGGCAGTTAATGCCCTGAACACTCAGAGGACAACTTTGATGCTGGAAGGCGTCAGGTTATCCCCAGAGGCGGCGGTTCTAAGAATCGTGTCCATCACAAATGTCCAGACTCAGTCTTCTGAAACATGATGCAGTTTTGACTGGTGCCCTGACACTAAGGTGTTTATTGTCGCTGGATAAGCTGATCGCTAGATAAGATTCACGTTTCATAGTGAACCCCTTTGTTCTACGATTACGATGTACCCAACTATCATGAATTTTACGTATAATTCCTTCGTTAATGCTCGTAGTGTGCGGAAACTTTCTGTTAAACTCTGCAAACTAATTTTGTTTTAGAAAGTAGTCAACGCTCAAGTTTTTTTTCCCACATTACTTGGTCACCTTCTATCAACTAAGTTGATTTTGTTTAGCTTTGTCTCCATTTTCCTCGCTATCATCATATTCTTGGGAGCATGAAAACATCTCACTGTATTGCGGTGTTAGAAATCATTTCCTTCGTACATGTTTTTGTTAATCTTTCTGATTCAACATAATTAAATGACAAATCGTAAAACGAGAAATTAACAAGGTTAAAAATGTTTGCCATATGTGTTGTCATGTTAACCGTCAATGACGCACGGTATCTTCCTGGATACCTTCCCTTCAGCCTCACTCCCCGGAAAAGAGAATGAAGGATATAAATAAAAATGGGTTCTTAGTCTACTTTGAAACCCAATTGGTATGATAAAGTATCGGTTAACGGTCAGTTTTGTTTTTTTCGGTTTCTAAGTGGTATGTTAGAGAACATGAACTAGGGTACCTCTTTTCCGGGAATCGTTTCGTTTTGAAGGTGACAAAATCATTTTCCAAACTTTCGGTGTTTTAGTCATACTCGACAGAAATATAGCTAGAGTTTTACTAATGTCTCTATAAAAATCGAGCAAATCGCAGAACATCATACATAACTCCAGGATACCATGAGTTTCGGATATCTCGAAAAGGAATCCTACAAGCTAGATATAAAATTGAATTTTATCATTCATCCTTTTGAAATATATGATGCATTTAAAGAAAGTAAAAGACAAATAATTGAACGTGGGGAAAAATTGGAACTCATTGGAATTTTTGGATCTTGGGATATTAATGGGCGTTGAGGGCAAAGAAAAGTAGATGAGGCTTCTTCATTTTCTTACTAGTTTCGCGTTTTGGAACCGAAGCAGTTGTGGAGAATCAAATGTTACAAAATATAAATTTCTCATTGTGAACTGGGACTGGAGATAATTAACATGTTGGTTTTTCCTCAATATCGGAGTGGTAGTTTGGCGAATGGTTTGATTGTTAAAAAAATATACAACTATTTACATTGTACCACCTTACTTGTTTTTCTCCACTTCCACTTCAATACGAGACATGTACTTATGTTTTATAAGCTTTAAAATTGTTTTAGAGGTTATAAATTATAGTGGAGGGGACACCAGTAAGGAATTTGACGACGGAATAAACTTGAAGATGTCAAAACTACTCTTCTTCACCATCAACCCCCGAATTTTTTCATTTTTTCCGACTTCAAAGGTTCATTATTGAAAAAGTAAATAAAATATTGGAATTTGATTGAAAAATATAAAATTGAACAAGGAACCGTCAACATCGATCTAGTTTCGGATTTACATCTTATACAATATTTTAGGTTTTCATTAATGAAGTATAAAATTCAGTCATGTTTTCTGTTAAGCGAATAGAAAAGTGGGCGTTTCTGTTCATGTAAATATTCACTCAATTAAATAATTTATATGTTAAAGAGGAAGAAAGGTGCCCCCAGTCCTGTCGTTTCCTGTTTCAATATCTCCCACTGGGCGTTCCGAGAACGGGCTAATTAGATAATGTCTTTTAAAAAACTCGGAGTGAAATTCAGCGCATGCAAATTGCCTTTCTACTTCCATTCCGTGACTGTGGATGCCTGGCTGGCCCACTAATACAATATTACTTACAAGCGGTAATCAACACCTTTTGCGATTCTGGTTTCAAAAATGTTGATTAGAAATTCTAAGGTTGTCCGTGGAAAGTTGACTTTAAGGTTTGATGGCGTGGAATACGAAATCTTGAATGAACACGCCCTTTCAGAGCATCTGGTTCGAGTCTTCGCGACATTTTACTAATGGCAATTCAACTTTTTAGTGTACAGTTGACATATCCATTTGGATATCCTCAAGTGCATCAGTTCGTTATTCCTAAGAGAAAAAACAAAACCATGAATATGAATATGAACGTGTCGGCAGAACGCTGCAAATTCTTTCACGGGGGTTATTATTCAATTTTATTCATTTGGCTTTCATTCATGATTTGAATTTCTGCTGAGCTTTGGAGTGTGCGTGTTTCATAGGTGATAGAGCGATTACTGAATTTCAGGAGGGACGCAAATAATATTTGCTATTATGATCAACTGATCAATCCAAATAGGTATTTTGGTTGAGAACCGATTTACGTGCTCAATGCATATCTCCTGAAATTCAATATTCGCTCTATCACCTGTGAAACTCGCACACTCCAAAGCTTAGTAGAAATTCAAATCATGAATGCAAGCCAAATGAATAAAATTGAATAATAAACCCCAGTGAAAGAATTTGCAGCGTTTTTGAATTTGTTTTTTTTAAATGATTTTATGGCACTTGTGACACGTACATACAGCGTTTTGTTTTGTCATGGGCATAGGTGTATCTGCGGGGCAAAATGTTTCTCTTGTGTCCAAGAGTGTATATCATATTCATATAGGGCAAACATTTTCCTGACGAACGCGGGAACGAAACCGAGGACCTGGGGTTATGAGTCCCGCATGAAACACCTGCGCTACGAGTCCCAGTAATTAGTATACTTCTTTGTGACCTTCTAATTTGTTTACTTAGCAATGCGAAGACGGATGTTGGCAGCATAACATCATGCCATACATCGGGAATGGTTTGAGCTATAGACCTGGGGAGGGGCTCATTCGATTCCTCATGGAAAGTTCTTAAAAAAGTCCATATTTAGGACGCCTTGATTTTTTTGGGATTTTTATGGATTTTACAAAACTTTGACAACCGTTAAGTGGCACTTTAAATTAAATTAAGTTTAAATTAAGGCTAAAGAATTGGAGCGTCGTCGGACCAATATGGATTTTTCTTAAAAATTTCAGATTTTTTGCTCCAGCCGTTTGGGAGAAAACGTGCGTAAGGCAGACGGACGGAAAAATTTTATTGCAGATTTGGGTTCTATACCCTTTGAAACGTAAACCATGAAATCTTCGGAGGAGGGGGGGTTTGAAATTTTGTTTTCAAGAGTGATTACAATGGTTTATTATTGAATAATAAAAACCAAAAATGGGTTCTTTAATAACTTTTGTTACAAATACAATTTGTATTAAGAAAAAAATCAGGAATTTTGAGGGTACTTACCGTTAAACCCCCCCCCCCCTTCAAAAACGGATTTTAGTTTTAAAACGATTGAAAAAATTAATTTTCTTACGAATTTTAATGAATAATCGCGATTTTAACCAAGAAAGAAGACATCAGATTCGAGTTGAGCACCTGGATTTCGGAGGTATTTACTGACATGGGCGAGTATGCTGAAATTTTGCAGTAATTTTGGATAAAAAATCGACTGGGATGTTTCCGAGCTTATCAAATTTAGAAAATCTTTTTCTTGGTGGTAAAAATGTGGGGAAAAGGGTGTAATTTTTCATCTTTCTAAACCCCAATTTTTTCCTTTTTTTCTTCCGACTTGACAGTCAGGCAAAGTGGAAGGGATCAAAAATAATAAACTTAAGTGAAATAATTTGCAGCGGTTTCTCCTTCTCTTAATTTCCCAGTCTGAACAAAGTCACGGAATTTGTTCTATTTGTGGACTCGGAAGCAAAACTTCAGGTTTGGTAGTGTGCATCAAAGTACTTCAATATCAAAGTTTTTTTTGATCAGCTACATGGAATATTTTAGCTATATTTTATGTTTTTTGGTGTGCTGAATCCAAAAATGACCGCTATTTTCCTCCATCACGTACAGTTTTCTTGCAAATTAGGGGAGAGGGGGACATAAAAAACGAAAACGTAGAAAAAACACCATAATTTGTATTGTCTATAAACTCAAAATAAAATAAAGTATTTGTTTACTATTCAGTACAAAATGCTCAAAAACTTCATTCAGTTTGCTTGTGGAACCTTTTTTCGTGCTCCAGCATTGTCCGTATCGCTCTTGAGCATCCAACAATAGTCAGCTAGCATATCCCCCTCTCTTTCATTTCGTATCAATCCTGGAGTGACATGATTTAATATGAGAGTGAGCATCCAACAAAAAATTCATGCAATTCATAAAATGGACAACTTGGAAGCAACTACCAAATTGAGGTTTAACGCTGAATAACACCGTATGTGGTTTTCAAAAAACCAGTTTTGCGAGAAAACAAGACGTGGTGGAAGTTTTTGATTACTTTTTTCGGTTTTAGCATGAAAATCACTGGGGTTTATTATTCAATTGGCTTGCGTTCATGATTTGAATTTCTACTAAACTTTGGAGTGTGTGTGTTTCACAGGTGATAGAGTGATTATTGAATTTTAGGAGGCACACAAATATGATCAACTGAACAATCCAAATAGGTATTTTGGTTGAGAACAGATTTACGTGCCCTATGCACATCTCCTGAATTCAATAATCGCTCTATCACCTGTGAAACTCGCACACTCCGAAGCTTGGTACAGATTCAAATCATGAACACAAGCCAATTGAATAATTAACCCCAGTGAAAGAATTTGCAGCGTTTTCCTGAAAATTTCAGATTTTCTGATTTTTTCCTGAAAATTATCAGAATGCTTCAACCCGTGTATGGGCTACAAAGCCTTTTAGGAGTTCACTCCAGCATCCACATTACCACATCACTACATCACTAGGTTACTGCGACCAAAACAAAAACAATAATAAACCAAAAAAACGCAAATGTTGGCAGCTTAATTTGGGCCATACATCGGGAATGGTTTGGGCTACAGACCTGGGGGAGGCTCATTTGATTCCTAGTGGAGTGTTCTTCAAAAAGAGTACGAATTTAGGACGCCTTGACTTTTTTTAGGTTTGTAGGGATTTGCTTGGTACAGATTCAAATCATGAACACAAGCCAATTGAATAATTAACCCCAGTGAAAGAATTTGCAGCGTTTTCCTGAAAATGTCAGATTTTCTGTTTTTTTCTGAAAATTATCAGAATGCTTCAACCCGTGTATGGGCTACAAAGCCTTTTAGGAGTTCACTCCAGCATCCACATTACCACATCACTACATCACTAGGTTACTGCGACCAAAACAAAAACAATAATAAACCAAAAAAACGCAAATGTTGGCAGCTTAATTTGGGCCATACATCGGGAATGGTTTGAGCTACAGACCTGGGGGAGGCTCATTTGATTCCTAGTGGAGTGTTCTTCAAAAAGAGTACAAATTTAGGACGCCTTGACTTTTTTTTAGGTTTGTAGGGATTTCACAACACTTTGGCAACCCTTAAAGGGCACTTTAAATTAAGTGAGAGAGCTGGCTCAAGAATTGGGGCGTCGTCGGACCAACATGGGTTTTTCCTGAAAATTTCAGCTCTTTTGCTTCAGCCGTTTGGGAGAAATCGTGCATACGGCGGACGGACGGAAAATTTTTAATTGCAGATTCGGATTCTGCACCCTTTGAAACGTAAACCATGAAATGGTCAGGAGGGGTTAGAAATTTTTTTTTTCAAGAGCGATTACAATGGTTTAATTGAATAATAAACCAAAACCCATGGGAAACAGTAAAAAATCGTATGAAGTTTTTTGGTTGCAGACCTGTGTAGTTAGTGGGCCATTATACATATTTAAAGGTCGTAATCGTTATTAGGAGTTTAGTGGCTGTTGATCGTGTTATTGGGATCATCCCACAGCGAGGGTTCACCTACGCGGGGACAATACCTGTTTGCCTCGTGAGGCAGGATTTCGTTCTTGGCCAATCTTCAGGACCTTTCCACGGCGTCCCCGCTAGTTCGCAGGACTCCCGTTCAACTTGCACAATCGTGTCGAAATAAAAGGGCGGTCATTGGATCGGGTCAGCTTTTGTAATAATGCTCGGAATGCGACTGCATCCATTCGGCGGTCCCTCCAGTAGGGGCGGGTGAACTTTGAACTCCGCGATCATCCGAACACGGTAAATCCTTGTCACTGAGTTCGTGTGCCGTTGTCCTCCGATCGGTTATCGGTTCTCGGGCTCGTTTAACATTTGCGGATCGACTGCTTACCATCTTTTCCTAGTCATTAGCATCGATATTTAATATTACGACCAACAGCAAGGGCAGGATAGAGTAGGTAGGAAATTTACGGTTCGATAGCTGTGGATGATAGAGTGGTTAAGGGTAGTTTAAAAAAATACATTTTTAACATTCTACACTACATGGGGAACCCAGAGGAAAAAGAGTTTTGACAAAATATCAACGGGAGGTGAGTCAACAAAATGTTCGAACTGCAAGGTCCACTAGTGCGGGCCCGCACCATAAGCAGCTTCCTCGCCTTCCTCGTCCACACAAGAATAAAGAAGCTAACAAAACTGATAAGTTTTCCTCTACTTCTTCTTTCTAATCTTTCCAAGTCATGGTTACTATAATCTAGGTATAGACATTCAAAAAAACGCTGCAAATTCTTTCACTGGGGTTTATTATTCAATGATTCATGATTTGAATTTTTACTAAGCTTTTGAGTGTGCGTGTTTCACAGGTGATAGAGCGATTATTGAATTTCAGGAGGGACGCAAATATGATCAACTGATCAATCCAAATAGGTATTTTGGTTGAGAACCGATTTACGTGCTCTATGCATATCTCCTGAAATTCAATAATCGCTCTATCACCTGTGAAACACGCACACTCCAAAGCTTAGTAGAAATTCAAATCATGAATCATTGAATAATAGACCCCAGTGAAAGAATTTGCAGCGATTTTCTCAAGAGCGGTTACAATGGAAAGATATTATATTTGAAAATTTTAAATTTCGTAAGACGGAGCATGCATATCAGAATTCTTCAAAGTGTACCGGCTATAAACCCTTTTAGGAGTTCACTCCAATATCCACATTCACTACATCACTAGGTTACTGCGATCCAAAAAAAAACCCTGTTGTTTTTGTTTTGATCGCAGTAACCTATTGATGTAGTGAATGTGGATGCAAATGTTGGCACCATAAATCGGGCCATACATCGGGAATGGTTTGAGCTACGGACCTGGGAGGGGCTCATTCGATTCCTCGTGGAAAGTTCTTCAAAAAAAGTCCGCCTTGACTTTTTTTGAGGTTTTTAGGGATTTTACAAAACTTTGACAACCCTTAAAGGGCACTTTAAATTAAGTGAGAGAGCTGGCTAAAGAATTGGGGCGTCGTTGGACCAAGGTGGATTTTTCCTGAAAATTTCAGATTGTTTGCTCCAGCCGTTTGGGAGAAATCATGCGTACGGCGGACGGACGGAAAATTTTTTATAGCTGATTTGGATTCTACTCCTTTTGAAACGTAAACCATGGAATTTTCAGGGGGTTCGAAATTTTTTTTCAAGAGCGATTACAATGGTTTATTATTGAATAATAAACCAAAAATACTAAATACAGTTTGCAAAATCGGTGAATTCGCTTATACGGCCCTGATGAGCGATTGGAAAGTTTTAAGGCCGTTTAGCGTGTCCCATTGTGAATTTGCCCGTTGTATGTTAAAATATTCGTTCTTTATGATGTATGCACGAAGAAGCCTACTTGTGTGCCTGAAATGAAACACAAGGCCGATCCTAATCTCGCTCCATATTTCCGAGAGCTGCTTTGTGTGTAATCGTGAAAAGATTTCCCTCTCTAATGTGCCGTATCTTTTTACGAAATAAAAACCATTTCCCTCAATAGTTGTTAAGGACTCTATTGAATTTCGTCTATATTTTGTCGGATGAGACCTCGGGCTCGTCCTTCGCTAGATGATCTCCGCTCCTAAGGGTCAATGAGGCGCCTTCCTCGGAATTCCACTAGCGATTACGGGTTTCCGATCGGAGTCGTCAATCATTTATCGATAGGCCTTCTCAGTCACAACTAATCGCCGCATCATCTTCAGTTTAATACGTGAAATGTGGCTCATTGATTAGTTGGACCTCCGCATTAAAGGTTTACCCTTCGTTTCATTGCTTCGACCGTGATGTCAAATTCTCTCGTTTAATATCCCGCTTTCTCGATGTTATCCGTCCAACGCAATCCAACGCCTCTTAATTGTTTGTCCGCTTTGAGCTTCCATAACGTTTTTATTCGGGGGTCTGAAAGTGGGATGGCCGTGGGATCAGGTCACTCATTCCGTCATGCTATTACTCTTGTACCCTAGGGGCACTTCCATTCCAAAGACGGTAACGAAGAATGACAGTGATATGAAACGATTTAATGTAGGATTTTCAGCTTCATTCAACGGATTTCGTGAAATTCGACCAGTTCTTTTGGCCTAGTCAAAAGAAACTGGTAAATAGGAACCATTTAAAAAAGTGAAAATCCGTCCATAAATACTAGAGAAAGATAAAGAAATCAGCCGATTTTAGGTAACATGGTACAATCGTAATGACTTTGAAAATTGTCTCTGGCTCATGAAAATTGCATGCCAAACTTAGCTAAACCAGCTGGGGATCGTGAAAATCAGTCAACTACTTTGAATTCTAGCTCGTGCAAACCTCCTGATGGAAGGTTCAAACAGCTCCTGGCAAATTATTTGGGGTTGGTATTCCGGAGGCGTTTAATTTCAAACTATTTCTGATAGTAATACAATTTATTGAGTCATAAGCCATATGAATTTATGTTGAATACCTAGTGCAACTAATTAGTATTACAGGAGATGGGATTTCTATGTATAACATTTCGAAATCAAATTAAACATTTTCCGAACTGAATTCAACCTTTCCCGAGCCAAATTGAACCTCTTTCAGATCAAATTGAACCTAATAATACAATGCAATTGAGTCATAAGGCATTTATATTCAGGACTTTAATTCAGTTAGTATTACTGCAGATAAGTTTTCTATGTACATAATTTCCAAATCAAATTCAGCTTTTTCAAACTGAATCCTACCTTTCCCAAGCCAAATTGAACCTTTTTCAAATCAAATTGAATCTAATTGGGTCATGAGGCATATCAATTTATACTGAGTAGTGTAATTTAATTGAAATTACTTCAGATGAGATTTTTATGTAACATTCAAATCCAACCTTTTCCGAACCAAATTCAACTTTTCCTAAGTCAAAATCAACCATTTCAGAATTATTGGCATAGCTAATAAAAAACGTCTGCCTAGTGGGTGTGGCACATAGTTTCCTCGAATCCATAACATGACTATAGATCATTGAAAATTATTATTGACTAAAGTCAACTCGTTCAATGATGGTTCAATATGGTTCGATCCAAGCTCGAGGCTAAAACTTTATTTTCTCTTTATTACTCACGAGGACCATCTTTACTTCAGTCCGAACAATCCCTGAAAATGTCATCGAAATCAGTCATGAACTGACAACAAGGATTTCACGTTTGCGGATGCGCAGAGACTACTATTGATCCGGGGGTCATGAAACCTATAGGGGACCATCTACACTCCAACCCGCACAATCCCTGAAAATTTCATAAAAATCGGACTATAACTTCGTGTAGTTTTGCCCGTAACAAGGATTTGCTGACAGACAGACACGGAACCAAAATTGTTCAGTAAGGTCTAAAACGCAAAATGCGAGTGGAATTTTTGATTTTGGAGACAAAAAAATTTTCACATTCCGAAAGTGAAAACAATGTTTCCGCTACCTTGGTAGACTCGGAAGCAAAATACACACGTCTGAATATTGCTAACAATGTTAGTACTTAGTGTTGTTTCCGTTGTGCCACAATGGTTCTAACTGAACAGGACAGTGTAGACTTACCCACGGATACTAGAATACAGTATTCTAGTATCCGTGGACTTACCTACTAAAACGGATTATTGGTATACGTCTTGTTTAATGCTTGTGTCCAAAAGCGTGAATTTTTATAACGTCAATTTAGTAGGATTTATCGGCCGATCTACGTTCAAACCCCGGAGTAGTAGGGAAGATACACATTTCAGGAAGGTTCCTTATGTATTTTATCTTTTCGATAGAGTAATAACTATAACGTATACGCTGAAAATTCTAATTGGTTTAGACTGGCAAAATCCTCTTGTTGGAAGATACGGGACGATTTTGTTGAAAGTTTTGGGTCAAATTCTAATTGGTTAGACTGGCAAAACTGGAAGACTATTGGACCGATTTTGTTGAATTTTTCTGGGATTGGGGGGGTTTATGTACTAAACGGTTCCGTACGAATGACGTTGCCATCGGATGACTACAAGAGTGTCCTAAAACCCTTATGTGAGTATCGACTTCTTTGTATCCATCGATCCGATTCCATCTTAATTTTTGGGTATATGGGAACAAGTCTCGGTGTGATTTGCTATAAATGTTGATGCAATAGCGCATTGCCCACGTGTTAAACTTAAATGGGGTTTTCAGACGAAACTAAAACGATTGTTGATATGGTCAAACAAATAACTGCCGTTGAATGGCGCATTTGCAAATGTGAGTTGCAGCTCTTTTGTCGCATATTAGCTTATACAGGGTGTCTCACGAGTTGTTCCCCCCCCCCCCCTAATAAAATCGTGTAAACAAAAAAAATTTTTTTTGAATCTTCATAAGTTTTTCCAAGGATCTCAAATATCATATTTGCACACCCCGCGCAACTGCGCAATCTTGCGCAACTGACACTAACTTTCTTATTTTAAATGGGAACCCCAATTGAGCCGAATCAAGAAACGGATAGCACCACGTGATTCAGCGTTAAAAAACAATGAAAATTCATGTGCCAAACTTTAGAGTTCACCATCATCCACTATTTGACAATTTTGGGGTTGCGCGCAATAAAAAAAATTGAGCATGAAATTTTGAGTAGAATCTGAATCTGCAATAAAAAATTGGGGTTCCCATTTAAAATAAGGAAGTTAGTGTAGGTTGCGCAAGATTGCGCAGTTGCGCGGGGTGCGCTAATATGATATTTGAGATCCTTGGAAAAACTTATGAAGATTCAAAAAAAATTTTTTTTTTTGTTCACTCCCGTTTGGACGATTTTAGGGGGGGAACAACTCGTGGGACACCCTGTATTCACATGTATTGTTGTTCTATGACGTTCAATCATTTTGTCTGAACCTTTGTTCTTAAGCTGCTGTACTGCCTACTCAACTTGACAGATGTTTTTTAGTCTTGGCGATGGAGTTATCACCCTTATGCGCTATTTTAACTAGTAATGGCTACCTATTTTTAAAGCCCGCTTGAAAAACACGGTCGAAAATAAAACTAATTGCGCCTATTTGCTTCTCACATCCTGTACCTGCTCTTCTCCGAGCACTGGGGCCCTCGTTGTGTTGCGCCGGAAACTCTTTGAAACTCCGAATCCCGGAAGCTTATTGAAGCTACGAACTCTCCGCACCCCGCCCGTTCATAAAGAAAGGACTGACGTCGTGTTGAGCCGACAAAGGTGTGCGACTGTCTCGCGATGAATAGAAGTTAAGCGCAGTTTAATGTTTAAAATTGGGACGCATTGGATGTTTGAGTATGATGAACCGCTTAATGAACAGTTGAAATGCAATTAGTCTGAGGGGAAAGACTAATTTTCGATGGTCGCCACTTGAAACTGTACGCTTGGAGCCAAGAGTCTAGTGTGGTGTAGGTGTAGCCATTCGGTTTTATTGGAGTCTCACAAAATCACAACCCTCTTCTCATGAGACTTCCATATCCTTCAACTTGTTCTCCATCAGCACCATCGTTAAGGTGGTTAAAAACAAACCAAAAGTTCTGAAACTGCCCCTCTCTCTGCACTAGGGATGGCCATCGATAGTCTATACTATAGACTATTAGACTATTATAGATATTTTTCAACCTGATGGGTCGCGATTTTTCGAGATCGATGTTTTTTTATACAAGACATAATTTGTGAGACTTAAATAAAAAAGTATTACAAATTACATATTTTTAACATACATGGAAAAAAGGGTGGGGGGTCGCGAAATATTTTTTTTATACTAGGGGGGTCGTGTCATAAAAAAGGTTGAAAAACACTGGTCTATAGTATCGAAATATCCATATTTTCCTCCGATATATCGATATTTTTCTATCGATGATGCAAGGGCCAATAGTATCGGATATCAATAGTTAGTGTTCAAATTTTTTTCCGATATTTCAGCCGAAATTTTTTTATAATCGATATATCGGCTTCATCTGATAATATCACATATTATGTTGACTCATAAAATAACATCGATCGTAAGTTCCATTTTTTTCACATCACACGAGTTTGAAAAATATTATGCCCACAAAAATGAGTTCTTCTGGATTGAATATCGATATCTATCTATGGATAATATCCATGGGATATCAAGTAGTGTCTTCGGCTGCGGCCAAGAGTCTTGGCCCAAGACGATTAAAATAGAAGAAGAGTAGTGGTTTGGAGGTTCCATAGGAAAATTGGAAGATTGCGGTTGTTGACAACAACTTGTTGTTGAGGTTTTCAGCAAGTGTTGCGTTGTTCTTTTTGTGATTTTATCTTGTTCTCGGTTGATAATTTTTTTCTTCTTTTTTGTTTATTCTCAATTGTTTGAACCATAGGTTCGAAACATAGGTATTTACATTCATTTTAGGAAGGACATTAATGCTACAACACCTCTAAGAGAACTTGGGTAGCTTATCAAACAATATGATTTGTTACAAAACTATTGGTAAAACAAAATTAAAAAAAAAAAAAAAGAATAAAAATACATTAAACTGAACATAGTTTCAATTAAAAAAAATGCATCTTAAATGAGAAAAGGCGTATATTTCTATTTTATTGATTAGTATTAACTAACTTTTATTTTTAAGTCAAATTTGAACTTCTGCAAACTCAATTGTGGCATCTGGTCTGCTAAGTGCATTAGATACATACATTTTATTCCACATTTTAACCAATATTTTCCAAAACTATCGATATTTTTTGGTCGATATCGTCGGTAGTGCTTACTATCGATGATTAACCTACACCTTTGTGTTCGTGAAAAAACAATAAGTTGAATTTGCAGCTAATTTCATTGAATTTTAGCAGCCGCGCAATTGTATTTTTGACAAATTTGTGCATTTTGACTTCAAAAAACCAAATTTACCATGAAACTATGGCAGCAATGCTGACGTTTGATACAATAAACACATGGATGTAATTTAACAACAATTATTTGGTATGAATGCTCTATCAACTTGTGGAATTGTGTAATAAGATCGCTTTTATACTATGAACTGCCTACTTTGTTGGAACTACGGTACAAAGTGATGTGAGAATCTTGAAGTGCCACATGAGTTCTCCCTTATATGTAGTACTGGAACGACGTTTAGGGACCTTATCTCCATTGAGGATGAATCATTTCTCTCTTATTCCCTCCTTCACACTCTCTCTCATACTCTGGAGCTTAACAATGTCCACACTGTTCATACGAACGGTTTAGTCGAACCGAATTCTGGGGCAATGACACATTAGTCTCGCATACTCACACACAGTACACCCTTACTCCCGCATTTAAGGAAAATTAAGTCAATTTCTACCATCTCCCCTGAGATAGATATCTCCCATTAAAGTTAAATAGAAAAACAACTTCTTTTAGGAATAAAATGTATACGTCAGGGAAGGATGAGTTGGAGCCAAACGCTTCGAGTGCACAAGGATCCATAAAAAGAAGCTACGATCTTTCATAATTATTACTTATTTTCCAATATCATTGCAAAAAGTATGATATCAAACATTTAAACCTTGTAAAGTTAGGTGCGTACAAATATGCAATGTAAATTTTCGAAATTAGATACCATTTTCATTGGAAATTTTGTCGAATTTGGAATAAAATGGTGAAAATCATCTGTAATCGTATATATAAAGATGAAAGTATCAGAGTAGGTATATCCGTTTTTCATCCAAGGGGTGGTTGGACGCTGGGCGGGTGGAATTCATCCCCCAGAACCCCACCGACCCCGCCAGTGAAGGGGAGAGGGCCCCAGCGGGGCGGAGCGTCTCCCAGGGCAACCGACGTGCTCCCCTCCTCGGAGACTTGGATTATACGATATTTTGGCTTTGCGTATTGTTTTTATATTCCCTCATTGTGTTATTCACCTAATCATTTTTAACCTGCGTAGCAGGGCCTTCAAACTAGTAATCCTATAAAATAATTGAATCTTTCCTTAATGACGAATCATCTTATATTGGGAGGATGTTGAGTGTGAACCCTTCGCCTATTTAATTGCCCTCTCCCGGGCAACGCCAGGTCAACCAGATAGTTATCTGTCGTGACGTTGACATTTTTATAGAACGTACTTCTCACTGAAACTGCCTGAATCTTACAATGGAAGATGTGTAATGGAAATAGTCCTGGAAACCATTCGAACTAAATCTGATTGACCTACTTGGCATGTGCTATTCGGAAAGTACATACTAGCTACCGACAATACTGTATGTCAATGTGTGTCGAAAGTTCTGGGTATCGTCGGCATAATCACTTGCGGCGAGAAACTATTCCGCTCCATCACAACATCCCAATCTTGTTACGTCAGTTCAAACAAAACTTCAATGCGTCTTCCGCGACCTAATTCCGAAATTTACCACCGGAGTGGGGGTGATAGATGATATTGTAGCGTACGTTGTGTGATTGAGCACACTTTCCAAACAAGGCCGTTCTCAGATTAGTCCGCTAACATTGCGCCATAATCGAATTTGTTTATCTTGGCGCATGCTCCAACTCTTCATGAATACCTGCTGCCTTGATTTTCCTTTATCCGCTCTGTTATCGACCCTCAACAAGGTACTAACCAACATACCGGTCCGAATTTGCTGTAATTTATGTGGGCGAAATACAAACAAAACTTTCACATTTCGTCATCGTCACTCATATTTTGCGGTGTTGGGATCTGCAATTCAACTCAATTAAAACTTAGGGCTAATTTATGCAATTCTAATGAGTTTCAAGCTACAGTTGAATGAATCGGAGAAGATTTTAATGGGGAATCGTCTAAAAACCATTCTTCATTATCACAGAAAATTTCGGACAACAGTTGCCCAAGCCACTCGTTCTTGATTTTCTGACCAAGGTGAATGACAGGAAAATCGTTGTTTTTGCATTGAAGTTCAATATTGCCTAAACTCACCACATAATTCATATTCCTCTTGTATATGTGTATTGGAACCCCCCTATCAGGACCCAATGTATTGGAATGCCAGCTTATGGATTCATGGGTATAGGCACAATTCCGAATAGGATACAGATGAAAGGAAAAACAGAGTTTGTAGAAGAAACATATTCTATTTCCACAACAATTTAAAGAGTTACAACGTTAAATAGGTTTCAAAGGTTAGGTAATCAACTGAAAACAGCTGTTGTATAATAACAGGTGAAAGGGAGCTTCAATCCCATTGGTCAAGAGGTACGGGGAACATCCAATAGTAAGGTTTCTGTGAATGAGAAAAGTGATACAATTGTATTGTACCTTCTGTTATTTTTTTCATAACAATAACATTCTGGTAATGATTTAGCGCGTATGCTGGGGGAAAGTGAAAATATACCTACCATAAAAGATGAGTTGGATTGTTCACCATCGTGCATGAACTATAATAAGTGTGAGCTGGCGACTGAAGGTCCATTCCTATTCCGATGTCCAATTTACAAGCAGTACCGAAATCACTATTTGGCAGATTACATATCGAATTACCGCGATTGTAACATCATACCAATAGAGACCGTTTCAAGTTCAGTTTCGGTTCGAGGTGTTGCTCGCTTGGGATGACAATCCCAGGAAACTCGTATGAAATTCATCTGAAACCTTTTCCAAATCGAATGAAAAATATTGAGAGAATGTGTGAAATGAGGTACTCGGATATGTAGGTACCCTGCAAGTTGCAAGTAGAGGCAATTGTATCTATCGCAGAAAGAATTTGACAAAATGAAAATTCTATGAACTTTAGGCATAGCATGAAAACCACATTTTGAGGCAAGTCGTTGATAGATGTGTCAACTGACTCATCAAATCATGTGATGGATGATGATGCAGTTGCCTTGAGCCGTCACCGGTGGTGACTTACATTGGCTGATTGAACCCCTAACACTGAATTTCTATGATTTCGCGATCATATACATTATTTATCCATGATTTTTTATTTTACAGAAATACAGTATGTTTGGAAGAAGTTTCATTTGGTTTGGAAAAGGTTTCTTTGGCTAGGAAATGCTATACAAATATTCTTATGGAATTTCGACTCGAAATTTTTCGTCGACTTCCTTGGTGAATCACGAAGCTTCCGAACTTGAGTAAGAACTCGCATGGGAAACCGCTTGAAAACTCTTTTCCTTATCATGTTCCTTAGCTGAGGTTCCCTCGAGTATTCCACTCCCCGCGGGTAAATGCACGGATCTTATCCAGAAGAGAGACATTTGTTGTGAATGACTGAGATCCGGCTTCCATGGCGTCATCGGACGTAAAAAAAGTACCGTCTTTCACGTTAGGGTTTCTCGAGACGGCATGCGCTCCCCGCCGGCGTTCAATTCATCTAGATGGATCCCCTTCGTATCTACTGCTCGAAAATCTTCGTCAAGTGGATTCCAACAGTACTCCATTATCCCACCTCGTAACATTGAACGACTACAGGCGCATGTTCTCCACCTGAGATAAATTGCTTGTGATTTATTTTGTAGCCACATCATACAACTTTAAATCCATATAAATGAATAGTACGCAGGTTATGCCATTATTGGTATGACTTTGCTTTACATGATAGTTTGTGACTACTTTCCAGTTCTTGTAGAATCAAATATGTACATTGCAGACATATAAGTAAAAAATATGTACACGTAATGATATGAAAATGGCCCGTACGTTTGTGCTTTTATTCATACTTCAAATGAGACGTTTGCTGTCAAGTCCAGCTCATCTTATTTTTTATCTAAATATACTTGCAACTTTGGAGGGTCTTGAAGTTCTCTTGCAGCTTAAATCCAACTATTTCCAACTTGAAATGAGGTGAAAAGATTTGCCTTTGTAACCAGAATCAATTCATTCCAAGCTCCTGCTTTTTTGCCGCCAGGATCGCTTGGAAGTCGCTTCGAGAACCAAGCAGTAACCTCCCCAATTTCCCGTGATTCACATTGTTGCGTATGGGCGCATGTTTTTTGTGTCGAGCGGTTCCTTTTGTGAGTTAGCTTCTTTCGTGTTTCTCTTCGAAATACTCCCTCCAGAAGTGAAATACTTGGTTATTATGAGGATGTTATTCGTGTAATTTGAAAGAAGGAAAACCACAAAATGAAGAGTGTGAACCCATGGAACACGATAGAAAATAATTGTGTCTGCATTCGTGACGTTATAATCAATTCAACTGACGAATACAAGGTTTTGGAAATTGGATTTGTACTTTTTATGGAGGTGGACTGACTAGTAATGGTAATCCAGATAGCTAGCCTCTGGGCTGCAGTTGAGAGGTGGGTTGGGTGTTGATTCAGCACTGCTGAAACTGTGAAACTTGCCTTTGGGGGCTGAGTGACGTATGGAGTCCACAAGTATCCAAGTTACTGACTTCCACTGCCTCAATTGCTATCATAATCCCAAACTCGGCTTTTGAACGATTTTCTCCTCCCGCCAAATATGTGCCTGACACTAATTTCGTAATACTTCATAAAGTTATGTGAGGATTGACCACTTGTTGTAGATATGAAAACTATCAACCTGGTGTTTGATTTGTAGAGAAATACCGGATAAACTTGCACTATTTGCTACGTTATAGGTTGTCCACGATGCCGAGGTCAGTTTGAAGATAGTTTCTTCAGAACTTTTAGTGTCTGCTCCTTGCAGGAGACAAGCTGTCAAAGAACAAACCCAGTCGAAATCGATCTTCGCTCTTAAGCCTTCATTACCTCGCCGACTCCGACCGCCTCTAATAGCAGACTTCCAAAAAGATGGAACGCCAAGGAAAGCCCACAACTCATAACATACATTCCGCAAGCTACCATCAAACCGCCCCTGTCTAACTGTCTCACACCCTGACAAATTAGCCATTTTTTTTTTCAAAATCATAAACGCTTCGGCCTTCCTGATTCCCAAATGAGCCCGCCCTTCACTTCGAGGTAATATGGGGCGCCAGCGCTCCTGCCCTAAATCTCACGCCGCCTCAGATCCGCACTTATTAAAACCCATTATCAGCACTAATGACGCAAGCGATGTCGCGTGACCTGCTACTCTATTCATATCCATATCGCGAATTAATTTTGAACCTGCCTGTCGCCAAGTTTTAAAGACGCGTCGTTATTTCTTGCGAAAAACATGCAGGCCACTACTATTTGCAGTCATTAGGTGACTCGATGGAAATTTATTTCGGAGTAAATTGAGCAGTTATGCGAGCTGGTTGAATACATTTGCAAAACGTTTAGTAAGGATGATGGTTTTTTTCTGGGTCCATTGGCTGTCCCCGTTTTATTTAATGCATAGAGAACGTTTTCTTCCTCTCACAACCGAACAGGTAACGGTATTTCTGTATTTTCTCTTCTATCCCAGGTCACTTTTACTGCAATAATGAATCGCATATTCCGTGGAAATATTCCGCAATTATTGTCACTATGAGGTAAGGCGTGCTTTCTCTCATTAGCACCTGGAGATCTGTTCCTGGAATAGTGCGAGATTTCCTTATTCGTTTTAAAAATAGGTGAAAATATTGAATATATACTGATTTATCGCTATTATCCCCCCATTGAACGTTGCTTGCCGTCTTTCAGCTTGTAAATACCTCCATATTTGCGGTTTCCTTTATTTAACAAATTCTCTCTTGATTTCATATCGGAGCTATATCAGATTGAAGAAATCTATATAAAGTTCAATCCGATTATTACTCATAAAACAAATAGGTATTTTGGTTGAGAACAGATTTACGTGCTCCATGCATATCTCCTGAAATTCAATAATCGCTCTATCCTGTGAAACACGCACACTCCAAAGCTAAGTAGAAATTAAAATCATGAACGCAAGCCAATTGAATAATAAACCCCAGTGAAAGAATTTGCAGCGTTTTTATTGCAGATTCGGATTCTACACCCTTTGAAACGTAAACCATGAAATTTTCAGAGGGGATTTAGAATTTTAATAAACCCCAGAGAAAGAATACTTATTTACCCCATTAATAATATTGAATAATATTTACCTATATATCATCAGCGTTTCATGCATATCAGAATGCTTCAACCCGTGTATCGGCTATAAACTACAAGTATCAACATCGGCTATCACTCCAGTATCCACATTCACTACAACTCGACGCTATCGGCATCACTAGGTTACAAACAAACAATAATAAACCAAAAAACGCAAATGTTGGCACCATAAATCGGGCCATACATCGGGAATGGTTTGACCTACGGACGTGGGGAGGGTCTTATTCGATTGAATGGTATGTTCTTCAAATAGGAAAATATTTAATTCGACTAGTTTTGAGGTTTTCAGGGATTTTACAAAACTTTTACAGCCCTTAAAGGGTGTTTTAAATTGAGTGAGGAGCTGGCTCAAGAATTGGGGCGTCGTCGGACCAAGATGGATTTTTCCTGAAACTTTCAGATTTTTCGCTCCAGCCGTTTGGGAGATATCGTCGTACGGCGTACGGCGGACGTACGGAAATTTTTTTATTGCAGATTCGGATTCTACACCCTTGAAACGTAAACCATGAAATTTTCAGGGGGGGGTTAGAATTTTTTTTTTTTTTTTTTCCAGAGCGAGTACAATGGTTTATTATTGAATACCTAATAAACCAAAATATCTAATCCACTATTAATTTATATTTTTCAAAATAGTATTATTGAAATAGTAAATTAGGTTTCTCTGGTAGAAATAAGTGCTAACCCAACCTTAATCCAATCTTAATTGAAAAAAAGCCTTGAATCGGTGGAGAATTCTTGCTTGATTGGAAGGATCGTCTATTTGCCCTCCATTCCCTCCCACCCCTACCATGCACCTACATCCTACATGCTTAGGACGGTGTATGGACGAATTTTTTGTAGTTCATTATTGAAATCTAGTACAGTAGTGGTCCGCTTAAGGGTGATTCTCATTTAATTGGACAATCAAGGTTTTGATTCTGACTAAAAAATTTTGTTCTCCAATTTATGATTTTTTTATTATACAATCTAGGTGTGACCCTAATGGTATAGTGATGTACAAGCATTTAGATTTTCGTTTGTTTCCTCAAAATTCGGGTTTTAAAATTTTATAAGTAACTAGAATGGTATGTATCCTTGACAATGAGCTTTATCAACCAAATAACGATAGAATTACGTAAACTATGTGTAGGTAAGGTTGAATGAGACAGATATCTGACAGTTTTTCCTGACTTTGTGCTAGAACAAGTATCACATTTTAATATTAGTATTTATTTAATATCAAATACCAAACTTGAAAAAAAATTGTTTCAAACAGCCATGACGGCTTTTGTGTAGCCACAACAATGAAGTTTAAAATCGCCACGACAATGAGAAATCAACATTAACCTTCTGCAATTAGGAGTCTAATGAACACTTATAGAAATTGAAACTTGCATTAAATAGAGTTTTTACATCTCTATCCCAAAATGAATGCTAAACGAATCAATAAAATTAATTATTGAATCTCTATGATTAGAAAATTATTAATAGAGTGATTTTCAAACCCATAACAATGAGAAGTATGAAACGTACACACCTGTTTTACAAACGGCTAACTTCATTTTTGAGCCCCAACTGTATAGAAATGGCGGAAGTATGGTGTTTCCTCAAAGGGCAGGGTTACCAACGCTGAAAAAACTTTGAATTGCCAAAAAATGCCCTCATTTGAGAGAGCTACGATGCTTTCCTTCAAACCCATGACAATGAGACAAAAGGTTTGGGACAAACTTTGAGCACTTGATTCGTACCGACTATCTAAAAGTTAGTCCCACTTGTAAGCGCACTAACATCCAGTAACTAATTCTAAAAAAATGCTAGTTAAAATATTTCCGGTAAAACGTACTTTGAGCGGATAAAATTTCGGATTAAGTTCAAATTCTGACTCACGGACAGACCATGACAATGAGATTAGAGGTACATTTCGATCAATTACCGGCATGTACAATGAAGAGTAGCCGAACTTTATGACAGCCATGAGTAGGCTTAGTTACCACATAAAATCTACGAAAATAATTTTTGGAAAAAGTTGAACAGAAAATTATTTATCAATGAAGGACAGCGATTGTCCCGTAAAATAGGAATCACCCTTAACGTACATAATCCGTTCCTGAAGAATGTCCGCACAGCGAAATGTCCGTACTGCGGACCTAATAATCCCATAAGAAATACTGGATATAGCGATTAATCCGTCCTCTCGTCCCCACACCCACCCATTTCAATGTTTGTTTGTACAATATTATTGCTAAATAATGACAACTAAAGTGTAAATACATTGTTATTAGAAGAATTGGGTTCACTGGAACTGAGTCCAAGGCATGTTGGCGTGGGTTTGCGTCAGTGTTGATACGCATTCGCCGAAATCTGTCCAAGAACCATTTTCTTCCTCGCGCCAAATTCAAAATTCGGAAAAAATGTTCACCCTAACTTTGTACATTCTCCGGAAAAAATTCCATTTTGTTGACAAAATTTTCAAGAGTAAGACTACGTTAACCGACGTGTGCGTAGTCCGAATGTACGTTAAGAAGGGTATTAAGGTAACGGCACCGGTAGTGGCCACTGCTCCAGTAGTGGCCATTTTAAAGTTTATATTTGAGAAATAAGGATTCCCGGTCTCCTAGTGGCTTCAAACTTGCAGGAGGTACAGCTCATGTCATCTTGTAGTCAGAGGTTGAACTAGGAGTGCGCAGAGCATCATTGGAAATTGTGGTAAACTTCTCAATATGACCGTCCCTAGTTTCCTCGTTTGTTGGGCTGTATCCTAGAGCTTCTACTGGATAGAATCAATTTTGTTCATCTGGTATTGAATTTAATGATATTAAACACGTAAGGAGGGCAAAATGTCAAGTGGCCACTACTGAGACATGGACGTGGCCACTACTGGAAATTTCGTAATTTGATGTGGCCACTACTAGATCAAAATAAAGGTGTGAGAAAAAATTAATAAAAAATAGAAAAAATTGTTCTTTTGATAGTTTTAGGCAATGGAAGGGAAGAGTCGGGCTATATTCTAAATGAGTCCTGAAGAAAGTCAGTACTACTGTTGGCCCACAATTGTCAAAACTAAAGAAAAAAATTCTTAACTGTGGCCACTACCGGTACCGTTACCTTACTGTACCTATGTTGAAATGGAATCCTACCATGCCAAGGGACTCATTCAAATCGGAGCAGACACTTCCAAATTCGAGTACTTTTTGTTCGTGTTTCTAACGTATATTCAAAATTAAATGTGTGTCTAGATTGGGAAACGTGTTCACGTGAATCGAATAAACTGTAGGGATATAATATTTAATTTCAACTGCAGATCACGCGATGAATTCTGACTAAAACGCCCAGCATTGCAACACGCTAAGGTAAATAACGGGTCTTGTTTATTACGAGTAGATTCAGAGTTGTTTGAATGTTATCTTTTAGTTGTTCGTTGTAACCGGGCTGTTTATTATTGTTTTCTGATAAATGTATTTCCTTTGTTGCAGGTAAGGATTACCTTGAGTTCTGATCTGTTGCGCAATAGCGTTATTCTCGATCGAAACGAAGCAGCTGCCTTGTAACGGAGTCCTAATCAGTAAGTATTCAATCTTCATAAACTGCTTGCAGCAAAGTTGTTTGTATTTACAATTGACGCTACATCTAAGAGACCAATCACAACATTTTGTCACAGCTGATGGGGTAACTCACATTTCAACCGATACGAGAGCATGCTTTTCTAGCGATATGGGGACATGGTCACTGGTCATCAGAAAGCTCCCCTCTTAACGTAGCTGACATGGGAACTAAATACTTGTAACAGCTGTTGAAAGAATTGTATGCAGAGACAACTTGGCTGATCCGGAAGCCTAATTATCGAGTCAGCTGATCCAAGGAGTTTTGACTAAATTGATCAGAGAACTTAATTTTCAAATTACATATTTCAAGAGCACCATTACCAACTTGTCTGATCCAAAAGCTCAATTCCTCAGTCAAATAAACTAATCTACAAGTTTCATTTTTGATTCAGCTGAAGTCGGAAAATTTTTCTTGATTCGATTTGATTTAGCGTACATTTGAATCAGATAAGCCCCAACTAGTTTCGTACACGATTTGGTCGATTTAATAGCTTTTTAATCAACATAGGTAACTAATCCGAAAACTCAATTTTCGATTGAGCTGGTCTTAGAGTCGAGAGCTTTATTTTTGACACCTGACCACTATTTTCTGAATCAGGTGTTCAGAAGCTATCTTTTTCCGTAATATTTGAGCACATGAATCAATGAACCCATCCCTTACCAGCATTCAATTAGCGTTTAAATGTGCATGTTCACAAATATTTTGAATATTCTCTTCGATTCACTAAAAGAATTGACGACAATCTACAACTATGTTTTGTTCAATTGTTGGCTCAACTCACCAGATCAAATTTTACCCTTGGAATAATTCATTATTATCCATAATAATTCCATTCATAATTTATTATTACCATGTTTCAATGTGATTAAAGGATAGAATATTACTTATCAGGGTGAATATGGCAAATGCTATGCGGGAAAAACATCATTTTTGGTACAAAAAATCCTAAGTAAATAATTTTTGACATAGATGATTTTTGGTATTTAATGTTTTTACTGAGTTGATACAAATTAGTAAATCTTGAATCAGTTGGTACCGAATTCAGCTGATCGATAGAAGCAACGGACAATGGATTCAAAGATTCGTAGAATTCAATATCACTACTGTTTTGATGTGTGTAGACAAATGAAGGGTCATGGGGAAAAACGATCAGAGTCCTAAACTTCAAAACGTTCAGAATATCAATTTTAAAGTTGAGTGAGTCGTCATGGGTACTGGTGGTTGAGACAAAAATCAATATTGAAACACATTGTGTTCTAATAGCATTTATTTATAATATTCCGTTACAGAAAAGTTGGTTTCAAGAGATTTTACTGTATATTTTACAATTAAAAAAAAAAAATGCGTGGGCTTGGATCTTTTTTTCCTGTACACAGAGGGTTTATCGCTGCTTATGTGAAATATAAAGTGGTATGTACTGACTATGCTTATTAATTTTTGAAATTAAAATAAAACTTTAAACATGCGCCAGCTTAAAAAAGTTTTTTTTTTTTTGTAAATAAAAATGAAACAAAAAACACGACCTTACTTAATCTATTCGTCACAGTAGGCAACACCATCAGTAAGAGGGTTGTCAATATAATCAACATCGTCTTTAATTTGAACCTTTGGCACAATTCAATTTTAATATTTTTGGCATCTCAATTTAAACTTTTGGCAACTCAATTTCAACTTCTGGCATACCACTTTGAGTTTTTGGCATATCAATTTACACTTTTGACAAACCCAACTAATCCAACATTCCACCCCATATAATGATCAATAAATGTTTTTTCTCTCTCAACATTGTCTTCGTTATTCACTGTGCTGTCTTCCTGGTTGATAAGTAAGGGGTTATCACGGATCAGATTACGGTAAAACAATCTTGCATCTGGGTCGTCCAAAAACGTGGTTAAGTGCTGAAGGTCCTTCCATTTGGCAGTTTTTATGGGCACAGGCCTTTCATAAAGCTTCATTACTTACTGGTAACTTCATTACTTACTGGTAATGTAGGCGGGTGGAATAGCGAAGGCGGTTCGTTTCTTTGGAGTTTGATCATTCTTTCCCAATGACGCTCGGGACTTTGATCGTTTTTGAGCGCAGACGTTTATTTCCGCTAGTGATTTGACTAGGAACCTGAACTTTTTCCCCCCATGTGAATCATGCACCGCATTCTACTCTGAACCTGGTACAATATCCCGTGTTTAACTCATTTCGGACTGAAAATGGACTTTGATCGTGTTTCCCCATGACCCTTCAAATAATTTTATTCTTCGGAAAATTCATACTGTAATTCAAACTCGTATGGACACCAAAAACAGGAATTACTTGATTTTAAGTAGATTATTTATATGACTCTTTCGGTATCTGTAATCTGAATTAGGTTCTCTGACGAATTAAGAAGTAAAAGTAAAGATCAGATTGATGACGTTCGGGCCTGCCTGGGTGACTGGCAATTCTTGTTTCTCACACTAGTCATTCAATGTATGTCAAATCCTAATGAATTCGCTAGGCATTTCCAGAGTGGTAGCAGGTGCCCCGCGAATTACATTCAGTTAGATGTTAACCATTAGAAGAGAAAATTAAGAAAGCGGTTTTGTTTTAAATCGGTAGAGAGTTCTACAATTATCCCAAGATCTTTACGGGAACCAAAATTCCGCAAGATCATCCGCATTGCAATTAGCATTCGCTAAGGTTCCAAAACTCAGCATTTTCTATATACGTACCTTTCTTTTGCTAACTTTACTACGCACATCTGTTGATGTGTATTCCTAAATTGCACAGAAATCAAGAAACTAGTGAACTCTGAATATGTAAATGGCCGTTAACATTGCTCATCTCACATTGGAATCCACAACAAGTGACATCGGATGAAACTGGGAAGTTAGTTCGAAAAATGGTGCCCAGCTCACTTAATTTCACCGGTTTTCATCATCCGTTGTGATGTGGGTACATCATGTGGATAACATTTGAAATTTTAACATCATTTACATAGGCTTACGCTGATTTATAAGAACATGACAGAGTAAAATGTTATGAATTCAAGTTTGATTCAGGAAACTTGAGGATGAGTAGTAAAAAAAGTGGTGTAACAGATGTAAGTTGAGAGTTAAGCCGTTCAAATCGTTTCTATCTATAAAACTTACAAAAAATAGTACACCGAGCCAATTCCGCACTCTATGGAGCAACTGATCCTTTCGAAAATCCTTACAGATTCCTTGGTGTTTTTCTCGATTGGCACCTGACGTTTATACACCGTGTTAATTCCCTTTCCCAGCTTTTGATATTACGGGCAGATAACTTAAAATTGATCTTTACTGATCCAAATCTTGACTTGTATAAAAGTAGAGTAAAGTAAGTAGAGTATACAAGGAATTTCACCTTGGATTTTCGTCCGACTACCCGGAGGTGTCGCGGACGTCGCCAGCCGTCCTCCAGAGAGGATCGGAAGTAGGTCTGACGATTTCGCTCGTGGCTTCCCATTGCCTCACGCCCCTGGGTTGGGAGCGTTTTGGATTCACGTGATATCGAGATCAGAGGTGAAATGTCTAACGACAGGACACGTATACAACACTTGATAGGATTTTGGCCCAAATCATTGATGCCAGCAGGATTCGAACCGGGGCAATCAGTACTCCCACTGTAAGTAAACAGCTAGAGGACGACGCCCCAGCTCGCTCGGACAACCTGTCCCCTCATGACTTGTATAATAAAGTGCTTCTTTATAAAATTTGGATTAGATGGATAAAACGGTCTTCTGCATGGGGTACTCGTCCAAGATCCTAATGTCGAAGTTTGGAGGGGCAACAAAATCATTCTTCCAATGGCCAAATTAACATGTATTGTTTATTGTAGAAAAGCAGAATCTGCTCTGATCTGTATCGCCTATTTAGTCCAAATTTATACATAAAGCGTCATTCATTCTTTCTTCTGGGGATCTGGTTACCTTATCTTGAGGATGGTGAAAGTGGTGTCTTTCTGGTGGGATCCAGCAAGAGTCCCTGCCCCCATCTCAAGTGACCTCTTGGAGGGGCAAATTTTTTAAATTCCCATAGGCAGGAGGTTACTAGCCCTAGTAACCATTGAACTATCATTAAAACATCATCTATCAATGTGATCCGCCAACAATGGTACTTCCCTAGACTCAATATAACGTGCTGTGTTTCTACCAGAATTCATCAGTTTTGCCGCTGCATCACATGTCCAATTTTGGAAGCACCATTTTTATATTTTCTGCAAGTATACTTGCTTAGTGATAATCACCTACGTACTTCTAATTCCACCATTGGATTGGGAAGCCATCATGAATCTCGATCCTCTTTTGGTATTTGGATCTTTTGACCAACAGTCCTCCTTAGAGGAACAGAGACTGTAACATTAGAGTCCACTGTTTATAAACATCTATCTTATCAATTGATAAGATATCCAGAATCATATTTTAGGGAGCTCGTAGTATCATATTTAAGGGTAGTATCTTCATAATCATTATTCATTTATCAAAACTGTTTGATTTTGCTGACTGCAAACACGATTAAAATATTTCTTCTTATAATAAATACCCTTCCTACACCTAAACACTATTGCAAAAGATTGCGATAGTGAGAATTTTAAAATTATCATATCTGCCATTGGTGAGTGGAAAGTAAAGTTGTGTTAATATACGCACCAATTGGTTAATTTTGTCCAAGAGGAATTGAGAATAATCAAAAATCTTCACTCGGAATTCAGAAAATCGAAACCACATTAATCGAAGGCCGTTTCATTTGGGTGTTCAACAGGGACATCCGAGTTTTATTTGAGTTTCTCTGTTGCGTTCGATGGAATATCCCACGTTCAGCGTTTATTATTAAAGATGAGTTCAGCCGAACGTGTCTAGCTGAAGGGCATGCGAATCTAAATAACCCGTTTTATGGAGAGGAAATGGCGCGTTCTTTGGGTAGATGACCTGCCTTGCGCTTTTCAAACTCTTATACCCGGCCATAAACCCAATTATGGCATTTCTCGTAAAGTAAATATCCAACTATATTTTTATATATGCTAACTTTATTGACGAACTGGTCATTTCTTTTTCGATTCTTGTTGGAGTCTTCACGGCGTTGGTTTTATTTCATTTTTTTTTTGTTGAAAATTATGCTTTTGAGATGGGCTATTAAACATTAGTTATGACTGCTGGTTGGGCGAAGTTTTGAAATGCTACTCGTTAATGGCACATTTCTATCTGATAAATGAAATGTTATCTAGAGTTATTTATAGTTACAGGAATGAAATAGTAAAACGACAATTTTAGAAAATTCTCGCATACGATTATGCTGAGTTACTAGAATTTTTCTTTTCTCAATTTACGTTAAATTGAATTTAGTCTCGAGCACTTACTATGTAAAAAAATTGTTAATTGCAAAAAAAAAAAAAAAAAAACACAAAATAAAATTCTTCAATTCATAAAGATTTCGGATTTTTCAAAATTCTGCGTTTTTATCGATTTTTTTAGCACATTTTGACAAAACTTAAGTATTATTTTCAGCATGTTTGAGCTTTAATTTTTCATTGATCTAGTCTATGGTTGATAAACTCTTTTACAGTAGAATTCTTCTAAAAAATATGAATTCAACTGTGGCTATGTTTTTGAAAAAACTTTTTCGCGCATTTCTTGAAATTTGATTAATTAATTAAGCTCAAAAAGTCTTGTCTGACGGACTCATCTTTTCTTTTGAAACGCTTGATTTTTTTAACAATCCTATCGAGATTTATTGTCCTCAATGACAGATACGCACACAACATTTTGTTTCTCGAGGAGCGACCAGATCCACAAGTTCCTTCCACTAAATTTTTGGTGGAGCTGGCTGAATGTGTGTCGACCAAATACATATTCAGAAGAAGGGAACTGCTATGGGGACTCGCACAGCTGCTTCATATGCCAATCTGTTTTTCTGCCCAAATTAGAGAACGATTTTCTGGCATCTTAGCAAAAACTCCTCTGTTGTGGAAGATAGAGAGATGACGTATTTCTAATGAAGCGTCATGTTGTGGAGGAACTGCAGTTTTTCTTGTCGGACACTAATTCACGATATTCAGTCACATTCATATGACCATAGTCTTTAACAGCCAGAACATTTCTAAAAGTCGACATCACTCTTCAAGAAGGGAGTTTCATCACCACTGTGCATTGTAAAAAAAACACGAATTACCTATGATAAATAGTTGCATTATGACAGCTGCCACTATCCTCACACAAAATGTATCTCAACATCGTATCGTATCTCATTGGTGTCCATACGTGACCATTGAATCATCAACAAAAATGAAAATCTCGAATCCTATCCATCGGGCCTACACAACAAGGTAGTTGGTAGAAAGAGGCTATCTATTGAAATTTGTAAAAGGCACCGCAGGCTAACTAAGATCACATGCTACTAGTAACCGCGTTTTCCTTTGAAGCTCCAAAATTAAATAGTGCTCTCCGTAAGCTACAGCCATACTAACATCTTACGCGCGAACAAGAGCCATTTCTTAAGACTCACCACGAGTGACGTACCTTCAATGTAAATAACATTGGAGAAATTTTATCGCATCGTCATCATCGTACACAGTCGCAATAAACAGTTACATCGCTGCGGCCGACTTAGATGTAAACTCTGCAACCTCGTGTTTGAATGTGCTGAATTCACATCGGTTAACACCCCACATTCCTATAAATGTGTTAACTCGGCAGAATGCCAATCAGAACTGTATTTATCAGTTGATATGCCTAAAATGCAACAGCGATGTTGGCAGAGCATCGCAACTGTATCTGCGGGGTCAACCACCTCGAGCATCAGTCACCCACAATCGCCTGCGATATCCCACTGTGCTTCGTTTGATCAGGTTTTCGGGTGGAAGTTCTCAAAAAGATGCCACCAGGATCGAATGACAGGATGCTCCACCATTCAGAAGCCTGTCCACAGTTAAATCTCCCTACCAAAAACTCATCCCATCTCCCTATCAACTTCCAAATTGTTTTCTCATTTCACCATCCAACTCGTGGTCAAGATATTATTCGAAATATCAAAAACTTATTTTTCTTGTTTTGTCCCTCATTATCTTCTAAAAAAATTACATACACGTAAGAACGTTAACATCCAGGAATCAGGGTGCTTCAATATGGATATTGATGAAGAAATTCTGGAAAAAAAAAAATATTCAAGCCATTCCATAGCTTCAATTTCTAAGAAAATCCGCTAATTGCTCTATACTTGCCCAATGCAGGAAGAAGTGCAAATCACTGGGGTTTATTATTCAAGTTCATGAAATCTAAGCTTTGGAGTGTGTGTGTTTTGATAGAGCGATTGAATTCAACATGGTAAATCAAACAAAATACCTATTTGGTTGCAATTGATTATCTCCTGAAATTCAATAATCGCTCTATCACCTGTGAGACACCCACACTCCAAAGCTTAGTATAAATTCAAATCATGAACCCAAACCAATTGAATAATAAACCCCAGTGAAAGATTTGCAGGCTTTTTTTTAAATCACGTTTTTTTTAATGGTTATCAGAATGCTTCAACCCGTGTATCGGCTACAAAGCCTTTTAGGAGTTCACTCCAGTATCCACATTACTACATCACTACGTCACTAGGTTACTGATATCAACACAAAAACAATAATAAACCAAAATAACGCGAATGTTGGCACCATAAATCGGGCTATAGATCGAGAATGGTTTGACTTCATTCTCCACACTCCTCGTGGAGTGTTCTTCAAAAAGAGTACACATTTAGAACGCTTCGACTTGTCTTGAGGTTTTTAGGGATTTTACAAAACTTTGACAGCCCTTAAAGGGCACTTTAAATTGAGAGAGAGAGCTGGCTCAAGAATTGGGGCGTCGTTGGACCAAGATGGATTTTTCCTGAAAATCTCCGATCTTTTGCTCCAGCCGTTTGGGGAAATCGTGCGTACGGCGTATGGCGGACGGACGGAAAAATTTTTATTGCAGATTCGGATTCTACACCCTTTGAAACGTAAACCATGAAATTTTCAGGGGGGTTAGAATTTTTTTTTCAAGAGCGATTACAATGGTTCATTATTGAATAATATACCAAAATGAAAACAAATCGTTACTATTCAGATATAAGTAGGACTTCATGTCGTAGAGAAGAGCTTTAAAACGTTTTCGTCTGTCAAAAGAGGCTACTAAGTTTTTAGGTCGCCCGTATGAAGCAAGGCTTCGTCAATGGAGGACTGCCTATTAAAATTGATCCAGAATTATTACATTATCTACCATTTAAATTGAATTTTTCTCAAGACTATGAAGGAATGGATTTAGTCAATCATTTTCGTACACTCTTCAGATCAACTTGGGTGCAAAACCAAGACAGCATTGTAAGAATTTCCAGTAAATTTTGTTGCTAATGAATTTTGACGAGAAATTATCGTTTTATGAATAGGTATCTGTAGGTCATTAGTGGATGATCTCCTTATGGAATTATGTGATAAGATTGTTTCAAGAGCTCGAAAACCAGAAGGGAATGGTTCCGGTGGTTAACTCGGGCTGGAGGTGTCCGCAGAGGTTCTTAGTGTAATGGTCTAAGATGCTTTGCTACCATCACGGGTAGTTGACCTTGGTAGGAGAGGATGTTACGTGGAAAATCACCTTCGTTCAGTTAAACGCATTCATAGATATTCCACGCACAACGTGGCCACAAGCGCTTGCACCTCATGAGCCTCATATAAACTATCGACGAAACGTATCTCATCGTACCTGAAACTGACGGTTTCTTCAGACTCTACACCTCTGTATTCCTCGTAAAAGCAGAAAACTTTTCATTTCGGTTATGGTTTGGTTATCCATTCGCCGGGAGCCCATTCTACTGGTCCAGTTAAATATATAAAATAGTAGTCAGTTGCGCCAATGAACCAGACACCTATGAGTTCACATACAGCCAAGTTCCTGCCATGTCCTCTAAGGAAATTAACTGGGAATCAGAAGTTTTTGTTTGTTTGTCGTGTTTTAGATACCTAGTCTAATTACTTTTTGTAACTTCATAAACAGACAGGATCATTAAATAAACTAAAAAGGAGGCTGCTTGCAACAAATTAATCACTTATTCTATTCAAAAAACTGCTTCGTGAATGAGGATCAAAAAGATCGGCCATACGATCAACAAAACCTCAACTCATTGATATTCAAATTCAATCTCCGGATTTCATGAGCAACGGAAAAATCTTAGTTCTTCAAATTTCATGGAGTTGGTTGCTTTAAAATGTTTTAAAATATCAACGCTTCAAACTGATGCATAGTGACATGAATATGTCTTTTTGTGCTGGATTGTACTGTCTTCTTGGTAGTAGGTGGTCCTTTCGCCGGGTCCATTGAATGGTGTATACTGCTGATGGAAAATGCATTGTTTGTTAATAGAAAAATACGAGCTTATCCAAAGGAATAACAAATGAATGGAGTCTGCATACTAAATTGCGGCTTCGGAAGTACCTAGATCCTTTAGGCAGTTCTCAGCTGATTCTGCACATATTCATCATCAAGTAAAAGTCCTGAAGAGTATACATACTAAATTGATATCACAGTGTAAATAGCGTAGTTTTAATCAGCTCCTAAATTTATTGTGGAAGTATGTCTAAAACATGTTGGTAAGTAAGGTTATCACCGATTGAAAGGATTGATTATTACTCCCTCCATTCCCTCTCCTGTCAGCAAAAGCCAAATTCCCGAAGTTTTTTGCACAAGTACACTAAAATTGGGATCGAAAAAAAAAATAAGAATCATGAGAATCGGTTGAAAATTCCAGTCTGCGTAGCGTCGTAAAAACTTGTGAAAAAACGTTCAAGTTGAATAAGATAAAATCAAGTTCTTATAATTTTAACTGCTGAAAGTGCTGAATTAAATATTTTGATAATGAATGAATGAAATCTTTAAAATACTTATGGCCAGGGCCGTGGTGAGAGAATCCAGGCCCAGGAGCAAAACACTGGGGCCCCTTAAAAAAAAACGTCTACGAACTACTGAAACCATAGTGGAAAATTGAGAATGATCGAGTTCTACAGCTTTGTATGTGTTTATTTAGTAATGCTGTAATAATACTTCTAAATCAAATTAAAATTAATAGAGGAAGTTTTTAAAACTTCAAACGACCATTAATCCGGTCTCCCGGTCATCGGGTCCAGTGCCCCTCTCGCCTCCCCCCTCAAAGGGGCTGCTTATGGGATTGGACTTCCTTCACCTGTCGAGAAAGGCCATTGACAAGTACAATACTTTGACACAGAAACCAAGTAGTAAACTTTGGTCTTAGATATCGGTATCCGAAAAGTAAATAAACAGTTCCCAGCATGTAACTCATGTTTGTTAGAACCTATTTTGAACTTCTCATACAAGCTGGCATCTTATATTAAATAATACGGTTCATGTAAGATAAAATGTTGAATTTCAACATACGTATCTTCGGTTTTCAAAATTCCTGATATTTTAACCTAGAGAGAGAGAGTGCGCGAGAGGGCGAGAGAGAGAGAGAGAGAGAGAGAGAGAGAGAGAGAGAGAGAGAGAGAGAGAGAGAGAGAGAGTCTTATCGTCAATTTTGTACAGTTCTTCTATCAAAAAGCTACAAAAATAATGTTTGTGTACATTAATATAACTAAAATAATATTCTCTTCTGCATATTGAAATTAATTCATAACATCATTACTATCATCAATTATCTTAGTACTTTCCTAATGACATTGGTCTAAAGTCGGTTCGGAGAATTTCAATTTTTTTGTTTAGATGAAACATTTTAACATCTTTATTGTAGATTTTAGCTGATCGTATTACAAAAGATCTGATGACCATTACAGTCGTCCCACCACACCCCTCTCGATCAAATATAATAGGCGTCCTCTACTGTCGAAGATTTGTTTGACAGGGGCGTCCTAAAAACAAGTTTAATTATTGAAAATGGAAAACTAGTTTATACACAGAGGCTTCTATGAGTGTCTCTTAGAGCAAATTTGTATGTCTCGTACTTTCACAATCAATTTGTTCCCTTTATCGGCTGATAGAGGCTTCAAACACTCTAGGATGAAGAAACACGGGAGTGACATCTCATATAAACCTTGTTTTGCGGGAGCCCCTGAATAGGAACCATTGATCTATATGAGATATTCGCTTCAATGCATAAGAGTACTATTCCCCCTCTCTTGATCTCGATGTCGTATCTCCCGCACGTGGCGGTCGAGCCGTTTTCCCCCAGGGGCGAAATAAAAGTCGGAGCTACAGAGGAGGCAGATCGCTCTAAATGGCACGACAGTCGTTACCGGGTCTCGAGTCTGGCAGTCGGCTCTCGTGAAACATTTCCTGGGGGGCCAATATTAACCCTGAACTTGGCCTTCCACGAATGTCAACAACCCCTCCCCTCCTCCCCACTCTTCTACCCTTCCCTACCACCCCTCCAACTCTCAACACTCCCACTCTCCTCCCAACAACCACGCTCGTCGAACCCCGTTATTTCCACCCATCTGTCTTTGTTATTTTCTTTCATTTCCCTCCCCTGTCGTCATTATTATTTCACAGCGATGTATTTCGTCGGTGAAATGACTTCATTAATCACTAAACCACCAAAAATTGGAAGTTCCAGACGTGCAGCGTGATCATACATGCACATTTACTTACTTTTCACTTAGTATCTATAATGTATGCGCACACATTTAATTAGTGTAGATTTTTGGAGGTCGAATAAAATGTGGCTTTTACTCAGGAACCGCGAAACCCAGCAATGAAGGGGCCCCGAACTTCTGCCGCAAAAATAAAAGAATCTCGTTACTGAAAGATTTTTTTGTTGTACGTTAATATGAATGGAATATTTTGTTATTCATTCTTTTCCTTAAAATTTTCTGGGGGTTGGGGCTATTCCATACGTACTGTTAAGGGGGCCCAGGATAGATTTTGCATGGGGGCCCAAAATGTATAGATCCTTTTACTCTTTTTTGGCTTACTTTAGACCAAGCGCTTTCGCCCAGAAGGCCTCGTCAAATGACCTTTAGCATGTTGGTAGTATGCTAAAGTTGACGGCCTCTAATCTTTTCATTACATCAACCATAATCTATGGGCAGTACATCACTGTAATTAAAAATACAGGAATTTCCATTTGTAACATAAAACGTCCGACTTACTGAGAAAAGTGTGTAAGATTTTGTTAACCCTGACAATGGCAGGCTGACATTCTCAAGGTCAGTTGTATGTAAAAGCGTTTTTCCTTGGATGTGTGTTTAAGAATCGTAATGTTAAGAGAACGAACACGATTCAGTTACGTTACCAATCTGCAACTCTGTTTTGGTACTCAACTTGCATAATTTTAGCATCTTTCCGTGGGTTGACCACCATATTTCACGTTAATTAGCGGTATTTTCGACCGGGAGTTGAAAAAAACTTGAATTTCTTTAGTTTACCAACCTCCGACTTCAATCATATCTCGAAACTATTACAATGATATTCATAAATGGTTGCCAGATGAAATGAAGAGCACATGTGGCTTTTTAATCCTTTCTTTCATAAGTTATCTCTTGAAAAGTTAAAATAAGATGAAAATGACTTTGAACAATATTTTAGTAGGTACTCCAGACGTTCCTTTGATAAAATCAAGTTTTCCTGTTTTGGAAATGTAAAAATAGACCTATAAACTTTAGCATCAACAATAATCGTGTTTACATAATGCAGCCAGCAAGTATTGAATAGAATGACATTTTTTACAGGTCAATAATTGTAATAGAAGATGGTTTACAAATTTGAAACTGAAAACCGCGTCAAATCTTTCGACTTTTCTTTATTTTTGTTGTTTATTATATTTGTAATCACTACCGAATTTCCTACAAGAATTCCTGATTCATGCCTCCTGGTTTTTCCTCCGTCGACGTTCCCTGTACAAGAAGCAATCGTCAACATAATTCATGTCTGTAACACTCACTTATTACGAATTTCAACGTTCGAGTGTAATTGGCACTGATGAACACCATTATAAAGAACACGCTGGAAATGACAGCTAAAAACCCAATCAGCGAGCTTCCTTCCATTGTTTGAGCGTCAATTTCCCCTCAGTGCCGCCACCCGGTGTTAGCTTAGTTCGTTGGAAGTTTTCTGAAGAACTGGGGGAGGTTTCAGATGGTTGGATGTAGCTCAGCGGGGCACCATCCAGTTCGACGTAATCTCAACATTTGAATACGACACGACCGGCAGTTACTACACCCATATAACTCGGAGTAACGCGTAGGTACGTATAACGTCACTTGCCCCGTTTCTTTTATTTAGAAATTAAATCAAAAAAAGGGAAAGCGGTCGTTCTGTAATGCGCGCGAGTGGCACCGTCGCGTCCTCCCGGGGACATTTTTACTACTTCGTCCCATAAATCCGACTTTCCCCGTAACGTTACATATCGGAGATGTTTTGACTCGGTGCTGCCTACGTGGGGAAAACTTATAAACAAGAAGAAGCCAGCTGTGTTGAAGTTGAGTTGTAAACAACATGATGCACCGAGATGCATTGAAATGGGTCGAGGGGAACATCCTTCAGTCAGAATGCAGTTTCATAAACAACCGCCCCATGAAGGACAGCCTCCATAAAATAAAATATTTCGTATTATATAAGTCTCAAAACATTCAAGAATAAGAGGCCTATTCTTTCTGTTTTCAAGGTGTTATCTTATTTTGAGGAAAAATATTGTATTTGTCTTATTACGGATTCTTCACAGGATGTTGCCTTCTTTTTGTTTTGGTTTAATATTTCAATGTTGAACATTTTTAATCCCTCAAGGAAGGTGAAACCTCTATAGTTTAATATCTTTAACTGATGTTTGTCGATACGACATATGATGATGCTACGAGATTTTCATTCCTTGTCAAGCTGGTAACCTCCCGAACTAGTCATTCATCTAGACTATGAAACTTAGGAATGCTAGGTAGCTTCAGTTACATTCAATAGTAAATGAAATGTTGAAAAGATTACCGTGCTTTGTGATGCTTTACTGAAGATGTGACGAAATTTAGAAATGATGGATTGTCAACAAGTTGGTGAAAATGCAGAAGATACCTGTAATAGAAGAAGATCCACCTCTAGTACATTATCCTCGTTATAGAATCAGGTACAAAGTGATGGAAGGTCGCTTTTCTCCTCCCACCGTAATTTGAGACACACACCATTCTGGTTATGTGTCAAATATCTGGTACGGGCATGAGCAATGAATGATCGATGCCAATGCATTCTACTAGCAATTTTTGCAACTAAACAGTATAACTCTCTAGCAACAGATTTGTTGACTGTAATCGATCACATGACTGAATAGATCACATGGCTGTGTTGTTGCACTATTCCACTGCATTCCGAACTTTATTCTGTCGACGAACTCCATGATGTTGAGGCCTTTTCAGTGTTCTTGACTGATGCTCTATGTAGCTTTTTTTCTCCAATAAATGATGGGGGAAGGCCCCTGGTCACTGAGACCACTATGATACATTATGACACTGTCCCTGTCTTAATTCATAATCTTTTTGATGGCCTTTTCATTCACTAAGTGATGGAGGTTGCAGGTGTTTCCTTGGCAGCATCGGCGGATGTCAGGGCACCTTTTCCAAAATGCTGGAATCTTATGAATGCAGTAACAGGACATTCAAAAAGTAATTGTCCTGTTTCCGCCTCTTCGTAGCAAAGCTGGTTCTATCGTCCTGGCCTTATCCAGTTTGTTAGTGGTACGTACTTGCTGTTGGCATCGTTACGTCCTCAATTCAGCTCTCACACGTCGGCTCTCTACAAATTCACCAAGGTAATAGAAATGATTCTCTAGGATATCTAATGCATTCATCAAATTATGACTGATAATATTAACCACGATGATGATATTGACCACGAAATGATAAAAAACATATTAAAAGAACCGCAACATTTTGCCCCTGAGTAGACTAGATAGCGGTAGCTTTGTGTTCACTTTCGGTTTTTTGGGAGACGAACCTCTTTTCTCCAAAATCAACATTTTCTGGTCTAGACCATTGTGAACAACTTTTGTTCCTCGTCTGTCTGTGAGTCCGCCGATCCTTGCACCAGGCCTGGATTATTGATGAAACCTTCAGAGAATTGCGGATTAGGATATAGATGGTTCCCTATGAACTTCAATGCCCAGAAATCAATGTGTTAAGTCCACCAAGCATCATTTTGTCAGGTTGTAGTAGTCCTATTGCGCGAAAATTTTAAATGAAATCATTGGAAACCGATCTGAAAAAATTGGGATCGTTAGTGGGCATTGAAGACTCCCACAAGTGTTCAAAGGCCTTTACACTTCAGTGGCAATATATATTTTGAGCGTTTCCTTGAAATGGTTATGAACCACTGAGCTTAGAAGTGTTTGCCAGTATGTCGTTCCTGCCTTGTCCTCCCATTTCTGGACTTTTTGAATTATGCAACTCTTGACAACCCCAGTTGAGGTTCAAGTCTGATTAAGTTGGAATCTGATCCGTTCTTAGCAAGGCGATCAGCTTTCTCGTTACGCTATATTCATCGTGACCTGGTACCCGATGTTATTGAAAAGTCATAAATATCCTTCACTGCAGCGTGGCTGTCTGACAATGTGTAAATTCTTGCACCTTTGAGTTGTATTCTGACAATCTCTTGAGCAGGTTTTTAGTTTAGTTATTCCAGAAATTTTGTTCGTTTGTAATCACTCAGTTGAAAGTGTTTTGTTGAATCGCGTAATTGTATTTGAACATTTGAGGACGAAAATCTGTTTACTCACGAGAAAATTTCTTTTGTGTTGGACACGTTTTTAGTGAAGTGAATTAGATTGTCCAGGATGAAGTAAGATCTTCCTGGCTGAGTTGGTTGTAACTTCAAGAGCAGCGAAAGGTGTCCAACAAGATTTGTTTTTATGGAGGCATTTATAGCTTGAAACTGCCCCCAACCTCCACAACTATCGGACGGCTTTCAGCTACTTACAGTAGATCCAGAAATTATTGGCCTTTCTGAGTGTAGTTATCAGTTTTAAAACCCCCTTACTGTTTGACTACAAAGCACGAGAGATTATGCATTATACAAGGTGAATTATCACCCTTTAAATACGTCAACGATATGTACCTACGTATTTATATTGGTTGTGATAGACTCGATGAATACGCTCTGAGTGGAGTAGCATAAACAAAAATATTGCAATCTTTGCAAGAAATAGGACATCTCTGTGTGTTATTAAAATAAAAACGAGAAAACTTTAGAAATAATGAAAATAGGAACTTTCTAGCTTCTGAAATGCATGTAAGAGCTCGACTCCCACCTGTTGGTTGAACAGTGGCTGTAGCTCATATCTTAAGCAATAAATAGACATTTAATTAATTAAATGAAGGAGAGAATGGTTGTGAATCTTCCAAATAATCCGGTTGGCTAATTCAAGGAAAACAATTCGTTTGGCGATAATTATTTCAGCTCTCACTTTCATGTTCATGTGATCCCGGTCAATAGCGGTCTTTTGGGTGTTTCGGCCTGATGACACTGGGTCTTTGTAAAGTTCCATTTACCAATAGAATCCCGTCTGGCTTTGCGAGTAGGGCGTTGATGTGGACTCCCCACGAATCGTAATTGTCTCGTGTGGTTTGTTCTGCTTTTGAACTCCATATTTCTGCTTGATTGTTCATATGCTTTGTGTTTATACTGTCAGGGTCATTTAGGGGAATAGAAGTTAAATTGAATAAGAGGAATATAACTGACTGAATTTAATTACAATTATTTCCTTATATTTAGACAATATTATTTTTCCTACTCCTCTACAGTCTCTCCTCAAAACTTCACTAACTTTGCGACAACGATGCTGGAACTCCAGGCTGTGGTGATACTTTGCGACAACGATGCTGAAACTCCAGGAGGTGGCGATGGTCCTGTGAAGTTTCGAAGGACTCTGATGAGTGTTTACGAGACGCAGCTAGTGCCTCATCTTCCGTCGAGTTTTGTCCGAGAAACAATTGGCCGTTGTTCCTGTCCCCAACCGATTCGACGAGATCCGAGGCACTAGCTACGTCTCGTAAACACTCATCAGGGTCCTTCGAAACTTCACAGGACCATCGCCACAGCCTGGAGTTTCAGCATCATTGTCGCAAAGTATCACCACAGCCTGGAGTTTCAGCATCGTTGTCGCAAAGTTAGTGAAGTTTTGAGGAGAGACTGTAGAGGAGTAGGAGAAATAATATTGTCTAAATATAAGAAAATAATTGTAATTAAATTCAGTCAGTTATATTCCTCTTATTCAATTTAACATCTATTCCCTAAATGACCCTGACAATACCTAGGACGCAAAGCTGGGCACCACAACCTGTTGAATAATGGAGAATCAGAGTTAGATTTTTATAAGAAAGGAAAATACACTTTATATTGTTTGTTTAACATACCGCTAGAACTCAGTGAACGCATTTGTGTGATTATTGTGCATAATAGCTGCATCAAGATAACTAATACCACTGAATGTTCAGTATAAATGATCATCATGGCGAAGGCAGTTTGATTGTTCAACATAAAGAGTCTATTTTGACTTTTCCTAGTCGGTATTCGCAACATTATCAGACCATTTTCCGATACAGTTAGAGTGTTATCGTTTTACGTATATTACAGCTACTACAAATAAATCTCACGCCCAAATGATATCAGACAGATCAAAGAGTTGTGATCTCAGATATACCATAGGTTCACAAAACTAATCTGATCTCAATATCGATACAGATCAGTGTGATTCGGTTCAACATAAATTATATTGAGGTAGGTCGTTGAACTGGTTCCTGGGTTAGGGATTTCGTGGCATCCTGTCGCTATGGGTGAAGATCTGATTATTCTTTTCTTCAAGAGCACACTCCTGTGAAAATAAAATCACCCTCCTGATAACTGTCACTCATCTCACTGCGAAACATAATCCAAACAAATGTGTTTTAATCTGTTATAATGAAATGTTCCGGCGCCAATTGTAGTGTTGATTTTATTGTACATTTATTCCCCTCCAAGATAAATTATAGTTAGAATCCACTCATTAATCACTCCGATGAGATCGAAATACAGCAGGCCTCCAATGTCGAGCGGGATATGGGATCGTTTCGTACGTACATCTTCTCAGAGCAAATCTTCACCCCAGCGAAATCCTCCAAAATTCCCCGAATCCTTGCTGATATTTTCTCGTGTCCTTCTCCCACTGATTGGTTGAACAATCAAATTTTCATTCATAGCGACAGGATGTCACCCAATCCCCAACCCACGGAAGCAATGATGCCAGTTTAACTACCTACCTCATTATAAAATGTCAGATCAACCGAAGCCATATCGTTATGATCTCATTCAAATCAAAGCTCAACCGACCAAAATTAATCTCATCGACATCTCAACTTACGACTGGGAAGATGTTTCTCGTATGTCACATAACGAATTGGTCCGTAATTTCTATCAGAGTCCCTTCTTTCTACAAACCACTAGGAAAAGGAGTGATAATGTGTTTGTTGGAGACCGTTAGGAAAAATCCAAAATACAGGAAGATTGGAATAACACGTGGGATTTGTAATACCTGCTCAATATTTAGTACTTTTTCAACTCATTTGAAATTAAATCGTGCGTTATGTTAAGATACCTTGACAGAGGATACCAAAATATTATTGAAAACTAGCACTTTTTTGTTTTATACAGAAGTAGTGTCTCTCAAGAGGTTGACTACATAGTGGGAAAATAGTATGAAGCCTTGCACTAGATGTTTGTTTTCCCCGTATAGTGTGTTTTTAATAAAGGTTGGTTGTGTACAGCGTTACTGAAATGGTTAACGTCGTTAGGGCATCTAGTTGATTGAAATCTGCTTCGAATGCAGGCTAGGGGGCAGCTCAAGGAGACATGTGCGACGTGAAGAAGGGACAGCTGAGCTTGTTGAGGGCATCCGACCTCGTCTCGACCAGAGAATCCGCACGCTTGCAAGTTCACTGACTTCTAAATGCCTCACATGGTTTATGGAAGGTAAGTTAAGTGAGACGCAGTCATCCGGCTCTGCCTTGGAACACTGAGATATGTCTTAGCAGAGCGGATTGGAACTTGGGGTTGGACGGGTTCATATTCTTCTAGCGGAGCGGCGACCCGACGCCGACAACTGATAAACTTAGGGAGAACAGAAATAACACTTTATATTTAGGTTCCGAATGCATATGTTGTAATACCATACCCTCTAAAACAAGAAAATAGACTGTTATTGAAGGCATTCAGGAGAAGGCTTCACACAACTTTCCCATTTTAAACGTAATGATCGCGAGTATGGTATTTCGTAAAGTAAGGTCAGAAAATTTGATGTTTTTGCATAGCTTTACTATTTCTAAGCGTTATATTCAATTTGAGATTTAGAAAGTTGATCTGGGCAAAAAAAAAAAAAAAAAAAAAAAAAAAAAAAAAAAAAAAAAAAAAACGAAAAGTACCTACATAATATAACTTTGAACCAGTAGAGAAGAGAAATGATGAAATAACATTTCCTAGGTAGAATTTGAATATCCCTCATATGGGTGATACTCATTTAACGGGACAATCGAGGTTTTGATTCTGACTAAAAAATTTTGTTCTCCTTAATTTGTGGTTTTTTTTATTATACAATCTAGATGTTACAATAGTAGATCTAATGGTATAGTGATGTACAAGCACGCATGATTTTCGTTTATTTCCTCAAAATTCAGGTTTTAAAATGTTATAGGTTACGAGAATGGTATGTATCCATGACAATGAGCTTTGTCAACCAAATAACGATAGAATCACGTAAACGATGTGTAGGTAAGGTTGAATGAGACAGATATCTGATTTCAGTTTTTCCTCACTTTGAGCTAGAACAAGTATCACATTTTAATATTAGTATTTATTTAGTATCAAATACCAAACTTGAAAAAAAAATTGTTTCAAACAGCCATGAAGGCTTTTGTGTAGCCACAACAATGAAGTTTAAAATCGCCACGACAATGAGAAATCAACATTAACCTTCTGAAATTAGGAGTCTGATGAACACTTATAGAAATTGAAACTTGCATAAAATAGAGTTTTTACATCTCTATCCCAAAATGAATGCAAAACAAATCAATAAGATTGATTAAGAGTGATTTTCAAACCCATAACAATGAGAAGGATGAAACGTACACACCTGTTTTACAAACGGCTAACTTCATTTTTTAGCCCCAACTGTATAGAAATGGCAGAAACATAGTGGTTCCTCAAAGGGAAGGGTAACCAACGCTGAAAAAACTTTGAATTGCCAAGAAATGCCCTCATTTGAGAGAGCTACGATGATTTCCTTCGAACCCATGACAATGAGACAGAAGGTTTGGGACAAACTTTGAGCACTTGATTCGTACAGACTATCTAAAAGTTAGTCCCACTTGTAAGCGCACTAACATCCAGTAACTAATTCTAAAAAAATACTAGTTAAAATATTTCTGGTAAAACGTACTTTGAGCGGATAAAATTTCGGATTAAGTTCAAATTCTGACTCACGGACAGACCATGACAATGTGATTAGAGGTACATTTCGATCAATCACCGGCATGTACAATGAAGAGTAGCCAAACTTTATGACAGCCATAAGTAGGCCTAGTTACCACATAAAATCTACAAAAATAATTTTTGGAAAAAGTTGAACAGAAAATTATTTATCAATGAAGGACAGCGATTGTCCCGTAAAATAGGAATCACCCATATCACACAATAACCCGAGCACTCACGCATTATTAGAATAATAATAAATCCATTTGTTAGATAGAAGTATCCGTCTTCTAGTTTTTGCGAAAGATTTGAGAGTTGATCGTTTAGAAGGAATTTGCTATTGGATGAGAGTGATCTATTTTCAGCTAACATCTCCGGGGATTCTTTAATCTTCTGGAGTTCATCTCAATAATTGTTATGTCCACCCTAGTTTTTGCCTAGAATTCCCTTTAACATGGTATTATACCTACCTGAGTATTGAGAGAGTTACAAGAAAACAATAAATGAGTGTTCAAATCAAAAAGAATTTATCATAGAATCATAAATCGGTTTATGACGTAGGAATTAGCAGTGCAATTGATTCTGTACCGCCACGCGTGATTTGTCATGGGATACCTTTCATTAACAGTCCATTTAAATAATAGCCGAATTATGATGAAATTCTTCTCAAAATATCAAGAGAGAAATCGAACGGAGAACGAGCGAAATTGTGGGTATGAAAAAACCGAGCCAGAGCGGCAGAGCGTGAAGTGCTACACAACACATAGGAACTCGTACAACTCGGAGGAAAATCCCAAGCGCCTCATTGTCGAGAGGTTGATGTTTATGTTCGCCCACCTTCGAAGCGACTCAGCTGTTCACTTGAGCAATCAGTTGCGATACTGTGATTAATGGGGTGGACAAGACCTCGTTCTCCGCCGCCTGGTCGCATAAAATTATCAAGTATTTACTACCGGCCGAGATGGCGACCACATGCTATTAAGCATCCATCAATGCTGGGGTCTGAACTCCGCGAAGCATAGAGAGTTACGTTGCCCTCGTCGAGAGAACTGCGTGTAAACGGCGGTTCAAAAGTTCTTGACGGAACCAATTACCCGAGGCCTGTCAAGAGGCGGCTGGTCTGCGACATCCGTTATGAGAGTCCGCGAATAGGCTGTCGGATTCCACGAGACTGTGGAGCTTGAGAAAATCCATCTGCCCTTATTGTCTTGTTAGTGTGCTTGTCTGTAACAGATAGAAAATGTGGTGACCACCTGGAATAACTTGAAAAAGTCTAGTTTCTATATTTACGGTTCTATTCACCATAATGGTCAGTGAGCAGGAACATATCAGTGTCATACTATTAGCATTTCTAGTGATCGCCTTCAAAACAATGTAGAATCGTATATAAAAATGCGAGATCTAAGAGTTTTTATTATTCTACGAGAATAGTCTCTTATTTCGTTTCCTCTTATGTCCCTAATCTATTCAGACCGGTGGTCCAGCATTCCTATGGATTCACCCTAATGCAGGTAGGCATTCCCACCCATTCCACGAATCGTCTCGTGTCTTCCTGTGTAGGTTCCTCGTTGCTATTCATGGATAATAAGTGACTGTTTTACCTGGAGTCCATCTAGAGGAATCAATCCAATTGACATCTGATCGAGAGAGAGAGAGCAATGCTTCACTCATGTTCAACCTAACAAAAACAATTCTGGAAAGTTCCATACGAATTACAAGAAAAATGTAAAACTTTAATCCTGTTTGAAAGATGTTGTGTTTGCTTATATGTAGTGTTTTTTGTGGGCAGCGTGATGTTATTCGTGTCTATCGAATTCGGGGTTTGCAATGCATTGATTCATTCTTTAAGGAAACTTTTATGCTTATCATGAGTCTACAAGTTAACTGGTGTTTTAAACTGCTGTTCTTGTCGTAATAAATTGCTGGAGACCTGTCAAAAGTCGGCTGGTTTCTAACAATATTTGTTATGAGAATCCGCAAATAAGTGATAGGATTCCACCATAAGACTTGAAAAATGTATCCCCCCTTGAATTGCTAATGCGGTATCGTCTGTAACTGCAGACAGGTCTGGAACGACTTGGAGAGCAAATGTAGTTTTGGAATTAGGTCTCCACATCCAAAAGAACAGAGCGTTATGGAAAACTACATCTTCCCCAAATTTTCAGTATTTCCAGTGGATTGCATTCGCAATCAATAAAAGTGTCAATGAGTGAAATACGATATTCGTTTGATAATGCATTATCTTGTGAGTATGTTTCTGCGTAGTCGTATCGCGGCTGCTATAGAACCAAACGAATTGAATGGGTGTTTAGAAGAAAGACGTACTATGTTATTTTTCGCAATTATTTGGGAGGACGAAAAAACGTTCAAGTCTCATGTATTCAGAATTTTTCAGTAGGTTGATTACATATTCCCTTCTGCAATTACTTCAGTGATAAGGTTACGGCGCGTCGGCCTGCTTTCTGAAAACATACACTCTTTTAAATTTCTCTTTGACAGCATTTTTTACCGGAGGTTTCCGATACTAAAACTGCTCCCTTCTCGTTCATCAGTTATCGTAGGCCAGTATTCGAATGGAAAAAATAGGTAATTTTCAACATACGCCTTTCTTCTAGGCACCCATTCAGTTGCAGTTCTTAGTTCACCTAGTAGTGTCTCTCCAAATAATACCTAAATTGATGGGTGTGGAAAGACATTTTGAGAGACATTTCAGTGATCCAACGTTCTGTAGGGCTACCGTTGATTGGAATGTTGAAAGATTCGTCGGAGGTAAAAACCATTAATTTCATGGGCAAAACCGGCATGGACTTATAAAACTAACCTTAGTCAGCCAGAAAACGAGACAGGCAGTTGCGCAGTGTTAGGGTTTTACGTTTTCACTTAGAATTAGAATACTACTCTCATCTTGAGCCTCTGATTCCAAACAATAAATGTAAATTCATTCAGATTATGTGGAACATACAAGGAAATAGTAAGACCTATTTTAAGAAACTCAACGTTTAGTTAACAGATCAGCTGATAGGATGGGAAACACTTGGCCCAACTCTCTAGCGGAGGTTTCAACAATCAAAAATTGAGGTTTGCTCGTGGGTAGTAATTATTTGTGAATGCACCTCTATCATTTCCATAGGGCACTGCTATGTAACTGGCTAAGACAGAAGTTATCCGTGCTGCAAGATTTCCGAGTCTTGCGCATAACTCTGTGATCCTCGATTTCATTCTCAGAAGATGAAACTTGAATGTTGCTTGAGCGTTCTCGTGAGTCTGGAACTAAACGGCTCTTCAAAAGCTCTTGTCGATACCAATTACCTCAGACCAGTTTGAGGGCGGCTCAAATTATCCGTTTAGAGTTTCAAAATAGGCAATGGGATTTCATAAATCGGTGGAACCCTTAATTTAATATTTTTTGGAGCAGTGACAGATCTGAACTGTCGTCATCCTGGGTAGTTAGTAAAGGTGACTCATCTGCCTGCAGGGGGAATCCAGAAACAGGGAAACGTTGCTCATCGATTCGTATAAGGGCTCTTGATAGGGGCATCAAATCTCCCTACCTTGTAACTTGAAACCAGAGAGCTTTCAGATCGTATAAGTTTTCTTTGTGTCTTCGACGTTTTGAGATAGTATTCGATAGGGAATACAAATGTGATAGAGTAAAAGATAAAGCCTTCATTTCAAACAACGGCCAAAGAAGTTCAAGAAAAAGAGAGGTTCTAAATTGGTTGTGACACACATTTTCCTCTTGTAGGTAACATGGATGCATAGATCTTAGAAATGTTTAAATTTTATTGAAGAATGTAAGATACAAGCTTGTACTCAGGGGGCTGAAATACCATGGGACGGACAACAACGCCTTCAAAAATTAGGTTGACCTGTATTGGAGGTCTACAGCAATGGCAATATCTAGACAAAAACGCTGCAAATTCTTTCACTGGGATTTATTATTCATTTGGCTTGCATTCATGATTTGAATTTCTACTAAGCTTTGGAGTGTGCGCGTTTCACAGGTGGTAGAGCGATTATTGAATTTCTGGAGGTACACAAATATGATCAATTGATCAATCCAAATAGGTATTTTGGTTGAGAACCGATTTACGTGCTCTATGCATATCTTCTGAAATTCAATAATCGCTCTATCACCTGTGAATCACGCACACTCCAAAGCTTAGTAGAAATTCAAATCATGGATACAAGCCAAGGGAACGAAATTGAATAATAAACCCCAGTGAAAGAATTTGCTGCGTTTCATGCATATCAGAATGCTTCAACCCGTGTATCGGCTATAAACCCTTTTAGGAGTTCACTCCAGTATCCGCATTCACTACATCACTAGGTTACTGCGATCAAAAAAAAAGGTTACAAAAAAAAAACGCTGTTATGTTTGTTTTGATTGCAGTAACCTAGCGATGTACTGAATGTGGATGCAATGTTGCCACCATAAATCGGGTCATACATCGGGAATGGTTTGAGCTACGGGACCTGGGGAGGGGCTCATTCGGTTCCTCGTGGAAAGTTCTTAAAAAAAAGTCCAAATTTAGGCCGCTTTGACTTTTTTTTTGAGGTTTTTAGGGATTTTACAAAACTTTAACAACCCTTAAAGGGCACTTTAAATTAAGTGAGAGTGCTGGCTGAAGAATTGGGGCGTTGAGGACCAATATTGATTTTTCAAGAGCGATTACAATGGTTTATTATTGATTAATGAACCAAAATCAGCTTTCTGAAACCCACCATTCTTTTAGAGAGACTTGGTATATCGCTACCGTAATACTCTCGGAATCAATATCAAGTGTTGAAATGCATTATCTACCAAAACTGCTTTTCTTTAGCTTGCAGCAGTTCGTTAATTAATTTGGGCCTTATCATCTTATCACGCATAACTATGCAGACATCTTTTTTCTTTATTAGTTCGTTGAACTTCCATTTTAAGTCGATGTGGGGAGATGATATTTATTCCTCTCGTTTTGGTAAGATATCCAGTTCAGATAGATCACGATCTCCTGAGGCGACCCCATGAATGTTGACTCACGAAGATCTTCTTCTCTCCCCGGATTCCCAATTTTATGTTTATTTTGCCGCAGAGCATGGGGGTTCAGAATGTTCTTTATTGTTGGAATTGTATCACGGAGCTTGGGGCCGTTTAGCAGACGTAGCGTTGGGAAAACCTTCGAGTGCACGCTTCCAAGTACACGTTTGAGGATTGGACACGTCTGTGGGAGTAGAACTCTTCTCCTGTATGGTTGCCCCTTTCGCTTCCGGCAACTAGTTGATATTATCTAGCATGTTTTGGATCACTCAGCAACAATATGAATATCCAGAAACCGCTACAAAGTCATTGTAGATTGGAAATGAACATATTCCCACTCTCAGTCGTCCAAATAAACTCATATTTACATTCCAGAAGAAATTATTCTTTTGACTTTTCCTATAGATCGGTATCTGCCAAATCTGAACCTAAGTCATCCTATTCGTGTCCAAGATCTAAAATGTAAAATAGAACTGTATGTGATATCCTAACTGGTGGGAAGTTTTCTATTCCTTGAAATTGCTCAGTAAAAACGCAGTTCCAATACTCAATCGAGTTGAAACCGTTGCGAAACACGCCTGATAATTTTCTTCCTCATAGCCAAGAATTGATAGAATGTAATGGAATATGCAGCAAGGCTATGCTTCTATGTTGTGTTTGCTTATTAGAAATCGCTACCATATAGTGGGAAACAATACAGTCCTTATAAGAGTCTCATTTCTGAATAGCTTCTTAATTTAAATGGAATTGGATATACAGATTAAGAAGATCAAGCGAGTTTAGATCTTGATAATGTCGTTTTCTTATGTTTATCAAATTCTAGCCTTTTTGCCTACATGGCTTCTTTAGGGATTGTTTAATGATAAGTTGTGATATGTACCTCGGAGGATCCACTTCAAGATTTATATTTGCTTCCTGTAGCCATGGGTTATTGGGTTTTACATTCCCATCTTACAAACAGGGTTCATCTGTCCCTTTCAAGGCCAGAAAGTAGGGTCACCCCACCTCTGCTCACTCTCTGAATATTTATGCTTTCAGTTGTCGACATTCCTCTGTCATAACAGTACTTTGTGCTAAAATAAAAATAAAATATGAGGCACAGGAGACTGAATGGGGGATTGGATTTCTCCCACAATGGATGCTTTCTTGCGTTGTAATGTAAAGATAAGCCATGTTTTTGAGATAAAATGCCAAGACTATACGAGTGCAATATATAATTTAGAATGTATCATTTATCATTAAACAATCCATAAAGAGGAGTCCCAATCGAATAAACAAGATTATCATTCCCCCTCACGACTCTATCAACCAACAATAGTATGGCAAACAAAATTATAACAATATTGAGAAGATGGTTGAATGGTTTCATATTTGCGTTTCCTCAGTATCATCAGTGGACTGCATCGGTAAGAAAAAATGGTGGCCTTTTGAACAGCCCAGCACACTTTAGAAACGCTGAAGCTTGTAGGAACATAGGAATCCACATAGGCTACGATCCCATAGATTCATAGAGGGCCATCTAAAGATACAATCAAATCCAAATAACTCTGTTATACAATTTTTTACAATTTATTACAATGTAGATCATTTGGGTTTTGTAAATGATTAGTTCGAGCGTGCACAGTTGTTGCAAGAGGAGTGTAAGGAAATGATGGTATCTCTATACCTACAGGGCTCAGTTCCTAACTGAATCAATATCCACTCAAACTCTGATCGAATTTGGAGGAGCTAGAAGTGTGAGGAGTGTAAAAATATCACGTTATTAGAGTGCATGATTGAAATGAGAGGTTGGTACGTGAATGTAGGATGCCTACATATTTAATTAAAATTGGTTATAAATTGCAATGACTTGTCGAGATTCACCTTGGACCCTTGTGCTGTTTCCAATACTCCAAAGACGAGTGGGAATTCGTAAAGAATAATTTTCTTCGCATTTAAAAACGACCGCAATCCTTCACAACCATGGATGACTTTGAAGAGGAGATACTTGTAACTCTTAAATCAGAAAGCTACAATTTCAATATTTTTAGAGCAATCCAAAATGGATCCTTCTAATAATGAAAGAGTGCCGAAATTCATAAGTCTCTCTGCCATTCGGCTTAAAGAATTGTTTTTCGTTTCCTTGCAATCGCTTGATTTTCTAAAAAATTCAATAAAATAATTATCTTGGGAGCTGATTTCTTGATTCCTCAATGACACTTCTAAAAGAGGTTCAACTATTAATTCAGTATTCGCAACATCAATTTGGGTTTCCGAAGGCATTATGCGGAAGACTACAATGTAGTCTTGAGGAGGTGAGCTGGAAAACTCGCTCGTTCCTTTCAGATGCAATTTTCAGAAATCATTAAAAATGTCGCACATCTTTGAAACTTATCAGGTGAAAGCGATTCTTTTTGCCTTTCAAAAGTCCTGCAGCCTTGAGCCTTAATTAAGTAAGAGAAAAAGAATGAAATTCATTCAATCATGACCGAGAAATTAGGGATTGAAGTTGGGAACAAGCGAGTTTTGCAAACAAAATCGCGCAAAGAACGAATTTTGCAACACACGATCTTAGAACGAGTAAGTTTTGCTCCACACTTATGAGGTAAGTTGCGAAATGATTAATTACACAGGGTTCCTTCAATTTACAATAATATTTTTTATTTTTTATGAAAAAAAAGTTCACTTCTGAAAAAATATCATAAGGTTTACTTAAGGTAACCATTACGCTGATTAATGATCCACACAAGGACGTGGACGTTCTAGCCGTCACATAACATTATGACCATAAAATTAAGGTCAAATCATACTTACGTATAATATCGCACTTACAAAATCAACTCTTTTTGAAGTCTGAAAAAATATTATAAATTCTCACTCAAGGTAACTGTAACATTAACTGATGGTCCACACAAGGACGAGGACGTTTAGGCAATCACATCACATTGACCACATTATGGTCAAATCACATAGGAAAACCATGATACTAACAACATTAACTGTTTTTGAAGAAATCAGCTTCTCTCGCCGTAGGGCGTTGGAAAATGAAAACTCGAAACCTGGAAAATGACTCCACTTATCATCATGGGTACCTAATAAAAATAACTCACTAAAATCTTCACACAATGTTTCACAATAAAATACAAACTTGAATTTAGTGATAAAGTATTACTATTCCTCAAAAAAACCAAGAGTCCCAGTCGGTGCTGCTCGGGATCGGTAGGTGACAGTATCGGTAGGTAACAGTGATAAGAAGGTTACTACTTAGATAGGTTAGCGCAGGAACGAACGTGTTTTGCAGCATAAACTGTATCGAGCCAGTTTTGAAACCAGCTGACCAGTGGAACGAATGAGTTCTGCAACACTTCTGTGTTTTCGTGGCCCTTTATCCATGGGAACGAGCAAGTTTTGCTTCAACCTGATGGCATATTCGGGAAGAGCGGGAAAAAATTAATTCAGGATCCACTGCTAACTCAATTTTTTTGAAAAATAGAGCGAGCGAGTTTTGCAGCTCACTTCCTCAGATGAACAACATACAGTTGTGAAAATTACTAATATCTCACTCTATAATTTGCTGGCTTTAATAGCTGTCTTAATGCTAGTCTTAATGACTTCAGGTGTCTACATCCATGACATCATTGGATATACTGGTAGGTAGCTCTTGAAGGATTCATACACTGAAAAGAGCAATGCAGGCGCTTAAATTCAGTGATTGCCCACTCATTTGCTCTTATTAACCGTTTCCTTATGATTTCCCAGTCCGAGAAATCGCGTTTAGATCGTACCATCTCGTTCAGCCGTGAAGGCGAATTAGTCTATCCAGATCGTTCACGGTACAAATTCCCCGGAGAAACTCCAGTTATTTGAATCGTCCTTGCACACTCGAGTTGCCAGAGCTGATAGAGACGAAGATTCTGAAGGTACGAGCGTCCCACGTCTTCCCACGTCGCCCCAAACCTAATAGGGGGAACTGTGAGGTACCGGTTCGGGGTTCTCTTCTATCTACATCGACTTCCTAAACCTCCTGGCGACTTCGTTTTCTTTTCTTCGTTTTTTTTTTCTGGGTCGGAGAGAACTTAGTTAGCGTTTAGACCAATCAGTGCCACATCCTTTTAGGCCCTTTATCTTCAGGCCTAACAAGAGTTCGTCGTCCTTCTCGTGAAGATGTAAAAAGGCAGTAGGCGGCATTGTGTGCCAGCCTCGCATTTCGTCTGAAGATTACTCAAAGAACTTCAGGGCGCAGCGGCGCGATTGTGATTGTAAACAAACTTTTGCAAGATTGCGTTACCACACTTGCATTATTGATTAGCAATCGCCGTTATCGGAAACTACATCCACATTTGCATTGCAAAGCCGGGACTCCAATGAGTCAATCCACTCTTTACACACGTGCCTTACTTTTAAAAACGGTCTGTGTGTTCCTAAGCTGAAATCCACACCACCGCAAAATTTCTTCCCATATAGAGGCGTGATTGAGGTTAACTCATATCCACCAGGAACGACACAGGTTGCAGTGAAATCGATGAGAATGGATTCCAAGCGGGTGACTCTGGTATTAAAGAAGTATTATTTGTCTTCACTAGTCGATTCGCCAATGCAAATGTTTACTTGTTCGTTTCCTCTAGTCGTAAAAAAATATTATTTGATGTTAAACGATTGATATATCCTACCCGGTTCTAAATTGTTCGTTAATGTTGTGAGCACGAGCTAAGTTGAGCAGAAAAAATTATAAATAATAACACCTATGTAATTATATAATTAGCGCATTATAACGTCAAACATAGTACTCATCCTTCACCACGGTCCTAACTCATACGGAAGAGTCGATTTTGAACAACAAAAATCAGTATTTTGTATATTTTCTTAAGATTTGAATGAAATAAATGGATTGAAATAAATCTCAGTCGGGTTCTAATGGATTACTCTGTTACTTCTATAGGGTTTTGAAAAATTCTGCCTAGTCTGATTCACAGCGTAGTTTCGTCTCTTATTGTACTCGTTACATAGACATACAGAATTAGTTTAAAAACAAACTTCGAGTTATTATAGTCAAATGCAAAACAGAACCTACGTAATATATGTGTATAATATACACCAAACTTTGCGTAGTATGCTAATTTGCGAAATAGGGATACCATTGTTGTTCGGTCAGCCTTATTTCGATCAACGATTCAGCCTTCGAAATTTAAGGTGTACAGAGAACTTGCAAAGAGCCAATCGGTACAGCCTCTGGTCAATTAATCAAAATCGGCCTTCAATCGCTTTGACTACCAATTTTTAGTTTCGCGCAAGCGCAGTAGATGTTATACACAACTAATAGTTATAACAATCATACGGCACCATCCTGAACCTTATACCAAACTCCCTAACTCTGATACGCACTATTTTATGGTTATTGTTCTATTACTGATGATGACCTAACCGTCGAAACCGATTTAACGTTCAACTCTTTTAACTTTTGTAAAAATAGAACTCTGCGTTTTTGTTATCCGTTACTCTGAGTTCGAAATATTATCTAACCGATAATTCATGAGAACCCGATGTTACAGAAAGTTCAAGTTTTCCCATGCTCACACACTACTATGACGGCAAAGACAATTTCTTTGAGATCAGTATAAACACAAACCTTCCTTGTTTTCAATAAAATAAAAGCAAAATTAATGGTTTATCACTAAAACTTGGAAACAAAAGTTTAAAAATGTAATTTTTCAAATTCCAATGATCCTAGAATTACAAATTGGAATTTTCATCATCCTCGATAAATTTGTTTCATCTTCGTCCAGAACGTATCGGACTTGCTTTGAGATAGGTACAAATATTCAGTAGGTATACTCTATAATAATATAATAATAATAATATATGGTTCCTTAATGGATAGACAAGTTGGGAAAGAATCAGTTTTTAGACAAGTTCTCAAGTGTTTTGGGGGAAAACCTCGGAAATTACTTGGAACTACGAAAAAGGCGGGTATTGTTGTATTGAAGGGGCTGGGAAGGACAATTGGAACGAAGACTTGATAGAAATAAAATAACTTAATAAGAATGATAGAAGTAAAAGTATCGAGAACAGAAATGCGAATGATGACGTTTGGATTCAAGTCTAGAGTTGGATGAATATTACCTCCAATATCTCGTAAGATGTGTAACTATACGTTTTTAGAACTTGATTAAAAACAATTATTGAGTTCAACGAAAAAGGACGATTCTCTATTGCATCTGTTTATTGAATCTCTGCAAAATTTTAATAGATTTAGCAGATCTATCAATATGAAATGGAATGAAATGAAATTTATTTCCACTATAATAAATGAAATGACATACGAGTTCATGTACAAATTACAATTTGATACCAAGGAAATATAAGAGGTCCAATAAGAGCGTGCCGCCCGTGTTAGGAGGATGAGCCGTCTGAGAATGTATATTTTTTTCCCTTTAATTTATCCCTTCAATTTTTATTACATCACTATGACGAAACAAGCTTCATTAAATTTGAAGAAAAAACAAAAAAAAAAACATGATAATAAAAATACAATAATAATAATGACAATAATAATCGCGAGAGTCCGAGAAACTAGGGATTAAGATAATAATTTGAAGGTATTTTAATTTGGTAAAAAGTGTTTTTTTTTTAAAGATAATAGAAGAATTTTTCGATCAATCAAGTAATCGAGTTTTTATTGAAGTTGACAATTTATTAAAAGAGACTATGCCCTTGTAGAAGTAGGAATTTCTAGCTGCTGTCGTATGAAAAAAGGGGAGGGAGAGGAATTTATTTGTAATAAGTTTGGTTTTTATTTCGTGTTGAGGATGGATGAACAATTGCTCTTTTATCACCTGTTTTATATCATTCATTTCTAATAGTTTATTAAAATTTAAAATATCTAATGATTTGAAAAGAGGTTCAGTGTGCGCCAAAAACGGACTACCATTTACTATTCTTATTTAAATTTTTTGTGTAACAATTATTGGATTTAAAGATGTTGTGTATGCTCCGCCCCAAGTCGGAAGACAAAACTGTAGAATAGATTGGACCAATGAGGAGTAAAGTAATTTCATTAATTTTAGGCTTAATATATTTTTCAAACGTGAGAATACGAAGATGAGTTTACGGACCCATTTGTCAACATTGTTTCTATTTGTTGTCCATAGTACTAGCCTAAGTACTTGAAATGATCACACCTAGTCACATGTGGACAATTTACACAGCTTTCCAAATTACAAGTAGACCTATGTGATTTACGGTCGTAGACCAATCTCTTGAGGAAAAATAAATAACAGAATCATCAGCAAACAAAATTGCCTTCCCCTAGTATCCAGGAGAACAATTCCATTGACATACATAATAAAGAAAACAGGTCCAAGTTCAAGTTATATGGATTGCACGGTTGACACAAAATACTTTCGTATCTATAGACTCATTTCGAATGCTTTCACAACACTCCAAAAACCACTGGAGGTAAGCCAGATTCTACGATCAGAAAGTATGCACTCTGTCGAGGTTCATACTTAATCGAAATCGTGGAATGCTTGAACAGCCCTCCTCGAAGGTACCCAAGCCTCCACTTACATCCCCTGCCATCCCCTTGACGTTCTTTAATATGAATATGAGGAACGTATGGAAGGTTTTCCCTCGATATTAACTGAATTCGTAAAAGGGGAAAAAACTCCCTTCACAGCTTTTAAGTATATTTCCGCTCTGGTTTATCGATCTCCCCTTGGCTTAGGTTCTACGTGGGGGAAGCAGTCACGCGTTTGTTGAAAGTCAGGAAAGTTGATTATTGCTCAACAACCTTGAAAAGGAAATTCAAGATTTCATCTTTCTTTCCAACTTTGATTCAATTTTCCCTACCAGTGTAATTCTGGAGATTTCCATAATTTGGCATTTTCATGTCTTCCTGTCTGAAGAACAGGTTGTTTTAAACATGATTACTGTAACGACCTCCGAATTCTACTGTTTGGCCTCCGTTCGAGTTGAGTGTTGTCTACAAAACACGAATTCGGTTCCGCGTAGGATTTGCTTCAGCTGTCGAATTTTTCTTTGTGGATTCTAACTTTCCCAATGCCCGAGGAACATGTAAAGCAGGGTCCTCACTATCCCGCGGTAGGCCGGGCGGGCACGTTTGGGCCGGCACGACGTCCACACCGAAACGAAACCGTCCGGGTACTCCGGTTAGTTTTTTAAAAGTGTCCTCACAGTTTTAACGTGTTTTCAAAATGATTACCGCTATGAAGTCGCTATGTCAGCCATGGCCGTGGTGAAACTCGCTTTAAATCAGCCTTCAAAAAGACGTCAAAGAAGATTTTGGATTCGCCCGAGCCTTAGGAGAGCCTTAGGCCTGGTTAGCGAATCAATCAAAGATTTAATTTTGGATGAAGCAGAACCGTTAATAAAATAATCCGTCTAATTTGACCCGAGGTTTAATTGTAACTGAAGAAGCTTGGGACATCCCCACTCTATATTTGTATATGGGTCATTTCAAAATTTCGGTCACATTTGAGTATTGACTTTTCTTGAAAAATTTTTTTGAAACTTGATTAATTTTCTTGTTTTTAATCAATTACTGTGGTTCTCTCGGTATATTACCCAAGTGAGCACACATAACCTCGAACCGTTCTGCTGAGAAGTACGCCATTTTGAAAAAATAAACTTTTTGGAGTGAGGTATACACTACCATTTTCTTCCCTCTTGAGCCTCCAACCTCCCAGGGAATCGCCCCTCAAGTCTTTCAATTTAGGTGATTGGATCAGCACAAATTAGCTTAACCATGCCAAATTTTGCAAACTTACTACAAGTAGATCTAAATCCCTACAATTTATGACGCTATGGATAGCCTTTCACCTCCTTTACAGGTCAGAAATCAATTGAAACTGGTAGTACCAAAATGTTGTCTACGAACTTCCAACAACTACAAGTAACACTAGTAGTTGTTGGTAACAACAAGTGCTATCAAGTTTCACTTGCCACAGTCAGAATGTTATTAGAGTAGAGAGTGGGAGTTAGAAAACCCTCACTGCTGCTTATGGGGACTGTTTTCCCGGTAGAACTGACTGGGAATGTCTTGACAGAATCCGACCACCGGCTTTGGGATCATCTTGAATGAAGGATGTCAATAGAACAGAAGCGACTCCATAAACACCCTTACCCGCCAGTTGGGGGCTACTTTTCAAAGCATTGTAGGGAGTGAAGAAAAACCCTGTGACACTGGAATAATCGGTTGGTAAGGCGACTTGCTTTGATCCAATTTTTTTCAGAGACCGATATCCATTTTAGATGGTATGTTCTTTCATAGTGTAATTGGATATAAGGGCTCCAATAATTATTTAATATTTCGCTGAGTAGTGATGATGGATGTTCTATACCTTTAGTCAGTTACAGCAGTAGGGAGTGAGAAATCACCACTTCGATATTTTCTCCTGGGTCCTCTAAGCACAACTTTTACATATTTTTCCGTGGAACATGTACATCAGATAGGAAAGAAACTTTAAAAATGTACAAAACTGCATTCAGTTGAGTTTGACGGCACTACTGACCTGTGTGATGGATATGGTTAGTTGGCCCCTTCCCGATTTTAGAATCCGTCGCCTTGGGAGATGAATCGGACGCCTGCAAGCGTCTGGGTCATCTTCTGAGCGTGGCGGAGCATTTATCAGTGCATCCACCTCCTTGGAAGGGGCAACTATTCCAATCCATCACCCTCACACCTGTGACATAAATGTGACCGAAATTTCGAAATTACCCATATCTGTTCTGATTTTATGCGGGGTTGGAATCTTCACGACCCGGCAAAGCCGCCCGTGGTGTCGACATCAACGCGGCTTAGCTCGCCCAGCCTACCGCTGCATAGTGTGGACCCTGCCCAAGAGTTCTGCATAATTATTTATGGCTAAGACAAGTTCGGAAGATAGTTACTTTAGAAATCAAGTGCTTCAGTGAAGGGAATAATGATGATTTCGGTGGGGTCCAAGAAGATAATATTTAGAAACCAACCACAATAATTGCACTACTTACAATTATTGAGAAAAATTATTGAAAACTAACTGACCCGGTAGGTCAGTTGCCTAAACGTTGTTTTGCATTATAAATTATTTCTAGTTTTAGAAGTCTTATTGTGTCTCCGTGCTGTTTACTTGGAAGTGACACCGGTATAGTGTGGCATTCCACTCACCAGTAAAGGCGCGGCACATTTTTAGAATCCAATACTGGTAACACTAAGCATATATCATAAATGTTCATTTTCACTAAAAAAATAATAAAATTTTAGATTTGGCACAAGCTAAGGGAAATTTTAATCGAAGTACAGTTGAAAACACATTGATCAGTTACCGGGCGGGATAATAATGATTAAATTACTAAAAAGGCAATGAAAGAGTAGGGGTTGCTGATAAAAGAGTAACAATTTAGGGTTGTATATAATTTTTAATGCCACATTATAAAAATATAAAAACAAAAAATTTCGTCCAAAAATTAAAAAAAACTCGGCGCTCCGCGCCTCCCCAGGGGGCAAGCCCCCTGGACCCCCTTTTGCTTTTATTTAGAGACTACTGCCACAAGTATAGGAACGTAGAATACGCTATATATTTCAGCCTCGATTGAACGCTGAACGTTCAACGATGATCATCGAACGTTCATTGTCGAACCGAAGGACGATTCGCGAACGACTGAAACTCCGATTTACATAAATAAAATGACTCACTTCAAACGGGTTTGTTGCAACTACTACGCATGGATGTAAATATTCTTATGTTTATTGGTCTCGTGTCACCGTTTCGTTCCTGGATACCATTTTTTCGGATTCTACACCCTTTTTCGTACGGGTTTGTCGCAACTTTTACACATGGATGTAAATATTCTTATGTTTATTGGTAATAAACGTTTTCGTTCCTGGATACCATACCCAATTTTCGTTCCACTCCCGCGTGACACTTTTCGGCTAGTTAGTCCATGGCTAAAGCGTATTCTACGCTAAAATGTTAAGGGTGAACAACTCTTATCACATACAGGGGTCTTAAAAATAGATAGTAGCCGATTCTCAGTACGCTAACTAACATTGTGACATGGAAATTTTATATATTAGATTATGTAATTTGAAGACTTATGATCGGTTTTCGCGTTTTCGACTCACTGTGAATTGTGAGGAAGATCCAAGTCTGACGCATCCGAGGTCGCATCCGACCGATAGACCCTGAGAAAACGGTATCTACTCGGAAACTGCTCTCGAGTCGGTGAATGTGACGCAATTTCGTTCGATAGCGTCAGAACCGCATTCTCTCTCCAGTTGAACTCTTCAGAAAAGTCGCTTCCCTTCCATCACTTGAGGAGTTAGGATACGGGGAAGGTTGTCAAGTCCCACTGACCTCGCTTTCCTCATAAACATCCCTGCAGACCTGCACTCCCGCGGCCCTGCTTTCTTCGCTCCTCCTCCATTGTCTCACTCTTTATCTACCAAGATAACAACGCGGGGTCCGATATTATTACCTCGTTTTCAATGGCAAAAAAGGGGTGCGGGTACAGTTATCGACGCTCGTAAGAATACACCTATCGAGGTTTATTGGAATCTGTTTGTATACTGGGGAAGAAAGAAGTTTTATTGATGCTTTCGCTTCGCAGCAATTGAATTCAATATGGATGTTCCAAGCAAAAAGTGCAGATAAGATGACCGGAGAGACATCATAATATCTGAAACTGGGATATCTCTCAATATTAATGGATACTATAGCTGGATGCAAGACGTACCTACAACACAAAACATATCCCCCCACAATCAAAACAGTTAAGAGAAACTCAGCAGGGTTCTAGTTGAAAATTATGAATCTAAACAAATAAGAAATCTTCATCCATCCATTTTAATTCTTCGCTTTTCTATCGAATTCGGGCTACAATAATTGTGGTCTACTGGATTATTCACGAATCTTCATTGTGTTCATAAAATGGTAAATGAATTTTCATGTACTCTTCACCACTTTATTTAGACAAATACTTGTGTACAACATATGTTCAAACAGAGGTTACTGAGAAATGTTGTTTGTGCTACTGTGTTCGGTGTGAATGAAAACCTTTTGGTATGTTAATGACCATCACTAAAAATGGTCTGCTGAATTTCTGCAGTCCGAAGAAGAGCATATGCTGTACAATCCTCAAAATCATTAAAAGCGGACTTAAACCATTACCCAACCTGATCAGTCAATAGGGAAAACTCCGGAACTCAAAATCGAGTAGACATTTGAGGAAGGCGATATTCTTGTCGGTTTCTTGACATTTCCTTAACTTCAGGAGTGAGGAAGCAAAAAATAAGAATAGTAGTCCACAGTCCGAAAAAGAACATATACTATACAATCCTCAAAATGATTAAAAACAGACTAAAACCATTACCCAACCTAATTGGTCAGTAGAGCTAACTCTGAAACGCAAAATCAAGTAGAAATTATGATTTGGAAGGATTTTTGTCGGCATCTTGCCGTTTCCTTTTAGAAAGAAGAATCAGAAATTGGGAATGATATTATTTCAGCATACTTGTGTGAGATTAGGGATTGACGTTTATGGGTGTAGGTTTCTGAGGGTTAAACGTTGGTACCGCCTCAAAGTTCAATTGTACAACCGATTCACCACCAAGGTTGAGCTTTAACTTATTTTTTTATTTCAGGTTATGTGACTTCGAGTTATGTCAGTTACAAGATTTGTTTCGTCATTTCAACTTTAACTCACTAAAAGCTATAACTTTCTTAATTACAGGAGGAAATTCGAATTTGATCATACCTTTGAAAAGAGCATAAAATGTCCCATCTTCCAAAGGTACCATAAACGTTTTTCAAGATGGGTCAATTGATGAAAACCCAATCTGAAAAGCGGTTGTCAAATCTCTAGAATGATCAACTTTTTCATGCTCTGTAAGTCTAACGAAATTCTACATGTCAAATTAAGTCCTAGGATACCCGCCAGCATCTCAGCGGTTGGTACAACAACAAAAATTTACCTTTTTCTTAAAAAAGAAATAATCGTTTTTCAAAATAGTAGGTAGGCATGGGATTTTGAGCATATTATTTCGCTGAATCAAATGGTGACTCGGGCCTCCTCGCCAAACGAATAGGGAACTTCCAGGCCTTTTCTCCTGATCGAAAGTTATGAATCAACAATCGAATATTTCAATTAACAAGATATGTACTACGCTCAGAACTTCCAATTATAGAAAAGGTCCTGACAATCCCTAATTGTTGTGAGAGGAGTCCGGAGAGGCAAAAAAAGTTACATAAAATAAGATGCTAAACACATTCTTACTATCAAGTCAGATGTGCATGAAAACTGTATTTCAACAAGTAGTTTCATTTGAGTAGTGGATTTTACCGTAAATACCCACATTGTTCCACATTCAAAAGTCTTTCTCCACTAACTTCGAACGTAAATATGTTTTTAATTATACAGTAAAGCTGAGGTTTTGGGGCAACTTTTAGGCTTACTGGCGAACATCGATTTCTATATCGCAATGACCTTTAAGGGATCGAAGAAACTATAGCTTTTCATATTTGATTTTTCCTCATCCTTTTTCATCCTTTTGCCTATTTAAAAAACGTTGGTTCCTCATCAGGATGATACACAATTTTAAGCGATTTCAAACGGTATATTACAATTGATATTATTTATATGTAAGTTACTCGTTTAATTAAGGGAGTTGTGCTCATTTTAGTAAGTTGAACTCGGAAAAATCAAATCAAAATCAACTCAAAAAATGAAAAATCAATACATATACAATATCAATCAATACAAACGTTTTACTGACATAACTTGAATATTAAGTGAGATGAAAATTAGAACAATGCTATAGGGCAACTTTCGTTGAAAATTAGGTGGAAAGTCAATCCTTGGCCTATGGGAGGTTAGTAAGGTTAACACGTGGTTAGTGCAAAAAATGCTGTGCCTTGTTGACTGATTTCGAGAGTAAAATGATTTTGGGAGAATCAGCGTGACGTAATACAGGTAAACACATGATGTCCGCAAAATCAAATATGTCGCAGGGAATATGGTGGATTCCGCCGAGATGATTTATGAGGTTGTCTAACGTGATTTGTAGGTTCCTTTCCGCATGACACAGCCAGACTTGAAAAAAAAAGCTGTTCTTCAGCCACTGCGGAGGTGAATAATATATGAACCGAACCGTTACGAAGAGCTTCCAATCCTTATTCGAACATCGTCCAGCCATAATTATAAGGTCCCTTATCGATTTACAGCACTTCTTAAATGAAAGCTTGTACCGGGGCCCGGCCGATTCTTGTAGGAGATAATGTTTATGCGAGCTAAACTGAGTGAAACCGTTAACTAATGCTCCCCATTAGGGGGGGTCCTAATATGCCACAAAAAGCGGCGTAATTAATGTTTCGCTCGCAAAAACTACGGCGTCTTGAGTGCAGACCGATGAAAGTGGGCTCGAAGGTCGCGGGGGAAAAGTGGATCGCGAAAAACATGAATGATTTAGAGCGTGATGAAGCAATTTGCTAATTTGCTTGGCCTAATTTATGTACATACAACTATATCTATAGCTTGTTGTGAATTTAAGGAGACATCAATTTGAATGTAAGAAAATTTGGTGTTGAATGGGGCAAGCAGAGCAGCTATGACAGCAGTGAATTTAGGGCTAACTTTCAAAATAGCTGAGTAGGTTTAGGGTAGAGTGAGGGACTTGAGAGAAAAGATCTGAATTAATACCCTCGGGCTGGTCCAGGCTTGTTTATACGGGTGTTCTGACCGCCTTGTGGGATTTCCTATTACTTCCACCGTGACCGGGGAAAACCCCCGACTCTCCCCAACTCTTGGGCAGCCTTCGTCGATTTATTGTTAACCACACGTTATATTACAACTGTTGGTGCTTCTTTTTTTTTTTTTTTCTTCATTTGTACTTTATTTCCAAAAAAGTTACAAAATTTACATTTGATGGCATGTTACAATTTTGGAAATCAATCCCCTATATTTATATAGGGATATGGTTATAAGCACAATGCCCTCGGCAGGGGATGAGCAGCCCCTATGACTCCCATCAAGCAAAAGGAACCGGTTCACACCGTTCACTTTGCTGCGGAGACAGAAGATTCCAGCAATTTTCATATTACAACTAATTAATTACAAAATATACACAATTCCAAAATATAATTAACCAATTACAAATTAAAATAGTTCTTTCCCTACCCAACCTCATGGACTCGTAACAACTGTACCTACCTACCTACTTTAACACCTTATGTACCTTGTTTGAACAAACCAATCTAATAATAATTCTGATAGCAGGCCAACATAATATGCTTTTAACCTCTCTGATATCTGTTTAAACTGTACGAACCAGAACAAATGAATGTCCTTAGATCGGCTGGACAACCGTTTATAATCCCAACTGAACAAGTCTCAAAGAAATTCTTAGCCGGTGTTGTGGTTCTATGGGGTACTACAACGTTTGTATTTCGTCGGGTTCCGGGTAAAAGTGACCAAGTAACATTTTTTTTCAAAATGAGCTTTTTTTGTCATTCCGGTACTAAGGAACGTTGTCTACTGTGTGTTGTTGCTAAGAACGTTATCTTCAAACTGATGTGCAAGAAATACTTGAAAATAAATTTTACCTGCCTGACCCAAAGAGTTTTATGTGACCAAATGGCATTTGAACTCAACCACAAAACACGAGATGGATAAATGTACTCTCGCTGGTGCATATAAATGTTATCAATTGCCACTTGATCACTTTTACTGTGTAAGATTTGTAAGATTGCATAGTGGGCAGGTGAAAATGACCAATTATAGTGATAGGTAATGGATAACCTTTTCTAACAGAAATAGGTATATCATTGTTATTAGATGCTTGGCAACACGATAAATTAACGAAAAAACTATTCAATCCCTCAATTTCATGTAACTATGCGACGGATTTTCGAAGAATTGAATTGACCAGATGAGTAAAGCTTGAAACTCCAGGCATGTAAAAATGATCAAATAGAGTTTTCCGGAAAACAGCTCTTATCTATCTTACCTATCTAATCTGAAGTGAATTTTGAAGCATGATATCATAGGCGGGCACTAGCTAACTACCTACAGGATAGAGAAAAATCGAAACATAGTCGGATGAGACATCACACAACCAGTGTTCGTAAGAAGAAAATAGGTGAAACTTCAGATCGCTCCCCTGTAAAATTTTGTAAATGTTACTTGGTCACTTTTACTCGGAACCCCACGATTTGTTTTAAATCGAGTACTAATGTCATGAGACGGGTGAACATAGTGCTTAAGCTTTACGAACTGCTTCACATATGCAAGCTCTTTCAGCATAGAGAAATTCAAAATTTTAAATTTTTTAACATAACTCTTCTTCTAACATAACTTTTTCGAGTCAAATTCAGAATTTTCCAAACCATATTCAGAACATTTCAAAGCAATTTCTGAAATTTCCCAATCAAATCCAAAATCGTCTGTTTTAATTTGTTAATAGAAAATTTAAACGTTTTCTCGAAATCCAGTGGACCCCTCATATGTTAGCAAGGTCCAGGTAATACATTCAATTTGCACTCAATCTGTTGGGATTTGAAATGAGAAGAGATTAGGCCCTATACAAGAAGCCTGCGCTCAATAATAGGAATACCTATATATATTATTCTGCTAAATACCAAATTGGCCTCGTATCAGGTGAAAATTATTTGACGTATTGATCTTATACCGAAGGTGTACCTTATACGTTACGTGAAGAGTTATTCCGTTCTCACACAATCTATTGTGACTTAAAATGAGAAGAGATTGGATCAGAACTAAGAATATTGCGGTGAAAGCACGTTCTCGACCTGTGATCGCAGCAACGTGCGAAAGGTCGACCGAAGCGCACGAACATTGACAGATTGCTAATTGGTCACGGACATACCTACCTACCATCACCTTCAAGTTACTTATGCATCTGGCTATTCAGTTATATTCAATAAAATAATTGCCCCCATAAGAAACAGGTTGTATGCAATGTCAATGGGATGACGTCCCTTTCAGAGAAAAAACCGTTATCGAACCATCAATATCGGTACGTACGATATATTGGCTAAAAATCGATTTTCTTGTTGACACTTTTTCCAACCATTCAAAACCAACGCAGTTTCGTGTAACCTGCTATTCATTTCTTAAATTTTGTAATACAACCAGTTTGCAATGTAGGTATAAATATCAGATAGGTTCCTACCTATCTTATATACAACTTCGTAGAAGCTAATAGGTATTTACTCAACAACAGCAACACTCGAATTTTAGAACTTATATCCCCGCATCAGAAAAACGCTGCAAATTCTTTCTTGGGCTGGCTCAAGAATTGGGGCGTCGTCAGACCAAGTTGGATTTTTCCTGATAATTTCAGATTTTTTGCCCCAGCCGTTTCGGAGATATCGTGCGTACGGCGTACGGCGGACGGACGGAAAAAATTTTATTGCAGATTCGGATTCTACACCCTTTGAAAATTTTATGGTTTAATTTTTTTTTTTCAAGAGCGATTACAATGGTTTATTATTGAATAATAAACCGAAAACGCTGCAAATTCTTTCACTGGGTTTATTATTCAATTGGCTTGCGTTCATGATTTGAATTTCTACTAAGCGGAGTGTGCGTGTTTCACTGGATAGAGCGATTATTGAATTTCAGGAGATAAATGGAGCACGCAAAAGTTCTCAAGCAAAATACCTATTTGGATTGATCAATCATATTTGTGTGTATGAAATTCAATAATCCTGTGAAACAACAGGAGATTAGTAGAAACTCAAATAATGAACGCAAGCCAATTGAATAATAAACCCCAGTGAAAGAATACTTATTTCACTAATAATATTGAATAATATTTACCTATATATCATCAGCGTTTCATGCATATCAGAATGCTTCAACCCGTGTATCGGCTATCAACTACAAGTATCAACATCGGCTATCACTCCAGTATCCACATTCACTACAACTCGACGCTATCGGCATCACTAGGTTACAACAAACAATAATAAACGAAAAAACGCAAATGTTGGCACCATAAATCGGGCCATACATCGGGAATGGTTTGACCTACGGACGTGGGGAGGGTCTCATTCGAAAAGGTATGTTCTTCAAATAGGTAAATATTTAGGCCGATTCGACTTGTTTCGAGGTTTTTAGGGATTTTACAAAACTTTGGCAGCCCTAAAAGGGCACTTTAAATTGAGTGAGACCCCCATGGAGACCAAGATGGATTTTTCCTGAAAATTTCAGATCTTTTGCTCCAGCCGTTTGGAGATATCGTGAGTACGGCGTACGGCGGACGGACGGAACAATTGTCTATTGCAGATTCGGATTCTACACCCTTTGAAACGAGAACCATGAAATTTTCAATGTTAGAATTTTTTTCCAGAGCGATTACAACGGTTTATTATTGAATAATAAACCAAAATCAAGTGTATGCAAGTGGAGTCTGAACACAAAGATAAACCGACGCTGGTAACCTTGGGGAAGGTTACATGGGTATTTTCCTGTTCTTCCTGATGTCCACAACAGGTGAAGTGATTAACGTATGTATAAAAAGAGGGAAGATGAAAAATACTTATGCTTTTCCCAGCTGAGAATGAATGCTACTAAATCAACAAGAAAAGATTGAAAAAACGAGCGATATTTTACCGACTTTAATCTTGAAAAGGTTTTTGCGATGGGACCCCGCCGAAAAAGTGCGACAAAAGTAGCGCGTATTTTTATAATGATTTTCACTTACAACCGATCGTTGCTAAGGAAATTTATTTTCGCCATTTTTCATTGCACAAAAATCGTTCACCACTTTTGGAAAGCTGTGAATTTATTTGACACCAGACCACATCCCACGCTGCCAATTTCCCCCTCCTTACATCCCGGAGAACCATTGGTTACGAGTTCTTTTTGTTGACAAAACTTCTTATTGGAGTGAAGTTCTGGGTTAGTTACCTATGATTTTCAGTTACAACCGATCGTTGCTAAGGTACACATTTTATTATCTCCTGAAAATTTGTTGTTCAGGCACTTAGGTCGTTTTGCGAAAACCTTTTCGAGAGAGAGAGAGAGAGAGAGAGAGAGAGAGAGAGAGAGAGAGATAGGGGTAGGGAGAGAGAGGGGAGAGAGAGAGAAGGTAGGTACATCACATTATAGCCGTTAGGCTTTCAAGCAGAAATCATCTACTTGATATATTGGTTAAGAACAATTGACTATCGATAAATATCGAAAACCGAGCATCGATGTAACATAATCGTTTCTCCTATCGACTATCGATGCCCATCTCTACTTTTTACTGTGGTTCACTGCATTTTTCTTGATTCTCGCCCTACATTTGTTTTTCGCTTCTATTATCAAATATCGGATTATAGAACAGAACTGTATAAGAGATAAGGATAATTGAATAGAATAGGACCTGTAGGCGGACGAAAATCCCCAACCTAGACCGCTTACTTTACAAACTTGTTCTACTGGATGAAACCTCACAAAAAACCTTAAATCCCAGCGAAACACGAGTTCTACACGGTGGATTTTCACGGGATCGCGTCGTCCGCATTCTGTCGTCCGTCGGCAAAGTGTCGTCGTCCGCCGGTGCGGAAGGAGGTTAGCGGGCTTGTAATCCACCGGCTCCTTATCCGCCTCGAGATGGCACTCGCTCCCGCCACCTGCCCAGAACTCACCGCTTTCTACAGTTCAAATCCGATTAAAACCGCCGTCGGATTTGTATAATTACTCCGGGCAGTTGACGGCCCGTTCCCCACTTTCTAAAGCGCTTTTCAAGTTTTTTCCACGGTTTCCGCTTCAACATTAAAATTAATGAACTTGGAAAACCCTTTAGACTGATCGTGGAAATTAACTAATTACATTATTAATCCAATCGCATGTTTTGTTGATTAGCGGCAATGTGGTGCACCGAGAGACAAAAAAAGCGAGACAGTAGACCTCTATGGTTCTACAGCCAGATAATTTAAATGATTAATTTTAGACATTTAAGTACCGAAGATGAAAAATTGTCTATGCAACCTACAAATATGGGATTCTAGCTTAGAGGAGGGGAGCTAGTAAACAGAGATGAAAGCTACGGCTGGGGGGGGGGGGGGCTAACAAGGGTTTACGTGAGCGCATTCTGTGTTCATAAACGGTACTTACTAAGCCTAACCAACTCCCTGGAAAAAACTGTAGATTCAACCAGAGCACCAGAGAGGCTAGTGCTTACCAAGGTGGCAGGTACACGGTACACGAACGATCCCCTCGGGCGGACGGAAAAGTGGTGATGCCGGGATAACAAAGGGCGGAAGGAGCCCACCCGAAGGTTAGTTGAAGGAGTGTTGAACGGGGGGGGATGTGGGGTCGGTCGCTAAGAACTGGATTGTACTCCTGTTAATCATTTAAATGATAAAACTATTTCAAGGGCTATAACCTCAATGAAGTACCCTTATTCATTAATTAGTTTTCAGAATTATATCCCTTGGAAGCAATTGCATCCAAGATTTCTGGCCAACGAATTCGGTGCTTTATCCTCTCCTATTACAGACATTTTACCAATGAGGAATCGTACGTCACAACAGGCTGGGATGTCAATGCCTAACCAGTAATTACCGTGCAGTTAGTGCTTGGGTCCTAGGCTGTTCCTGAAGATGGGTGCAAATGCACACTGGGTATATAGTGCTTGGTTCGGCAGGGTCTCAATGGTTTATAAAAAAAACCAATTTGGAGTTAGATTTCTTTGGGAATGACAATGTAATTATTCGTAACTCTATTCGAGCCGGCAAACTTATGAATTTCCCCCTAGAAAATAACTGGCATCTTTGTTTGAAGCCGTCAGGTGAAACATCTTTCTAAACATATCATGAAAACATCCACACTTTGGATCAAAAACTCACAAAGGATCACAAAAGTTGTAGGACAAATCGAAATTTATATTGGTTTCTCCAGAAAAATGTTCATTATGCTGACAAAATTTTCGATAGTAAGACCGTACGTTAACCGAAATGTAGGTAGTCCGATTGTACGATAAGCGGGGTATTACTGTATTCAGTGAAGAAGCTTGAAAAGATTATATTCTACGTCGCTCTTAATTTCAGTGGTGCGTTCATGTTATGTGTGCGAGGAAGCTGTGTGCCACACCCAACTTGGCAGACGTTTTTCATGAAAACCATCACAATCATCATTTCGAAATCGAGGTATATGGGAGTGGTTGCTCGGTGCCGCTCGCTCGTTTTCCACGAGAAACGGGCAAAAGGGAAAGTAAATATTGTCTAGTGGCCTATTCTATAATAACCGCCATTGAGCAACAGAAACAACAGCCTCATATCCATAGATGGGGATGTGTCGCAGGGAAAGTCCTCAGAGCTTCGCCGATCATGACTCGCGGGCCCGGGCCCCGTATAGTTAGCGCAGATCACGAACTGTCCGCGAGCCTTCTCAAACTCCGAGGACAAACGCTTCCAAGATCCTTTGTCAACATTTCTCTAATCGTGATCTCACATTTAACCATAATTCAAACCCGTTTCTCCCTTCACCGCTCCGAGCTCCGGAAGTTGGCAACGGAGAGATTTCTACCGGGGTTGAAAATTAAAAAATCCGTCGCTTCGCCGGGTGCCGACAGTCGCTGGGGGTTGTGTAGTTTCCAACGCAACGGCCTGACGCTGACAACGAACGCCTTTCGATCCATCTTTCGTTCGATCGAGCTGGATTTTCCTTCCTCACGTGCCCGCGGAGTGATCTACGAGGCCTCCGCACATTACCTAATCCTCTCACCAGCATTTTAGACCGCCTCGCTCTGCCAACCCAGGAACTTGATACCTAAATCCTTAATCCAGGATAATGGGCACCACAAGCGTAGTGGAAAATTCAAGTTTTTCCTGTCGAATCACGTAAAATACCGATTTTTATCCGGTTTAATCGAGTTTTAATCCTCTACAGAAATCAAGAGGGGGGGCTTGAGAATAATCTACCTTGCAATATTTGGCGCTTGAACACAAACTTCAAACAGTAGTACTGTGGTGTTTTGTGTTTTCAGAATGTCCCTTTGGAGGGCTTCGTCGTTCATGATGGCAAGTAAATTCAACCAACACTTTAAAACAGTGGTGCTATTCATAGGTTTCGTAGATTTTATAGAATGTTATTTCGCCTGCTTTCACCTTCATAGTACAGAAATTCGTGATTCCAAAAATACGAGGTGAGTGGAAAAACCTATCGGTTCATCATATTAGTTAATAAAGCAAAGAAGATAAGTCAATATCACAGCCACCTAGTTTTCGAAGACGAGTACCTAAGTAGCGATTTCCAAGTGATGAATGTCGAGTGATTGAAAATTGATACTAAAATTTGGTACAAAAACGCTGCAAATTCTTTCACTGGGGTTTATTATTCAATTGGCTTGCGTTCATGATTTGAATTTCTACTAAGCTTTGGAGTGTGCGTGTTTCACAGGATAGGGCGATTATTGAATTTCAGGAGGCACACAAATATGATCAACTGATCAATCCAAATATGTATTTTGGTTGAGAACAGATTTACGTGCTCCATGCATATCTCCTGAAATTCAATAATCGCCCTATCCTGTGAAACACGCACACTCCAAAGCTTAGTAGAAATTCAAATCATGAATGCAAGCCAATTGAATAATAAACCCCAGTGAGAAAATTTGCAGCGTTTTTTTTATTGAACCTCAATACCCCCCCACAATAAAAACATCTATAATTTATCAAGTCCTTTAGCACTCGTATTGCGTTAAAACTTCCCCAAATCCAAATTTAAACGATGTAGCCAAAGGTAGACAGATGTAGAGGGGGCACACAAATATCATCAACTGATCAATCCAAATAGGTGTTTTGGATGAGGACCGATTTACGTCGTCTATGCATATCTCCTGAAATTCAATAATCGCTTTATCACCTGTAAAACACGCACACTCCGAAGCTTAGTAAGATTCAAATCATGAACGCAAGCCAATTGAATAATAAACCCCAGTGAAAGAATACTTATTTACCCCAGTAATAATATTGAATAATAAACCCCAGTAATAATATTGAATAATATTTACCTATATATTATCAGAATGCTTCAACCCGTGTATCGGCTACTAACTACACTACAAGTATTCACATCGCCTATCACTCCAGTATCCACATTCACTACAACTCGACGCTATCGGCCGGACATCACTAGGTTACAAACAAACAATAATAAACGAAAAAACGCAAATGTTGGGACCATAAATCGGGCCATACATCGGGAATGGTTTGACCTACGGACCTGGGGAGGGGCTCATTCGATTCCTGACGGTATGTTCTTGAAATAAGTTTACATTCATGCCGCTTGGACTTGTTTTGAGGTTTCTAGGCATTTTACAAAACTTTGACAGCCCTTAAAGGGCACTTTAAATTGAGTGAGAGAGCAAGAATCGGGACTTCGTCGGACCAAGATGGATTTTTCCTGAAAATTTCAGATTTTTAGCTCCAGCCGTTTGGGAGAAATCGTGCGTACGGCGTACGGCGTACATCGGGAATGGTTTGAACTACGGACGTGGGGAAGGGCTCATTCGATTCCTCTTGGTATGTTCTTCGAATAGGTAAATATTTAGGCCGATTCGACTTGTTTTGAGGTTTTTAGGGATTTTACAAAACCTTGACAGCCCTTAAAGGGCACTTTAAATTGATTGAGAGAGCTGGCTCAAGAATTGGGGCGTCGTCGGGCCAAGATGGATTTTTCCTGAAAATTTCAGATCTTTTGCTCCAGCCATTTTGGAGATATCGTACGTACGGCGTACGGCGGACGGACGGAAAATTTTTTATTGCAGATTCGGATTCTACACCCTTTGAAACGTAAACCATGAAATTTTCAGGGGGGTTAGAATTTTTTTTTCCAGAGCGATTACAATGGTTTATTATTGAATAATAAACCAAAAACAAGTGGACGAGTGACCTACAATAGAGATAATTAAAACCCGAAGTTATAAGCGAAAAATTGCACCAAATATGGAACAAGAATAGGAAATATATGCAAAGACCTCAATGTTTCTAAAAAACATACAAATCCTAGGTTATTATTTACAAAATCATTAAATTTTTGGTGTACGGTTAATACAGATATGGCCAATCAAAGTGGTTAGTGCATAAATACTCAAGTCTCTATTATTCATATAAGTCCATTAAACTTCGTTAAATTTAACTATTAAAGCTGAGTGCTTTCCTAATTGCTGTGTAGAAATGAGACTTGTCATTCACAGCTCTTTTATAAAAATCCCCCTTTACCTGAGCGTGGCCGTCTGAACTTAAACCAACGCTTTCAAGCGAAAACATGTAACCAGGAACAGTTTGTGAAACACGTGCTTGCTTTCCTCATTTTTGATCGTTGTTGGAAATTTCAGTGAAATAGGAAAATTTTTGGAAGAAATGAAGATTTCCCAAAAAATTCGGAAATATGCTGGAATGTGTATGCACTTTCAAGCAAAAGCGTGTAATCAAGAACTGTTTGTGAAACACATTCAAATTTGATTTTAAACCGGAGTTGGGTGGAAATGATCCAGAACGTCCAATCCCTACTGAAAAACACATATTCAGCTATCTGACCATAACTTTATTTCACTTAGCTAATACCAGCTTGTTCATCGTCATCAGCTTGGTTGAAGTTCAGTTGGTCTTACCTCTTGCTGAATTACATTCGACATCCCGTATTCTAAACATTCTGGATCCGGAAATGCACCAATAACTCGCATTATTAAATATGAACAAGAAAACACGACCAACTCCTGAAATATTGATGTTTTCAAATTAAAATACCTGATGTCGTAAATCCTGGCTAGGTAACGATCTAGGTTTCCTTCAGATAACCTTCCGTTCGCGTCATTTCTAATCGCACGCCAACACCCCATCATCGCATTCAGAAAGTGATTCTAACCGTAATAGCACTTGAAACAGTTTCAATTGTCGCTTATTACTGGTGATCAAGTCACGATAACCCCCAAAAACTGGTGCATATACGCTACAGAACCTGGATTAGCTGTAAGCATTTCTAAATAACAAATTCTCAAAGGTTTTTTGGGGGTTAAGACAGGATCACAAGGAAGACGTCCTGCCTCTTACTAGTGTGATGTGTATGGTTAGTTTCCGATTCATTAAACCACCGCTTCTGGAGATAACCTGTTGTCTTCTAGAGGCACGGCTATCCTCTTAGTGTTGCGGGCACCAATCGCCTTATCCCTTTGAAGGGGCAACTATACCATGCCATCACGTCTCACGTTGCACTACATCGAACCATGTGGGCGGAGCCGATCTCCTCACCGCTGTCTCGATTACCGTGATGACGATGAAAGAGGTGAGATTGATATGATAAGACGGTTGGTCCCCCTTAATTGAGATTAACGACGCGTTTGAAAGAAGGAGCATCAACTCAATCAAACGACGTCGTTAACGCGACGATGGGACGTTTGCGCGGGATGAGAAATGACACGCGAACGGTGGGTTATCGAAGGGAGGCCTAGATCGTTACCTAACCAGGAATTACGACATCGGGTCTTATAATAGGAAAACATTGACGTTTCACAAATTAGTCACGTTTCCTTGTTTTATTTTTGTAACGATAGGTATATGTACCTACCATTTTAGACGCAGAATGCACGGGTGCCTCCCCTCCCCCTCCAAACTAAGAACCAGCCCCCCCATGTAAAATGGTAACCCCCCCCCCCCCCGGCAAAACAAAAATGTAAAAAATACTCATGAGGTCCTTTTATTTTATCTAAAACTAAAAGAAGATTTATATAGGTATATCTCTATTTCTTGAGATTTTTTACGTAGGTAACAGTGTATTCTCAGTGGTAACATCCAAAAAGATAGAAAAAATATTAATAATATTGTAAAATACATAAAAACATTAACAATTTGAAGTCAAAAATTTTAAATTTGTAGTCTGAGACCATTTACAAGTTATCTAGGCACCTTCCAAGCTTGTTGACTATATCTCTTTAAGCCCTACATATCAATTTTAATATTTTGTATGTAATGTAATGGTTAGTTCCCGATTCATTAAATCATTCATTTTAATGTTCTGTATCAATTTTGTATGAGGAAACAGAAAATCTTTTGATTTTTTTCTTCACTGGGAGTATACTCTAGTACATCTCTTTCTGCAGGTAGAACCATTAGATTGGACAACCATGAGTCTCCCATAGCTGATTGAGTCTGTTTTTGATATTTTTACTTGACACATTGCTATTTCCGCTGAACAACAAGTAACAATTACTTAAGATAAGGAGAGCAATGAATGTCGTCACGTTAAACACTGTTTTGATCAACTTTACCAAACCAGTTTGTTTTCTTCGCTCGCAGCGCCGCTCGACCACTCTGCTCTTATCGCTCTTCTGAAATATGAATTCCGATGATTTAATTGATGTAATGTTCATGAAACAACCTTTATGGGACGTTAATTATACAGTATTTACCGTGTTTTGTTCCCGTATAAACCGAAGTAGCCTCCTTTAATGTTGACGTAATTGAACTGAATATTCACGTTATCAACTCAACGTTTATTAATAAAAAATAAGTTACAAACAAGCCAAGATAATGATGAATACGCTGGTATTATCTAAGTGATCCAAAGTTATGGCTAGATGATAGGGAATCACAATGAAAATCTTGTAGTGAAGGCACGACACCCCAGGTGGTCATCAATGAAGACTGTGGCGTCCCTGGTTTACAATAATTTTGACAGGGGTTTCCTCTATTTCGTCGCGTATGATTTAGTGCATAAGAACTTCTTGTTGCTTGGTATTTCCTTACTGACGGATTTGCACATTTTGCGCTCGGCGATAATGTAGCATTTTCCCCAATCGCCCTATGGTATTTTGTACGGTTATTCAAAATCCTTCAATGATCTATAAATTCATGTCATGGAAACGAAACTATGTAAGTATGTGCCAGAATCTGGCTACATCTGATAAAGCTAGGTGTACGTACCTCAACAAACGAGCCAATCTTGTACGTTTCTCCTCTACTTTCCATAGAGGTCTGATATAGGGGGTTTTTCAAGTCCGGGTAATGTCTTGGTTGGTAGTACGCACTCGAGGTAGACAGTGAGGCAGATGGCCCGTTCTTTTTCAGCCGGTATCACCCACGTTTTTACTCACTTTCCCGAAGATACGAGGATTAACGCAGCGCCGGCTTTCTGAATCACGTAGGCGTGATCGGAATATAATGTACGACCTACGGAGGAATCTGAAAAGACGGAGCCATTTTCGCTTTTGAAAGGGAAAAGACTTCAAGGAGTTGGGGTCGAAGCTTCGCCCGGCTGTTTCATGAAGGCAGGAGGGAGCCTACATACTAGGTGCCTTTGGTACAGCCAAATGTTGTGTTCATTAAGAGAGTAGGTTTGATAACATAATTTGAAAACGTAGACCGTTCTGTGTGAAATAACGTTTATCAAGCTCAATTTCTGTCACCGTTTTACCTGCTGCTCAACTAAAACATATTGGTGAGTAGTGCATGGTTTAAAGAGACGCCCCAATGCAGGGGTTTTAAACGATCACGCTTATAAACGTTATAAACACTTTGTCAACTTTTTCAAAACTAGACCAACTCTTGATCGATAAAAAAAAGCTGCAAATTCTTTCACTGGGGTTTATTATTCAATTGTCTTGCGTTCATGATTTGAATTTCTACTAAGCTTTGGAGTGTGCGAGTTTCACAGGTGATGGAGCGATTATTGAATTTCAGGAGATATGCATAGAGCACGTAAATCTGTTCTCAACCAAAATACCTATTTGGATTGATCAGTTGATCATATTTGTGTGCCTCCTGAAATTCAATAATCGCTCTGCTTAGTAGAAATTCAAATCATGAATCATTGAAAAATAAACCCTAGTGAAAGAATTTGCAGCGTTTTTCCTAAGTCAACGTAAAATTGAATACTAAAATAAAAAAGGGGCTTCAAGAGTTAACCTCATGTTTCAATCGAAGATTTGAGGCACTAAAACATCGAAAAACGAAAAACGGGTTCCATCACCTCCAAGCAGAGTGAAAATACTATAGAAAAGGTCCGGTTCAATTTTTTGATAGCCCGCACCGTATGGCTGTATATGATCGCATTTATAAACGAAAATATTTCTATGATTATGAACCGGACGAAAATTGGCTGAGAATTCTATTAAATATGAGCAACGATTGAATGTATCGGTCATTACCCCTCTTCCCCTCTTGAAGAATTTTGATTCTTATTGCACAATAGAAATTTATTGGATCAAGTACATACTATACTATATTAGTAATATAATAGGAAAACCGATAAAAATATTATTGATTTAACGATAAATCACTATTATCCCCTCCATTCTCCTTTCTGACTGGATATTCAACATTTCCGAGGTTCGTTCCGCAACTAGACTAGTAACGGGGCGGACAAAAAAATTTAAAACAGTCAATAAAATCGAATGAAATAAGGAAGAAATTACGATTCATCATTATTACACCCCATTTCATAATGATAATTCGATATACTGTGTTTTAATAGTAGATTAAAATCAAAACTGAATGGAAAAAGTAGGTATAGCATGAATCTGTCGAGAATTCTAGTTTGAGATTGAAAGGATTGGCTAGTAAACTCTCCCCCATCGTCAATGGAAAAGTCAGATTGATTGAGGTCATTCTGAGAGAAAACCTTGTAGAAAGTATTTTTTGGAGCATCAAAGTGTTTGGTCTGCTATCACAACAATTTTTAAAATTGACCCAACATGTATGATGACTGCTGTTATGGATAAATCGCTAACAAAAATACGAAAAAAAGGCCTTGCCGGGGATTTGTGAAAAAAAAGGCAATAAACACGTGAAATGACATCTTTTGACGAGTCTAGGGAGGGAAAAATGGATTGTCAGGGTCGAGCAAACCTCTTGTATGACCCATTGAAATAGGAACTCATTGAAAGAACTTCCATTTTACGGAGTTTTGGGCAAGTGCGCGAGCTTATAATGATCTATGTCAAATGATACTCGTCAGGCTTTGGAGGTTTAACGAGAAATTTGTAGAAGGGATTGTGTAAAAGCCTACTACAGTTAGATTAGTACTGTTGGTACAGATGAGTAACCTAGGAAACCAGAGAGGCGGAATGATTGTATGGTTTTTTTTTTTCAAATTAACTTTATTGCCATTAAGTTTTTATACAGCCATAAAATCAGATTAATTTAAATATATACGTTCAATGTGCCTAAAAAGTTATAGAGTTTCTTATATAATAAATAATTTCCGCTTTATAACAAAGTCAAGTAATTAAAAGGATGATCTATTAGTTCTATGATATCACCAAAAAACTAATACCGTTGCGCATGGAAGGTGGGGCACTCTATAACTAAATGTTCCAGGGTTCCATTTATTTCGCCGCATCTGCTGCATTCCGCTGATTCCCGCACTCCAATTCTGAACAAGAAAGAATCTCAGATTCCATGGTTCGCTCATCTGCTTATGGTTCTACCAAAATCTTTGTCGACTTATTTCCCAATAAACCATGGTCTAGCTGGGATGACCGGCTGCATTCTCTTGTAGAAGACACCCTCCGTCGATGTTGAGAAAAGCGCTTGTCATTTACCCCTATGGATCCTGAAAATCGAAGGGAAGAAGTCCTCCACCTCAACCGCCAAATCCAACGGCACTCCCGCATACGAGCGTTTCTTAGCTAAACGGTCCAACCAACTCATTGTATGGGTTAAAACTGTTTTATTCTTTCTCGGTTCATCGAGCAGTTTCCATGAGGCTAAGGGGCCCGAGGAAACACGTACAAGGACTGGGACTGGAGGACGGAGCAGCGATTTGGCTGCCGGAAGAATAAAATCACACACACACATTCTTTCCTAGTTCTTTACATGATTCACTATGATGTAATGTGTCAAGAGTTCATTGCGTTCTGTCAGTTGTCCTAATTATTACTGGGATATTCATCGACCATTGGAAACCCAAGGATTTGACCAGGTTTTTGCTAGAACATGTTTGTCTTGGAGCACATAATTTCAACCTTTTAGGTCATTGTTCCTTTTCATTTTGACTTTTGTTGTGATAGATTTGGAATCTAAATCGCTGTGCGATGTACGACTTTTCTACTTACTGGCAACACGCGTTTTATGATAGGTTAAAATGATGTTAAAATATTAATGATAAAGTCGGAGGAAAATTCGATACAGATTCACTCATGAATTGGTGAGTACGTAAGTAGGCTGTACGAGTACCGAGCAGGTGGGTCGAGGACGGGGATGGGGGCCGTCACCATGGAAACCCCCCGGATACCGGAGGAACCCTCCGGATTCTGTCAAAATGTGAAAACCTCGAATCGGGAATGCGGGAGGACGAGGGGAACAGCATCCCCCCATCCCTTTCATGGAAGGACGACCCCCAGGATGGCGAAGAACCTCCTGAACTTTGCTCCGTTCAGGACCCCCGAGGGTGGAATTAGGGGACGTCACTAAACTTCAAGAGAAACCCCGTCAACAGAAGCCATCCTAATTCACTCGGAAGCCGCAGACTGTTTACGTTTTCACGTTTTCTATAGAAGACGAGAGAAGCGGATCAATGGAAAACCACCCCTGTTCATGAATAACCAAGCGGAGAGACCCCCACGTGGACAGAGGGTTAAATGATCTACGGCACGATAAATATCAATAGCGTATGGCTGTGAGGCCCATAACGCGGTTCAATTCAATCGTATTTACCCTGTCAAACGAGTCACCAAGGTATAAAAGCTATTCATACTACACACCACGTAATATTATTACCGCACCCTCCATAATGTCCTCCGGAATCGACGTGACACTCGTAACTCATCAAAATCGATTCTTCAACACCGCACCGGCGTATCGGGATCACACGAATTTTCTTAGAAACTAAAACTGCTGCACTATTTCAAAGAATTTTAAAATATAAATTTTGCAAATTACATAGGGTAAATACATAGATTTTAATTTTTTTCAATAAAAAATAATGAATGATGTGGAATAAAAGCTTGTTTCAACGGTTTTGCCGCAGGACATATTCCGGCATAGATCAACGCCTTCAAAAGATTAATCAACATGTATTGCGGGTCTGACGGGCTAATTCTATAGCAGGTAGAATGATGATAAGATCACATTGAAATTATGTATCCGGCTGAATTAAAAGATTTAGATTTATGATGGTTTTTGGATTTCACGCTTGTAAAAGCTTCATGAGCAGTCTGGTGTCTTGATTTTTGAACGATGAAACTCATAGGGGCCCAACTACGGCCAACACCCAAATTTATTGACAGTTCTATCAAAATTGCATGGAAACCGTAGGAATTAGGATGACATGTTAGCTACAGATGATACTATTTTACTGAAATTGATAAGATGATTCTTTCTTATTCTTGATAACAGATTGAGACCGTTCTTCCACAGCTACCCTGAAAATTCGTCGGAAAAGAGCCCAACAAAAGATGATTTCATATTAAAACCTCTGCCAAGTGGGTGTGGCACATAGCTTCCTCGTATCCATAACATGACTGTATAGATCATTGAAAATTATTATTGACTAAAGAACTTCGTTCAATTAGGTGAAGTAAATATTGAATTAGGGTAAATTTATTGTTATGCAGGAGCATAACTTGAGAAAATAAAGGTAGGCATGTTCAACTATTGAACAAACTATAAAATATACCTAATAAGTCCGAACAATCCCTGAAAATGTCATCGAAATTGTTCAGGAACTCCCAGAGTTATGCGCGTAACAAGGATTTCGTTTGCGCATGCGCAGAGACTACTATTGATCCGGGGGTCATGAAACTTATAGGGGACCATCTACACATCAAACCGAACAATCCCTGAAAATTTCATCGAAATCGGTCAAGAACGGAGTTATGCGCGTAACAAGGATTTCACGTTTGCGCATGCGCAGAGGCTGCTATTGATCCGGGGGTCATGCAACCTATAGGGGACCATCTACACCCCAACCCGCACAATCCCTGAAAATTTCATCAAAATCGGACTATAACTTCGTGTAGTTTTGCCCGTAACAAGGATTTGCTGACAGACAGACAGCAGACACACAGACAGACACGGAACCAAAATTGTTCAGAAAGGTCTAAAACGCAAAATGCGAGTGGAATTTTTGATTTTGGAGACAAAAAAAATTTTACATTCCGAAAGTGAAAACAATGCTTCCGCTACTTTAGTAGACTCGGAAGCAAAATAAACCAACAGGGGACCATCTATAGCCTAAACCCCTTATTCCTTCACATTTAATCTAGATCGGATGAAAACTGAAGGAATCAGGTTTGTTACAAGTCTGCGGGCACACGGATAGACAAAATCACAGAGACAGACAGACAAATACGAAACGAAAGTTGTTGAGAAAGTGCATGTATAATTTGAAAGTAAATCTCAGGATCTAGAGGTACCATTGTGCTAAAATGTTTGTGCTAGTCGGGGAAGAACAATTTAATAATATCTATCCCACAAGATCGTATCATTCAATCTGCTAGAGAATTAGCGCGGCAGACCCGCAATACATATTGACTAAGCTTTTCACGGCGTGTTGTATGTTCGGACATGTGCTTCAGCATTTCTGTCCCATGAATCGTTGAACAAATCCAATCTGAGATTATCCAAAATATTTCATAAGATCTATTCATTCATGTTATCTAGCCGAGCAAGCTGTGTGCTGGAGCCAACTTGGTAGACCTTATCGGGAGGCGTTTTCGGACTACCGAACGGTAAACGATATCGCACTGTGGAGATCAGCCCGAAATTTTCCTCCGGACGTTGCGCGGGTAAACATCCTCTCGGCTCCAGACGTAGAAGGACTCGTACGTGGTCGCACTGCCGATGGGCTGCGGCTCCCTTGAGGCCCTCGGGCCGCGTCTCCTTTCTCACATCCTTTTTCCGTTCGGAAAACAATATAAAACCCGCGACGTGACGCCTTCCAGAACCGTGTTTGCTTAACAGTTCCCCAACCTCGATCATTTTGACCCTTCGCCTTCCACACGAAATATTTGTTGTCATCGGTCGGTCTGAATTTCGGGGTTCTGGGTTCCTGCTGTGGGTCAAATCGATATGATGTTTAGCAGCCTGAGTAAACAAGAAATCGTTCTGTGCTTTAAGGGCCCTTTTCACCAGAAAAACATGAACGATCGATGAGATCCAAGATTAACGTGAAGTTGCTCGAGGTGGTTTGGCGTTGCCTTGAGCCGTTTCTCATGCGAAAAGCGAAGTGGAGCAACGTCGAGCGTGGTGAGTACTTAGGCGAGTGGCTGGCTGTTAAACTTGACTGCTTGGTCTCCTGTCCAAGTAATTTCCACGGTTCTGTACTGGGAACCCCTCTCCATTCAAGGGAGCGAGGCTATGGGCAGCTTCAATCAAAATCATCAGAACGAATGCTGATCCTCCTTCCACTGATGACGAATTCTAATCCTCCACAGCTGATATGGTCTGCGACGCCAATAGCAGTGGGACGTGAAGCCCCAATGTGGAATAGTTGTCTACTTTACTTTTCAGTAATAAGCTTTTGTAATCCTGAAACAAACATTTTTCATAGTCCCCTCAAATGTGGCCTCTTTCCGTTTCAAGGTGCACGAATTCTAAATCTGCAATGTCCGTCAGTTGTACGGACCATAAATAGCCTTAGTAATGTGAAAAATCCCTTATTTTCCTTATCGCCTCCACATGGTTTCTAGTTGGTCCTCACTTGTAACCATTGTTGATGTCGTTGGGAAGTAGAGTGTCATTTTCTAGCAATGTTGTACGATAAATCGACTGGGATGGTCCGAGATTATCTAACTTCTATCTAATCTAATCCAATTTTTGATGCTAAACATTTTAAAAACTTTTTCATTTGCTCGTTTTGACAACTTGGCAGTTATGAATTGGGTTGTCAAAAATAATAAACCTTTGTGAAATAATTTGCGGCGTTTTTACTCGAACTACTCAACGTGGACTGATTGATCTCCGTTTGAAAAACTTCGGGTTCACCTAATTGAACCAAGATCCTAGGACCGGGTTTTCACCTGAGCGAGATCAACGTAAACCACGGTTGAACTGCCGTGATTGAACTTGGATTCGGAAGGCGTTGGGTTTTCTGATAAGGTGGTATCTGCAGGAGGTTTTTGATATTTTTTTCGTCATAAAAACTCACTTTATGCCTTCTTGTCCCCCGTTCATCGTTTCTTTCGATGGTTTGATTGTTCGTTCCGTTGTTTGTCAAGTTTTTGTTAATTTCTGTGACCCGATTTGTTAAAACAAATATAATATCTAAAGTGTAAATGATTCAATAATAGAATACATTACTTACCTTCTTAAGTTTTTCTTCTATAAAAATGGTTTCTCTTGTATGAAAATGGTGTCAGCTACTTTTGAGGAGACTATTTTGCTAACAGGTGTGTATTCTTTCTTCTCAACCAGCGTGCGTAAATAGGTTTTGAGTAATTTCCGATAGGGACTCGATAATTGAAGAACTTTCTTCCCAATAGATTCCATACTCCTCTAACCCTTCTCTATATTGTCTTGACGAAAGATTCGTAAACCGCTATCAAGCTCTTTCTGTTCCTCGCGGAAACATTGGCAAAATGTTTCGACAGCTCGGGGCATAATAATGATATTAATATTAATAAAAATATGAAACGTCATGTGCTAAAACGAAAATCTAAAAAACAAAATTATACAGGGTGTCACAGGAGTTATGCACAATCCGACTCCTACGTGTTCTACAACTCATTTCCGACCAAAAATGTTTCTTAGCAATTTTTGCCAGAGGCCTCGTTTCCGAGCTATTTGCGATTTAAGATTTTTTTTCGTGTTTTCAATCTTATGTCATTAAAACTGTCATAACTCCCTCAATTGTGGAGATAGCTCAAATTTGATGACACCTTCGGAAAGAGCGTTATATTTTCTATCTACTTGATGTCAGAAAACTTTTTTTTAATTGCATTGAAGATGTGCGATTGCATTAAATTCATTTTCATTTTTCATTTTTAAATATTTATTTTTTAATTTAAATCTTAACAATCTTGTTTAAACTCTAACTCTTTGTATGAACTCGATTTAAACCCCAGTATCTTACCATTGTCCAACAGCTGTATAACATGTTCGAGTCAATAAACATTTTACTGAAACTGAATTTGGTCAGAAACAACAAATCGTCAACATTGCAACACCCAATGCTACGGCCAAATCAGATTGGGGTTGAAAATACACGGCGCACAAAGCAACCCCTCCTTCAAGACCTAGAGGTCGTGCGGGTCATTGCATATCCTCGCCCCTGACCAAGACAATGCCTCCTCCGTAGCTTTCCCAATTTCCCAACATTGGGTCTTTTTTAGTGATACAGGTTGTCCCATGCGACTCCTACGCGTTCTACAACTCATTTCCGACTGCGATGAGTTGCATTCATCTTCGAGACTTTTGGAAAAACCTCAATTTTAACAGAAAACACACGTCTTTCTGCAGTTAAACACCATTTCCTTAACTAAAAATTTTTTTTTACCATAACGACTACACCGTCGGAAAGCTGACATTTTGTCGCACGTTTAACCAGGCCTACAGTTCTGCGGTTTCATGAGGTTTCTAGGCGAGATGAAAAACAGGCGATTTTAGGATTTTGACAAAACTGCCATTTCGCGCAGCAATCGCACATCTTCCGTGCAATTAAAAAAAAGTTTTCCGACATCAAATAGATAGAAAATTTAACGCTCTTTCCATCGGTTTCATCAAATTTGAGCTATTTCCACAATTGAGGGAGTTATGACAGTGTTAATGACTTGAAATCGAAAACACGAAATAAATCTTAAATCCCGAATACCTCGGAAACGAGGCCTCTGGCAAAAAATTGCTAAGAGACATTTTTGGTCGGAAATGAGTTGTAGAACACGTAGGAGTCGGATTGTGCATAACTCCTGGGACACCCTGTATAGTCAAAACGGGATCAATGCTGAACACTTTCCGATGGGTGCTTAGTGTTAAAACGACTTAGTGAAACCCATTTGGAAGATGATCTTTGCTGAAACAGCTGATCTGCGATTTGAACTCGGATCAATGTGTTGGTGGGTGCGGCTGATTTTTGAATAGATATCGCCGATTACAACTTTAGTGGCGGTGACACAAGGCAAACCTCCTGTGAAAAATTCGGATATCATCTATTCTTTTGTACTTGGTAATTTCTTTGGATGTAGCTAAGGATGTACCTTTTTACTGCGAATGCTTTCGAGATTGATTTTTTATTATATCAATTCTTAAATAATACTTCTTGGGATTGTGTGTGACTTGCCCCGACTTGGCGGATGTTTTTCACTCATTAGACATAATGTTCAATGGTAAATGTACCTACATAAATTATATGTCCCCTTACATCTTGGTGTTCAGTGATTCCTATTCATACTGACTTTTATTACCCCATCCAGTTATTTTTTGGTAGCGTAAATTACTGTTGAATTGGTTTATCACAATTTAGATTAATTGATTAGATAAGAACGCGAGACTTGAATGATTCGGATATTTATTCAAATATGAATGTCACGTAAATATTTATATTTTGTTGGGATGTGCCGTATATTTTGTTGATACGAAGACTTCTGCACTACATAGCAGGTAGCACTGTACGGTAAAACAGCATAAGAAGTTCAAATTTATCGCTTAACAAAGTAAGGAGAAGCGTTATTCGGTTGAGAGGTCAAAATATGAGAAAACGTTAGGGGCGCCGGAGTTTTTTCCCCTCTGGACCAACTTCCTTGGCGAGTAGCGATAAATAGACGACGGAGCGCCCGGATAGATGCACATTGCCGGGTTGATGGGCTTCCAGGCGACATCTTTCTCCCGTTCAAATCCCCCATAACGTTTTCCAGAAGTCGTAAATTTCCCGGGGAGCTCGAACGTTCATAGAGCGGGATCGTAAGTTGTGGAAACATTAGGCGAGCATAAAATCAGGTGGAGGGTGGAGTGAAGCTCGACTCTCGGATGGGTCGCACGACCTGCATAGATGTGAACGAAAGGACGAAAATTGGTGACCAGGTTGTTGAGATTCTATGAGGTTCCAGTTGGTGCTACTTTTTAATGAGGAAGTTTGTTACGGTTCAAGTCGTAACCGAGTGAGAGCGTTTACATGAGTGGGGTATTCAAGCGCGGTAGAAACCTCCAGTTTTTCTGGCTAAGTTAAGTGGAGTTAATTGTTCCAGAAGCATGAAATACGAGTTTCCATAATTCTAAACGAGTTTTAATCCTCTGCAGAATACAGGAAGGGGTTTGAGAATTATCAACTTTTGAATATTAGGTCATTGCATTGATTTATTATCCCTTTCCTACAGGGGCTAACGCTTGTCGTGTCCGACCACTCTCCCACGTTTTTTAAAATTTATTTTAATTACAAACAAGTCAGTTTCAACAACTTATTAGTAACTTATTTCAAGTAAGTCATTATGAAGGTTGTCGTTCCGGATGTACCAAGGTACATCGACGATGTTCCTCAATACTTGGTTCTGGAATGCTCGTACAATCTTGATGTTGCTATTATCAGTGCAGCCCCACAACTGCACGCCATAAGTCCACGCAGGTTTTAGGACCTGCTTGTGCAACATAAGCTTATTTGAAGTTGACAGCTAAGAGTGTCTGCCCATAAGCCAGTACATTTTTAAATACCTAATATCAAGCTCCTGATAGAAACTGTCGAAGTCCCCATTTCTCACAAAAACGTTACACTGCACCTTCTCCCACTCGTGTCTTCAGTTATAACTATATTCTTACATTTTATAAGACAAGCGGTTCTAGTCGGATAGGTGGATCAACCTGGATAAGAGGTAGGACCTGTTGAAAAACTTGGACAAGTGGCTCAATTTACTGATAAGTAATTGTTTCGTGACACGTTTTTGTATGGTTTTTGTGCAACAAAAAAATAGGTTTACATGCTAAAATTTTGGTTTATTATTCAAAAATAAACGATTGTAATCGCTCTTGAAAAAAGAAATATTCTAACCCCCCCTGAAAATTCAATAGTTTACGTTTCAAAAAGTGTAGAATCCGAATCTGGAATAAAAATTTTTCTTTTTTCTTTCTCCCAAACGGCTGGAGCAAAAAAGCTGAAATTTTCAGGGAAAATCCATGTTGGTCCGGCGACGCCCCAATTCTCGAGCCAGCTCTCTTACTTAATTTAAAGTGCCCTTTAAGGGTTGTCAAAGTTTTGTAAAATCCCTGAAAAAACCCAAAAAAGTCAAGGCGGCCTAAATTTGTACTCTTTTTGAAGAACACTCCACGAGGAATCGAATGAGCCCCTCCCCAGGTCCGTAGGTCAAACCATTCCCGATCTATGGCCCGATTTATGGTGCCGACATTCGCGTTATTTTGGTTTATAATTGTTTTTGTGATGCTATCAGTAACCTAGTGACGTAGTGATATAGTAATGTGGATACTGGAGTGAACTCCTAAAAGGTTTTGTAGCCGATACACGGATTGAAGTATTCTGATAACCATAATTAATCAATTGGCTCGCGTTCATGATTTGAATTTCTATTAAGCTTTGGAGTGTTTGTGCTTCACAGGTGATAGAGCGATTATTGAATTTCAGGAGATATGCATAGAGCACGTTAATCTGTTCTCAACCAAAATACCTATTTGGATTGATCAGTTGATCATATTTGTGTGCCTCCTGAAATTCAATAATCGCTCTATCACCTGTGAACATGCACACTCCAAAGCTTAGTAGAAATTCAAATCATGAACGCAAGCCAATTGAATAATAAACCCCAGTGGAAGAATTTGCAGCGTTTTTTAATATTAGTTCTTATTCGCAACTAACAACTATAGTTGTCTTATTAGTTGAAGGTTCGATTAAACCAACCAAATTAGTTTGTTAGTCTTGCAATTGCAACTAATTTAGCAGATGGAAAATAGTTGACCCTTCAAGAAACAACTATAGTTAGTTGCAGTTGATGGTTGACGAACAAATTTAGTTGCAATTGTTAGTTAACCAATGTTTTTCCCATCTCTGCGCCTCCACAACACCATTCTCTTCATAAACGAGTTGTTCGGTCCCCGAACTTTTGTTATTAAGATTGCTAATAGGCAGTTTACTAGCAATAGGAAATCGTGACAACTGAAGAAGCCTCGGACGGGAATCGCACATTTCGTGCGAAAGACGGGTTTCCCGCTAGTTCCTTATAACAAAGCCAAGAGTTACGTTTTTCATTAGTCGAGACACACGATAGGCCGTATATCGACGACAACTAACTGAACACCAGGACGACAATAGAAAACTTCCATCTCGTCAGGTATTCAGAGCGGTGTTAAACTGATAGATCTCTGAGCTCACTGATAGCTATCGATATGTCTACGGTCGACGCTGGAGGCGACGCGACGTCCCGACGTGTCGTAAACCCGAAGGGCGTAAAGAATCGAGTTAAAGTTGATCGTTAGGCGCGGAAGGGGCGGAAATAAAAAATGGAACCAGACACCCGAGGGAACCTCACCTACCTACATCAGTTCCCCGTTTTTTTCATTTTTTAAATACCTGATGTTAATTTCAGAGTAAATTACTTGGAACACCAGACACGCGTGATGCATTTAAAATGTTTCAAGTCAGTCATAGAAATGTTATTCCGACCTTTTATTTGTGATGAGACACCAACTCGAATGAGTTAGAGGGAGTCTTTTTTACTGAACGTTACTGGTACCATGCTCAGCTTGCACCTGCCAAGATCATCTCTGGCTTGTATTAGATTAACTGAATCACCAGTCTCAGCAGTGGTAAACTTTTAAGAATCCTTATACATAAAACTCAAAGTTGTTTTTTATTTATGTGTGTATCAATCAATGTTCCCAATAGACAGCTAAACTGGCAGACCATGACTAAAACCTGGAAGCATCAGGGATTCGGTGATTAGCATTGGGGATATTCAAATCGTGCAATAGTCACCGAAAACAAGCAGTCCACATCGGCAAAGCGAAAAGCGTAACTGCTTTAATCCGCGGATATGGCCGTTCGCGATGAACCTCGATCGGGTCTATTACTTTTTTCGCTAAATGTAAATGAACTTGCTTCACAAAAATATTCGGAGAAAATCTACATTTTTGCTGATGATGTTGCTCCAGAAGACTCCGGGCAAACATTGCAGTAGGTCTATCAAAATGCCGAGAAGGATATGAGGGCGATTGGATCAATTTGCTGACCATCAATGCTTCGAAATCTGTTTTCATGGTATAGCAAGAAAATCAGAACCACAATCAACATCGATTGATGGTTTGAGATTGCACAGCTGCCATGGCTTGACGTGTGACTGTTCGAAAATCAAAAAGTTGAATAGTTTATTTTATTTAGGAGTGACGTTTGATTCTTAAATAAAATAGACCCACATTCGAAGCTTGTGTCAAAAGCAAAGAAAATGTGGTTACACCCTGAATAGAATAAAATTCCTATCAGAAGAACTAAAGATCAATATTTATCGGGCGCTGTTTGAGTCAATTTTGCAGAATGCCATAGTACCTAATATGGGGAAGCACTTTCAAGTACATAATTGATAAAAATTTCAAGATTCAAAAAATGACATTAAGGACATTGTTTAATAAGCCGAAGCGCCATCCCATAGATAAATTATTTTATGATTTGAATTTTTTAACTGTCCATCAATTGTACGATTTGAGTTTACGCGACAATTTCGCTATTTCGTCTTTCTCTCCAATTTCCGTTTACTATTAATTACTCGCCCATACTGTTAGATCAAGTAAAATGCGAAAAGAACCATTTGAGGTTGGAAGGGTTGCCTGGGGCCATCGTGCTGGCTCGCATCGACAGACTCGCAAATGAATGGTTAAATGGGAAAACTACTTAATCAAGACATACGAAACTATCGGAAAACAACATCACATTTCTGTATGTCTCTGATACAAAACACTTACATGGGTCGAATGAGTCCTTCCGGATTACATTGCGTTCATCCATTTGGTTTGCACGCATCGTGCTTTTCCTATTGAAATATAAATATATAAATTGATATCCATCAATTTCCATTTTAGAAGTGGCCCCCCTCGTTAAAAAGTCGGAGTCAATGGACTTGTCAACTGCACCTGCGAGCCCTTAATGTCTCTCAGACGCCGTAAAACTTTCGAACGATCGAGTCCGGGATGCTGTGGAGAGCTCTTCCGAATTATTACAGATTTATACAACAACGAGCGGTAGACTCAAGGGGCTCGATACATTTTCAAAATATAGTGGTCCCTTTCGAAATAAAATGCCCAAAATATGGTGGTCATAAGGGTGAAACCAATTGATCCAATATTATTTATTAATTTTGTTTTCGATTCCTCCGGCAGTAAGAGGACGAATTATATCGCCTTTCAAGAGATAACTGAAAAAGGTTCTCCATAATGAAATTTGGCAGCCAAGCAAATAAATCTCTTTTTGGCGTGCTAATTTTTTTTCAACTCTTTTATTGCACCGGGTAAACTTATTAACGATATTAATTTGACTTATTTTACTAATGTATGTATTTCAGGGTTAAGGTACACAACTTAGTCCCATGTCTCTTTAACTTTCACAATCACTTCAATAGCAAAATGCTTCTTCCAAGAAATCAGGCAAACGCTTTCGGAATACAGTTGTCAGTTCCGCGAAGTGTACACTTTTATTGCTAGAGTCCAATTCGCCGAAAATTCTGTTCTACAGTTCTTCAGATTTCATCAATCCAAAGACATTTTGATGTTAGGCTCGGATTCGGGGGCGTTTGTAAGTAGCTTAGATATTCAACTTCTAGGTTTATGAAAACCCTTGCGATACCGTTCGAACGCCCTAACGTTCAGTAAACACGAAATAGGCGGATAGTCAGAAGACACGCATACGCAGCGGACTCTATTTACGGAATATGCCCTATAATTATGTCGTCTAGCTTCTCGTTCTTAAGGACGATTTATTGAAATAATAGAAGTGTACTTCTATTAGAAAATAAAAGCGGTATATAACCGAAACCCGATCCTATCGCGTTATGGTAATAATTTTAATTCAATTGACTCCCTTCACACACTTCATTCTAATGGGTTTTTAACGTTAACTAACAGAATGACCGATTCAATTTGACTTCCCTCGTATCCTTGACGGTCGACTGTTTATGGTCTCGTTCTTTTCAATAGCTTCCGAAATGGGCAGTCCCCCCTGATTTCTCCGGCCCACATTCATTCGAAACTAATCTTTCACTATTAATAGAAGTGATGTCGCGCAGTCGAAGCTATTTATCATAACAACGCGAGGCCTATAGTTTTTCAATCTTAGTTTTGTGTAGTTTACTAGATAGGTAGCTTTCATTTCGATCACAATCACAAGGAGTAGTCTGGAATCAAAACCAGATAGACCCATTTTTTTGGAAGTTTTTTGACATTTCATGTCTTTGCTATGGCACACAACCAAATTGCCGTTATGTCACGTTACGTTACGTAACGAAATATGCTCAATGATTATTATGATTCGTAGAAGTGAGGTAGGTAGGTACCTATATGATTATAGCTGAAATTTGGCCATATGATTATTATGATTTGGCTGGTAGCCTCCTTCGGACGTGAACAATAAGATGCAGAGGGTTTTGATCAACTGAGTGGCTCCTGAAGCTAACTTCTTTCCTATCAACTGTGGAAAGCTGAAATTTGGCTGGTAGCCTCCTTAGGACATGAACAATAAGGTGTACAGGGTCTTGATCAGCAGAGTGGCTACTGAAGCTAACTTCTTTCCTATCAACCGTAGGAAGCTGAAATTTGTCTCGTTAGGACATGAACAACAACGCTACTGGAGTAGGTGATGTAGTGTGGCTCGAATACACAGAAGAAAATGTCCCAATGTGTTGCAGACTCGTATGCAAGCATTTATGATTCTTAGAAGTGAGGTAGTTAGGTACCTATATGATTATAGCTGAAATTTGGCTTTATGATTATTATGATTTGGCTGGTAGCCTCCTTAGGACGTGAACAATAAGGTGCAGACGGTCTTGATCAGCAGTGTGGCTACTGGCTCCTGAAGCTAACTTCTTTCCTATCAACTGTGGAAAGCTGAAATTTGGCTGGTAGCCTCCTTAGGACATGAACAATAAGGTGTACAGGGTCTTGATCAGCAGAGTGGCTCCTGAAGCTAACTTCTTCCCTATCAACCGTAGGAAGCTGAAATTTGGCTGGTAGCCTCCTTATTTTGGTTATCTTTTTCGTAGCCATTGTGGAACACCGAAATCTTGAAGTATATGGAAGTATTCACTCATGCATCCAAATTTGAAAACAGTTGAGTGTTACCAAGGTAATCAATGCTACCCAAGCATCAACATATGAAAATAGTTGATTGTTGTCTACGCAATCAATGGTTAGTGGGGTTAATGTACTGTCATGTAGAACATATAACATACCGTTCTTTTACTACCCACGAAGATATATGTATGGATGTAAATAATAAATAAAAATATGAGTTTAATTTTTGTTTTCTTTATATTGAAAAAAATGTAATTCACAGAGGAAGACAAGATTGCTAGAAGATGGAAGGGAAGAAGGAGGAAGGGGAAAGACATGAAATGTCCTAATGCGTTGCAGACTTTTATGCAAGAATTTTTCTTCAAAAACTTAATTCATTTATCCATAAGGGTTTCCACAATTTTATTTATTTTTTTGATACATTTTTTGAGTCCAGTTTCTTGAGAGTCAAAACTAGTCAGATTCAACCAATAAAAATCATTTTCTGCTTACGTAAGCAACCTGAGCCAACGAAATTCTCAGTGTGTTTACACGGTGAATTTACAAGGTCCCTGGAAATTTTTGACGTTCAGTCGCAGCCGTACAATAAGTGTTTTGTCGCTGCCAAAAAAATTTCATCAGTGGATCTATGCGGTTTTTATTCTAAACGCTTCAATTTACGTATCTTTGATCTAATTTTGCGGTTGAAGGTACCGTTTGAAGCCCTGTTCTTAATGTTCTGTAACGATTTTAATTGCAGGATGTCACCTAGTTGGCCGCATTGGACGTAACAACATTCAGCATTCGCCTCCACCTACCTTTCTATAGAAATAAGAAATGATTGAAAACCGCGTCTTACCTGACAAGGCACAGAAAGTTCAAATAAACTTTTCGCTTTTGATCAGACGTTGAGATAAAAACAACGACCTGCTACAAACATAAGGTTCATCATTGAACTGCTGTTTTGCTACAGTCTGCTGCATTCTACTTTCGTTTCTTCCACAACCCTCATCATCATCACTGTTATCTTCATCATACTCTTTTCTACTCTTATCTTCAGTCTCATCGTTGAAAGTTGAGTTCACATATTTTGTCATCTTACCTGAGAAACCAACTCTCCGTTGGTTCAACTAGCTGTGATTGTACTGTGTCATTAGCAATAACATATTGATCTATTGATTGTTCTGCAGAACGTTTCTAAACCGTATTAGATTGAAATTCTCACGTCATATTTGTAACATTGAAAAACGAATCCGGAACTATTAATGCTACCGGTTCAATCGGGTTAGGTTTGACAAGTAAGTATTGACAATAACATCAGGCCTCTAGCTATGGTTTTATATATTTATCAAAATCTTTGGCAATAGCAACTACTCGCCTAAAACTCAGTGAGTCCTCGGAAATCAAAAGGGACTAAAATTTGCTTTTCTTAACCAAATAAGTAAATTTCAACCACGAGCAAGTAAGATAAATCTGGGCAAATTTTCATGTTCAGTACTCACTTTGTACAATTGTGATGATATCCTGTTCATATTATTACTTACTTCATTGAGTCTAATGGTTCGCCAAACTAATTACCTATTTATTAATTCTCGGATTATACTGAAAAGTTGTGCCAATGAAGCCCTCACTGTAGAGCAGGGTTTCGTTTCAATAATTGACAGGAAAAAAGTTCCCCCATTTAAAACATTAATTCTGAAATACATAAATGTCAAAGGAGTAAACCCAAGGAATTTGGGTGTTAATGTATATCTGGCCATTTAGAAAGATTTGGGAATAGTTTAGTTGGATAAATTTACCGTAATACTTATATAATAGTCATAATTATATTTGGAAATACAGAAGAAGAAAACAGATCTGAAAACAAGTTAAACATACATAGGACTGAGTGGTGAACGCTGAAATTACAAAAATGATAAGATCATTCCAACTTCTAGCGGTGGAGCACAGAATTAAGATAGATCAATCTTCGGCTTTTCGAGCTCACCGATTGGTCAATCCTTAGGCCCGCCTCAATTCAAACTTGGAATCATCAGTTCCCAGGGCCGACTCCGTGTACCAATGCAGAAGAAGAGCAATTGCGTCTGATCGCTTCTGATTGGTCTCTCTCTCTCTCTCTCTCTCTCTCTCTCTCTCTCTCTCTCTCTCTCTCTCTCTCTCTCTCTCTCTCTCTCTCTCTCTCTCTCTCTCTCCCTCCCTCTCTCTCTCCCTCCCTCCCCCCTCTCTCTCTCTCTCTCTCTCGCCCTTCTCTCCCAAATTTCATTTCCAAAGAAAGCACCCTGCAAATGGATTTTGAAACGTTCTTTTTTTTGGGTTTATTGGCTGGAAGCCTATGAGCTTGGGGTAGTTTGCATGAGCGACAGACGATGTTATCTGTAATGGCCCGCCGATAGAAGTTTGCGAATGTTTTAATTAACTTTCGTCGCAGAATCTACAGTAAACACCGTCCCGTTCCTGAGCATAAAACCAAATACAGGCGGATATCACGTTTCGGGCGAGCACCTCCCCGCACAGCTCGTTGTGACCCATATCAGAAACCTTCTTTTTTGGGAGTCGATCAGCGTCGACGGTTTAAATTACCTCGGCCCGTGTTTTTTTACCCAACCTGATGAAACTTCACTCTACTTCTGATAAACTTGTCAAGAACTAGTTATCACGTTAAACCGACGAGTTAACGCCCTTCCCTTCAAACTTCCCTAAAACACTTTCAACTCATCAAACGTTTTACTTTACACCGAAGATTTTGTTGAATCAGCCGTATCTCCGCTGCGTCGTCTTTGTTTTCTATTTAAATGATTAGATCTTGGGAAGTGTAGGTCGATCAATTTCCGACGAAAGTTAACAATGCTGTAGCTTCAATTGAGGCGATTGTAACCTCATACCCTTCGTTTTCGTTTCTCTCTCAAATTAAAAACTTATCAACTAGGTACGATGGCTTCATTAGCTAGTGACTTCATACACTGGGGAATTCTTCCGGAACTTTTATAACTACTATAAAAGATGTTTGTATGGAAACAAAACAGCCATCGACCCTCCCCACTAAACTGTTTGTTTCCTGTAACCACTACTATTGAGTTTCGTCGTCTTAACTACGTGTAACAAGTATGGTGAGTGCAATACATATGTTAGGTGACATACTTGTTGGTGGGAGCGAGGTGCTCCCCAAACAAATGCAAACAAGAATTTACAGGTATGCTGAATGGAGTGGTGCCTTTCAACACATGGCCATGGCCAAGGCCGAGTTATGGCACGGAGTGTGGTTTGGGAAAAGTGCCACGGACCTTCTCGAGTTGGACATCTCTTTAGAAGCTCCTTGCGGTATCACCTTATGGATTCTCCGAGTTGAAAATTTGATCCATCAAACAAATTTCAGCGAGCTCGCGAATTTGGGCAAACTGAAAATTGTCAAGTAGTGGATGACGGTAAACTCTAAAGTGTGGCACATGAATTTTCATTGTTTTTTAACGCTGATTCGCGTGATGCTTTTCGTTTTTTTGATTCGACTCAATTTTTGTTAAATAATGACCGATTGTTTATTTCGCGTTAATAATCATCATTTATGCCGACTTTCAACTCTCAGATTAAGGTGATTTTAGTCGATCACTGAAAAAGGTTTCGATCTCTTATTTTGACATCTTTTAACCAGACCTCGAAAATGAATCCAAGTAACAATCTGAAAACAGGGCCCTAAAATAAAAAAACGCGAAATAGTCCGAGTCATGCCAAATATCGATAATCCTATTTTTATAATAATTATGATACTTTACATTAATCATTAATTTATGTATTAAAAGACCTCACAGTCTGCCAAAGTAATATACTACCCATTTTGAGATTTCAGTTTTCCTCATCTAGTATCTATTGGGTACTTTTTGATAATGATATATTAAGAATTAAATTTTTCACTTGGTCCATGTTGGTTTTACCATTTCGCTGACAAACTCTTGGTAAAAACATAGAAAAGTGGTCAATTTTTAGCAAGTTTCATTTTGACACTAATCGAATGCAACAAGGGGATTGGTAATATCGAACCCATTTTAGAGTTAAGCCGATCTTAGTGTTTTGTGGTGCATCTTGAACGGCAGGAGGTCGCGGGCCTTTACACGAACCTGCTCCTAAATATGAAAATAGTAACAGATGCACTTGACTCTACAGGCTGGACCGCTCCACCCTTCCATTATTCCGTTGATGGATTTAGAATGGAACCAGCAGTTTCCTAATGGGATCAAGTAGCCACTTGATTGGGTTTAAGGGGGCCCTCGGCTCTGAGCCCCGCTCCGGGCTTATCCGAGCAGCCGATCAGTTCCAGCCGAGCGCTCCTCTCCGCCGACACTTCATCTCACCGAGAGCTTTTACTTTGCGAGAAACTTGCGCCCTTCTGTCTCCCAAGTTAACTGAAGCCTGACCTTTGGAGAGTTGTGGGTGCTTCTCATTTCATGATTCTGTATCGGAAATAGGTTCATCTACAGAAACAAGAAGACAGAGAGATCTAAAAAGCAATTAGACGGTGAAATTAAAACACTAAAACAGTTTAGATGTTGCAAAGTTCAAATTTAAGGAACTCGCACGAATTCGAACTTGAATCATAAAGGTCTGAAGAAAATGGAATACTTGACGGGAACGAGAGCTTTCACCAATTGCACAAAAAATTACGTGAATGTTCCTGCTTCGACAAATTTTACATGGCACTCAAAATAGACAATGAAGACTACGCAGAAATGAAGCATACTAAATGCTTTGAGAATGAAAATGAAAATTTCAATGCAGGTGAATAACAGAAAACGCGGCAAATTTCAACAGGAGTGTATTGTTTTTGGAAAATGCGTGGTTGCTACTGTCATTGTTCGGTTGGGGTTCACTTTTAGGCTCAGAAACTGCGATTATTTGCAACGGGTGAATTACCAGGGATCTGAAATCTATCTCAGTCGCCCATGCATTGAAAATTACTAAGAAACGATTCCCCATGTTTTTGCCCGAAACGTTTCAACTCGTTTTTGGCTCGTGTATGCTATTAGGCGATCGGCTGGGTGGAAGTTATGACCCCAAATCGAACGTATTTTGTACTTAACTTCCAAGGCCTTAACCTAAAAATGTTTTTGCACTCAAAGCAGTAAACTTTTAACTGATGCAAAACAAATACAATGTGGGTAAAATTACATTTAAAACAGACATGAAAAAAGCTTCATGGCTCGAGCATTTTCAGATGGTTTTCGACAATGGCCTACTCATGAAACCTGTTTTTTAAAATTGTTCATAAGTTTAATTTCAAACTCGCATTCCATTGTGCAACAATCGATTTACCGTTTTTTGTTTCCAATAATGGGCCATTGTAATCATATGGCAAACATTTTTAGACCCCCCCCCCCCCTTAAATTTTTTTTTTCGATGCATTTATTTTTACTCAGAAAAAACATGGTAATATATGAAATTTCATATATTCAAAAGAAAATGCAACGATTCCCTTTAAGATAAAATCTTGACCTGGGAAACGGAGTGTCTTAGTCTAATAGAAAATCGAATGTGTTACTCCTATAAAGATTCATACAAAAAGGACAAAAACTTAGTAATAATATGCAAAATAATTCATTCCGTCACAATTTTTAAATAATATTATTTTACCGATTTCTTATAGCTACCTATTTTGGGTCATGGAAGACATGAACAAATAATGTGGTGGATAGTTATATATTAAAACTCCAATGTAGGTATATAGATGCTGAGCTGCAGATATTCTCATACGAGTTGAATTGAGTTTAATTCTGTCATTTTAAGGTGCGTATATTCCAAAACTGCAATGTCCGTCCGCCGTATAGGCTTTAAAGGGCCTAGGAATTCATATAAAAACCCCCTCTTTTCACTAGGGGTGTCTATCTTTCCAGATATTCTCTCACGCACACGTGGAACAAAAACTGACCAAAAACGTATTTTTTTCGAGGTTTTTACCGACAAACACAAGTGGGGTGCATTCCCTCGTAATTTCGAGCATCGAATCGATTGAGATGTATCACACACCAGTCGGAGCTCAACTGATTTGGAAAATCCCATTTTAAGGGTAAAAAAACGGGTATAAATTTCCACTTTTCAAGTCCAATTTTGTATTTTTCTGGTTTTGATGACTCGGCAGTCAAAAGTTGCGGTGGGGTGTACAAGAGAGAGGGGAAGTGTGAAACAGGGGTGGGGCGCTATGACAGGGGGGTGGGGATCAAAAATTATAAACCTTGGTAGACAATTTGTAGCGTTTTATGGACTATACTCTGTATTTTAATAGTATTCGACATGATTCAAGAATTGATCTAAATACACGATATTAATCTTGATTAGTGGTCCCACTTCACCATCTGCTGACTTGTGTACCAAGACTTAAGAACTTTGGTTTTGAAACTAGCAGCCATTTGCTACTTTCTCTCCATTATTCAACAGAGGACATGGAAATTATGCAGGTTGCTTCAAGAAGTTGGCAGAACCTTGAGGAGAAAAACATCAGTCAGAGCCGTTTGGCCGGAGTTGAGAAGAAATTTGCCAAGCTGGGCGCCTCCCAGGGGAGCGGACTCCTCTTCATTGGCACTCATCTGAATCACGTTCTTATTAGTTTGCCGGGCAGCTTACCTCGTGAAACGGAGCGTTAAACCATCTTTTTATACGGAGTCGTCGGTCTCCGCGGAAGGGGCATCCGCGACTATTAAGTTCAGGATGCGTGGGCCTACGAGGGTTTTTTTTTCTAATCCCTTTCTTCGTCAGGGCCCTGCCTCCAAGGTGCAGCTCATTACCGGTGAACTAGAATCCAAGACGAAAAACTCCTAGGTCGTTAAATGGAACAGAAGACTCTTGAGGTGCAATAAATTTCCGCTTTACGAGTGCGTTTCCAAGGAGTGAGAATCGAATCGCTCAATCCTGTTTTCTGAGCTATTCGAAATCGTTGGCAACCAGTCTTCGCGAAGCCAAAAGTCAACATCATAATACCAATCCCACAATATTTGTATGTAGACCAAACATAAATGTTTTGATCCACTTTTTTTCATGATAGCTACCAGTTTGAAGATCTCCATCTGGGGAAGCACACTTCTCACCAGCAAGGCCCCTGGAGTTACGTCCAGAACTTTAAAGCTAGAGATCCTATATTCTTGAATAGGAAAGGCTTTGATATTTCTTTAGTTTTTCATCAACGTTCTTTCAGTAGTTTAGGAGACAAGCTCTGGGCTGGCAGATTTTAAAAAATTCGATTCGGCTTACCGAATCGCTTAATCCTGTTTTCTCGCTTATTCGAAATCGTTGGCAAGCAGTCTTCCTGGTGCCAAAAGTCAACATCATAATACCAATCCTGCTATTCTTCCATGCAGACCAAAACATAAATGTTTTTAATCCACCTTCTTTCTTGATAGTTTCCAAGATGTTCATCCCGGCAAACACTACATTTTTCATCAGGAAGGCCCCTGGAGTCACGTCCAGAAATATAAAGCTAGAGAGCTCAGATTCTTGAAGAGGAAGAGCTTTCCCACTTTCAGTATCTCGGAGAAAAGCTCTGGGCGTCGGATTTTAAAAAGTTTGATTTGGCTTACCGAATAGTGAATAACGTGAAGAATGAAGCTGAATGAGAAATTAGTTCTGTTCACTCAATTGATTTGAAAAAATTATAAAATATCTCTCACGATTTACGTTATTTCATTTGAGATACGACTCTGTCTCGCGGGCTGTGGCATGTTCAGGGGATTAGTTTCACTATCGGGGAATCGGAATCTGGGTTGTCTTTATTTGAGTATTTACTCTAAGTGTGGAGGAATTGTTATATAACTTTTCTTTTTTAATTGTCATGGGAAATAAATATGTTATTGAGGCATTTATTAATTTCACCCCCTCCATTCCCATCTATTCTCAGGTTTAATTCTCTCCTACCTGGCGCTCTTATCTCTACACTAGGTCCACCTCTCTCCTACCATGCTCTCCGATCCTTCAATCTCTTCGTTGGCACCATTTCGCCACTTTCCTGGCGCTCTTATCTCTTGTTGGGGATACTAAACTCCTCTCCTGGTTCCTGATCATTTCATCATTCCAGTAGCGTCACTACCCCTCCATCCTGGTTTTGCTCACCTCTTCCCTAGCTCTGTTATCTCTCCGTTGCACCATTACCCCAATTTTCTGGAGGTCTCTTTTCTTCACTAATTCCGCTTCTTTTCTCCCCTGGTCTCTGGTAATTTCATTATTTCAATAGCATCACTCTCCTTCCTCCAGAGGCAAGCTCATCTCTCAGCTGGATCCGTTCCCCTTCTCACCAGGTCTCTTATCTATTTCATCTTTTCTTCGGCCCCATTAGCCTTCCTTCCTGGCGCACTAATCATTTTTGCTGGTTCCATTCCTTTCCTTTCCTGCTCCCTGATCATTCAATCTCTTCGTTAGCGCCGCTTCCCTCTTCCTTGGGCTCTCTCTTCTTTTCGCTGGCACCACTAACCCTCCCTAACTCATCTCTTCGTTATTGCTGCTTCCCTGTATATAAGCTACAAGTAGACAGTTAAAATTTGTTAGTAAAAATGTATTTCCTACTTTTTAGGGCATTAAAATAAAAGCTTTCTTAAAAAGGTGTTTTTATTTAATTTATTAAATTGTGAATTGGATCTGTACGTCACTTGTGATGTCTGATTCGCGTCTGTCTCAAACATTAAGCGCTACTAGAACTTAATAGTATCACTACTCTCCCTTTTGAACTCGTCTCAGTTAATCCAAACTTGATTCTGTGAAATTCGTGAATGACTTGATAGAAGATGATGTGGATATTTCGCAGCGTTGAATTCAGGACTATAAGAAAAGAATAACCAAGCAATAGAAATCCTACAGCAGACAGAAAACAGCTTTAATGCCTCTAGAGGCAAAGTCTAGTACGGATAGTGAATGAAAATCTTTGTTCTTCGTGTCATAAGCCTCTTGAATTCCATGAAGTTGTTTTTTATTCGTAAATCACGATTACTTTAAAAGTATTCGCTTACAAGGATTCGTTAATCATGAATACTTTTTAATCGTTTTGCCAACGAATAACGATTGCTTCAAAAGTAATCGTTATTCACGATTACATTAGTAATTGCAAAAGTATTCGTTAATCGATTAACGCCCAACCATGTTACCTACGACATGGTACTTACTCTGTTTTCACGTTTATTTTAAAGTGTGTTTTGTGAAGTTGCGCCAAATAGTTCGTGTTTTCGAAATTTTTGGGCGCCTGAAACTTCGAAAACACGAACTTTCCGGACACCGCGGCGACCGCCTTTCCCTCCGCCGGCCTGCTCGTATCGGAGAGCGGCCGGCTTCGACAGGTTCTTTCCTGTCCGTCTTCGGGCGGGGCGGCCTCGACCAGTTCTCTCCAGTCGTTCGGGCGTGGCGGTCGCCGGCAGTCTACTTCGTTCCGTGTTCGCGCGAATACCGTTCTATCTTCATCTTCCATCTATTGGGAACATGAATCTTCATGGATTGATACAATGGAATGCCGGAACATGCAAATACACAGGTAAGTACCAAGTATTTTCCTACAAAATCTCTAATAAAAAATCATAAAGCCGAGATGAGGTAGGTGCCGCATGTTTAGGAAGTCCCTTGCAATGATTGATCAATAGAAGGATAACTGATTATAATTTATATAGGAGAGGTTGTAGGACCAGCTAAGCCCAAGAGGAATGAATACGAGGAATAATGAATCGTAACATGATGCAAATCCGATTCAGACTTTTCTCAGACCAAATTCGTGGAAAAAACAAAAGGTTTTTCGTTAGTCTGATAGTACTCCTATTTTCCCTCGAACCATCTGTGTTCTTAAAGTTTTATTATGCACGTATAAATTCCAACGGTACTTCACCTGACTCGGTCCCTTCACAACGGTTGTTCTCCAACAGCAATCTGCAAATTGTCGTTTTTACTCAGATTTTTCTTATGAATCAAACTTCATAATGAAAAAAAAACGTGTACTCTTATTGTGATTTGTCCTATCCCAATATTGACCAAGAAACCAACGGTTCTATAAATGAAACCCTAGAGCGACAAACCCCGTTTAATAGCCTAGCGGTTAGAGTAATATGTGTCTTTCACGACGCAACATCCTGTTATGTCTTCTATAAATTATTCAGGAATCGGAAAGGAAATAAATGAGAAAAACAAGAGAGGAATCTAAAACCGAGAGAGTGATGGAGACGATTTGAAAACCCATAAAAGACATGACGGTCCTGCGGCTTCGATATCTCGTTGAACTCAACTTTGGCACTCAGAAGAACCGTTGACCTAACCTAATACCTAGGAAGTATTATTATGTTCCGGAGCCTCTTCTCGTCGTAAAAACATTTCGGAACACGAATAAAAAGATAACGACGAAATTCCGAAACTCGGAATTCTTCAGAGAGGGGACGGCGCGCATTCCATTCCGAACGGCGGGTAATCAACTGGAGAGGCGAGTTGGCTTTTAACGTTCTACTTGAAGGCTTTATGTCAATAACGGGGTTCCTGATCATATTCACAGCAGATTCTTCATTGAGAACATCAGCTGTACAGAACCCACTCCTGTATGGATTCATGTTATCATGTACTCGTATTGTTTTGACGCCATCATCACCCATTTTTGCAGAACTTCTTCGGACAATTTCTGTTCTGATAAAATTATATTTTTGGAGGTTCAAAGCTTTCAAATGTGTACTCACTTGTGGCAAATATTCATTCGTTATTGTTTTCATTTTCATACCAGAAATCAAGCGTATCAGCAGCCTGATGAGAGGGTGGCGATCCTTTGACCGTATTTTATGACTACTTCCTTTCCAGAGATGCAACATGTGAATGCTATCCTCAGGGAAGCACACTGTACAATGGTTTCAAATTTAGGCACTAGTGCTATCCTGGTTGTGGGAACCACGTGTATGTTTATCATTTCAAGCAATACAGGTACCAGAACGGCGGCACGCCAAGCCGGGTTTTCCCCGGCCGTTAGCGTTGACCCCCAACGGACGATTCCATCGGGAAAACCTGTAAGAGGGAAGCAAGCCGTTGCGGTATATATACGACCAGCCCTTCGGCAGAAGTCTGTCAGTTGGTGGAAGCCCTTCTGGGAGTATTAACAGAACACTTTGCTTTCTTACTCGTAACCTAACTTCTCCTACTGGCTAGGTCAGTTGGTACCTTCTTCCCCTTTTCACCTTGGATGCAGTAAGGGCGGATCTCGCTATCTGGTAACGGCTGCACATCCGAAGTGTCAAGGATCCTCTCCTCATACCGTGTACCGTAAGGGCAAGGAGATCTCTCCTTGGTAATGACGGCTTACACTTCCTCAAGGTTTAGTCGGGAGGGCAGTACGCTGTACTGGTAACACCGATCGAAGGTACCCTAACACACATATACCAACAATTACCTGATGAAAAATAAAAGTTCAATAGTTTGAGGGCTGTGTTCCTAAAACCAGTCCTTATCACTGGTGCTCACTCATGTTACAAAATTTTAGCCTCCCGTAAGGTGCTGACTCTACCAACACGTGCCAACCCTTGAAGTAGTGATCGATGTATACAGCACCCAATGGCGAGGTCTGCTCCTGATTTCTCAACAAGCCTTTTATATAGTAGTCGACGGCGCCACCAGCCTCGGCAGCATCTTCTATGTCGAAAAGACCATCAACCAGCACAACTATATGTTCTACCTCAACAACCATAGCTCTTTGATTCCTGCTACACCATTAGGGTATTAATACGTGAACCCGAATCCAATGAGTTCACATGAGACTGACGGAGCAAGCATGCCAATGGGTGCTTGGTGCATTCAGGCCTTCCTACCTGAATGGGAACCAATGAGTGAGCAAGTGTCAGAGCAAACACTTGTTTTTCAATTATTATTATTATTTTTTTTTTTTACTTAATTTAATTGTTCTGTATTGAATTATAATTTCTTTGATTTGGTACTAATGATTTTTTCATTGTTTCAGGTACGTTACTTCAAAGTTCTCTACACGGCTGCTTGGTTGTAAGTTTGCAACAAATTCATTGTCGTTTTCCCCTCTTCTCATGTTGGCTTGTTTCATTACTGATTCAGTTGTTTTCTGTGTTGCTGCATCAATCAATATTTTTGACTTCGAAACATATGGTGCATGACAAAAGACATAAGAGCACGTCATAAGATTTACTTAATAGTGCAAGGTAATGAAGAATATTGTAGAACTAGGATGAAAGGGAATCTTAAAAAATGAATAATACTCAACACATCCGTCCAAAAGGCAGCTCGGCTAAGGTGTCGGGGCCGAGCCTGGACCCCAAGGTGAATCTCACGGAGATGCGCAAGTGGGAATAAATCCAATAAGTTCCTCAACAACGATTGAACTTGAACAAACCGAAACTCCTGTTAACGTTTTTTAAAGTTAAGTTTAAAACAAAAGATTTTTGCTCTTCGTAGAGTTGATGGAAAAATCGTTGTTAAAAATTGTGGTTTTCAATTCAAATGAGTTTCCTTCTGGATTTGTTCAGTGTCTAACGAGTTTGAGAAGATCTGAATTTGAGGACCACGACTGTCACTTATATTTTCTTACTGTTATTCACAATACCCCACGCACGGTAGATGGGGAACAAAGCTAATGAATCCATTGTTTTGTAATCATCATAAGTCAACTAATCCGCACAATACGTGCTCAAGAATGCAGCTCTAGGCTGTAACTGCAGTTCTACCGCTTCGTTTTCAATCACACTTGCATCTTGCGGTATAACTTTCTCCACCAATGAAAAGCCTGAAAGATATGATTCCAATAAATGGGGTCTATTCATTCCTTTTCGAAGCCGCTAAGAAATTTCTACCGCCCACCCGATCGGTTCGTTAAGGTCAGGGTGATGGAAAGGAGACCATTTTATCTGATTACGGCCTCATTACTTCCCGCCCTGTGTATCAGCTCTCTGGTTGGATTCAATCGGAAAGCTTTCTCTCCTGAACTGTATGATCCAGAAATATCGCTACACTCGCTTTGAAACCGGAAAAAACCGTTCTAGACTCCCTGGAGTTGTGTCCAAGATCCAGAAACTTCCTTGGTAGATAATCGCACTAAGCTAGATCGTCTCGCTTCAAATTTTGATAGACATTGGATAGCTTTTGGGAACGTGCTAACGAAGAGCTTCACTTTCTTTTACCAAACCGCTTCCCAAACTTCGGAATTAGAAATAAAATCCACGCAATATTTTCTTCAACATTGTTCAAATACACGAATTACTGAAATTCAATCACTCAAATTTACGGTCGTTCTTACTTGCCCATTTCCATGTATTGTTTGTGGAGTTGTTTTTTAGTCATTCCTTCTTTAGCTTGATAATTTTCATCAAGTACTCCTAATTGATTTTCATGCTTTCACTGTTGGTACTCTCTCAATCAATTTAGCTTGGAATATAATATATTTTTGTAGCCCCCTGTTCCTGATTTTTGGGCAAACTTCCTTCTACGTGAAGCATCTGGTGGCCAAATCATCAAAATTTGATTGTACAGGGTTTGCGTTACTGGAAGGGATAGTTATTGGAGTATGGTTCAGGGTGTTAGATGCGGTAGGGCTTCTGGTTGCAGAATGGCTTTGACACAGTTGAGGTGATTATAAAAAATGGCGAATCCGTTACTGCCACTGGAACGGCGTTTCGAACAAGATATGCTTTGCAGTTCCCAGGTGGAAGGTCGATTTCGGGTTGGGTTCTCAACTTCAGGGCCAAATCATCAGCTGTCGGTGAGAAGCAACGAGGCTCATTAAAATGTTCGAGGACTCTCGAAAACATCGCCAGGAAGAAAGAAGGCATCAATTGAACAGTCTAGTTGGTTGTCAGAACGGAAACATGGGGCTGCTCTTCGAATTTCGGAAAGAGCTGTGAGACGAACTTTACAGTGCAACTTCAAGTTGCACATGTTCAAGATTTGTCTCCATCTGACTTGAGAGGTGGACCGGATTGCTGTAACGCGATTCTCGAGACAGCATCAGCCGCCAATAGTAATTCTATTTATCATCTGCTCTCACAACCGGCTTGGTGTAGATTAGGAATTCAAGCACGGAGAATGTAAGGAACTTGTCCTATATCCGCTAAAACAAGAAAAAAGCATGTTTCTAGACAGCTAAACATCTTCAGTAACAATTTGCTAATATCCGATAGAATTCGAGTTCCTTTCAATTGAGGCTGTATCACTTGGACTCCAACTATACAGCTAATGTTATTTCTAATTAAGAAAACATAACCGTCGGAATCGATCCAACATTACAGGTTTTGTGACGGAGAATAAATTATGTGACCTTCTACATTTGCCCGTACTATATTTTGTCCGACAGGTCTCTTGTAAGGCTTAATGAGGGATATTTGTAATTGCTTTAAATAATCAGCAATTTCATTTATTTTCTTCCATTAGCTAAAATATTATCCCGAGAGCTTTTCAAAAAAATGCAATATGCATCTTATGTTTATGAAGAGAATTGAAGGACAGCTCTGCGGTTGTGAGAATAAAGTTACCCTCAATCTTTTATACAAATTAAACTGTCAGTATAAAAAAAGGAAACTTGTTCTTAGTAGTAGCAATATTATAATGTAAAACCCTGGGATGTGGGGTATTACGAAAAAATTTGAATTAGGCATACGTTGTCCCCTAGATTCCCTGATGATGGAATGTATTACTACTTCGAAACGTTGGAGAGAAATGAATAAATGAATAAAAATGACAGCCTTCGTGAAAAAATCACCCGCTTCCTGGTGGATAACCCATAAAGTTTGGATTAAGGCTAAAAAATATGACAAATAAAAAAGACTTAATTAATGTTTCAGTGATCCATAGACACTTCTTATACGATGGATAGAAGCGATTTTGAAAAAGAGAAGAAATCAGTGATAGTATGAAATGTAGATATGCTTCAATCACACTGTTCCCTGATTCCAGCTCGAAGCGTTGATTTTAACTGTAGATTGTAGTTCGGATTGAAGCGAATATATCGTATAATTTAATCTATTTATAAGCAACGCTCTAAACAAACATTCTTAATGGTTCAATCCAGGATGCGAACCTTCGGCAGGATGCAAGTAGAGTATTTGTATTATCTCAGAGCTTCCTTCCGCTCCTCCAACAATGCGTTGTTCCCCGCTCGCCCTAATGGCTCGGGCGCGGCCTATTTCAGCTGACATTAGACTCACAAAATAGCGGTAATCGCCGAGCTGTTAACGCCTCGTTGCCGTTGATTTGTTTTATCAGGGCTTTTCATCGACGTCGACGGAATTAATATTTTGATTTAGGGTTAGCTTGATTTAGTGCCGATGGAGGTTGATACTTTGACGGCTGTGAGAGAGGAAGAAAGGAGCTTTCCGTAGCCTTGAAGTTCTCGTGAAGAACATTGTATTCGAGATTGTTGATCTTCACAATCTCTCAAATCTCCACAAAATGGGAGTTTACCAACCCTGTTGTTACAATGTTGATGGATTATATCCAGTAGTCTGTGGTTTGGAGCAGGTGAAGCACATCAACAACAAAAGGCACACTCATTTATGGAAGCCAAAGAGCGTCTCAGTGGATGACCCGAGATTCAAGCTGCCAGAATAAGTTTTTGTAGCACATGGATTGCTGGTGAGAAACCCCAACCCACGCTGCAAATTATTACAAAGAGTTTTATTTATTATTATTATTTTTTAATTATAAGTAATAACCGTTTTACATAAGTTATTGATCTATGTGTATTAGGCTATACTGTTGTTCATTATCTAAACACAGCTACTCGCGTCTTCATATATCGTAATCGCATTCTAAACGCCATAAAAAGAGCCCATATTTCAGCACGATAGATCAAGAACGAAATTGGCCACAATGATTATTCAGCTGATCATTATGTGATTGCCTGATAGGTGTCCCCACAGACTCCCTTAACTCCTTGAACACCAACATTTACTTGTCCCTCTGACGAAACAAAAGCTGATATCTAAATACCTACAATAGTGCGATATACTGCATATGGACACGACGTAGAAACCCACCAATATTTCAACTGATAAAGTAAAACACGCTTCACTTGTCTACGAGTGACTCCGCACCCAGCAAAACATTACTCTTGTGCCAAGTGTTTTCATAATATGTCACTGTGTTAATTTATAATTAGCACATATTTAGGGTGACCATAATTTTGAAACAATAAAGAGTACCTTTTGAAAAACCAAATTTACTTAATATTGTACTACATAATTGACATACGTTATGTTAATTTTCAAAACAGGCGCGTTTTTTCGTATATGAAGTCCCACACCTTGGTTGACAACAACAATAAATTGACCAGAACATACTTTGACTTAGGATAAAGAACTGATATGAAACAATAGGATCTGCTCAACTTGAAAAATCGTTTTTCAATTTTCAAGGAATTCATGTTTTTCAAAGTTTCTCCAGAAATAAATTTAATTTTTTAAATCCTTCACATTTTGCGGATTTCTGAATGTATTTGAGTAGCTGTTCGTGGTTTTTCTGGAACTTGTACGTCTCCAAACAACGCTCCTCAAAATTGTGGTGAATTTGCATAACCTCTTTCATGATTTCAATGACTAACTCGCACCTACCCTACCGCGTACCGGTAGCTTTCAAAAGTAGAACCTGGTGGGTACCGTTCCAAAAAAAGGAGTACCATTTCTTCCTTCTCGTGTTCCCAAAAATACGTGAGGACGCAAATTCGCAAAGCAGTACCTGTCCTCCCGAAAGGAGTACCTCTAGTCATCGTGTACGTGCTAAACAATAGGAAGCGGATAGGCTTTAGAGGAACCCCAAAGTTTCTGGACTTGCATTGCAGTACATCTAGGGCCAAATTTTAGTACTATATCCATCATTTAGGCTATTTACACCATTTAAACCTGTAACAGTTATGATATTTTTCACGTGATGAATAGTAGTAGCTGTTAAAACTTCATTATTCAAACCAGCCAGCATTGTCCATTTCTGTGGTTCAAACCGTTCGGGGCATTTTTATCTTGAAACTATCACATAAAACCGGAATGAACACGATATCTTTCTCTAAAAAATCAGATTTGAAGTACATTAAAGGATATCGTCTCAGACTAAGTCCCTCTTCGTATGCTCTTAGTGATAGTCACTCGGAACGGAAATCACAGTTATCTCCGTTCATTCTAGTTTGGAACGAGCGAGGCATAAAAGTGAAACAAAAGAGACCATTAAAAGACCTTTATAAAGGTATCGAAAGTTACCCAACGGCACTGGGGCTTTTCTAGAGCCGGATGTCACCTTCGACGTGATGACACTGATCGCGTTGCTCAATATGGTCGCCAGCTCCTGTCTGCGCAACCTGATGAATCACAGAAATTCTTATCGAAACTCTTCAAGTATTCACCTTGGAAATAAAAATGGCAAATGACTTCATACCAGTAAAAATCTCATAAACAACACAAAACGCATTTTCTTATATTCAATCAAGAACAACCACGAGATGGCTCGTTATTTTAAAAAATGTCTTGAAATCAATATTTTAGTTCCTCTAATTTGGGGTGGAATGGTACTAACCGCTTGTTTCACTTTCAATCCAAAGTCGTGCTATTATTTTTTTAAAGAATAACTTTTTGTACAATACATACATTGCAGTAGTTTTCTGGCTCAAAATTTGTTTTTCCGTTTATTTGTTTATTTGAACGGAAGAGCCCAATAACAGACATGATAAAAGGATGAAAAGTAAGAACCAATATATAAATTGGAGATCGAAAATTCTGTTACAGATTTATGAAAATCCATGTAAAGAACAAGTGACAAAAGAGTAATTATGCATCGTAATAGTTGGTTGTGCAAAAATGATTTTTCTATGAGGTACAATTGTGGGATAAAAGTGTATGAAAACTGAAGATTTGGGTATCATGGATTTGAAGTTGCCAGGTGAAGAAGAGAAGGAATCCAACTCATGGATTTGCAGAAGAAGATTGGTGGTATCAGGAATGTCAATTTCGGAGATAGTTGGTCGACGAAAGAGGCACAAAAGGAAATATGAAAACGAGCACAGAACGGGGGAACTCTGAAGGATATCTTGGGGGGAAGGACTGGCGCGTCAACATGCTTATCTAGCAATTTATGTTGTTTCTGATTTGTGTCTGAAGGTGGAAGCCGTTGTGACCATTTGGAGAGCTGATTTTCTGAATCTTGGAATAAATTTATAAGAAAAAGTTGATAGAAATAAGCCTAGAACAAACAGGTTTTGAGTGAGGAAACATGAATATTACATAAAACTGATTCTTTAAAAATCATAACTCGGCTATGAACTTGGAGATAAATGAAAATAGAAGCAAGCAGTTGGCTGCATTCTACTCCGGATTTGACGTACTGAAAGGTTTGAATGCTAAATATATTTTTGTTACATTGAACAATTTCTTAGCAACTCTCGATTGATTGTAAGAAAATCAGTTTCAGCAACTTTTCATAGGAAATTGCAACGGCTCTGAAAATCTTAAAGTAAACATTTTCTGAAAAATTCCTTCACCGATTTCATTTTTGAAGCATTCTGAAATGATTCCTGGATTTTAATGCTTTTACATGTACATATATATGTATGTGTCATGCAAGACGAAAACGCTCCATAGGGTTGAGATAGAACCTTCATTCTTGGGCCAGAAAATAGGCATTCTAAACGTAATGATGAGGTCGTTAAACCGGATGAAATGTAGTATTTCACGTTTCTGAATGATATTCCACTTGAAAAACTTGCATTTTCTACAAAAATTATGTTCCCCATTCAGAGGAAAAATATCATTACTTCCTTTGGGCAGGGCGATACGTAGTTCCTTCCCTCCTCCAGGTGAACCATTAGGTGATCTTGTCACATCAATGAATGAATATTTTGAGGTAATGGAATCGTATAGATGCTCCTTCCATTGAGCTGAATGCGGTGTTACGCTTCGCCACGCTCAGAGGATGGCCCAGACGTTCGAAGACGTCTGATTCATCTCCCGAGGCGATGGATTCAAGAATCGGGAAGAGGCAACTAACCATATCCATCACAACTTGTGGTTCCACTAGACTTCAAGAAGGAGAGCTCGCAGTAACAACTGAGGCCTTATCTGTAGGTCGGCCAAGCTATCCACATATTCCACGCTTCAAACTTAGTCCGAATCCAATGTTAACAGGAGACCTCACCTCACTCGCGCTCCTCACGCGTTGTGATTGAAGACTTGTGATCGACTTTGTGCCCTCGAAATTGAAATCCCAAGAGAACTTGGAAAAAATACGGAGCCGCAACGAGAACAGGACCCCAACAAAGGCGGCTTCATGATAGATAGAAGATGAAAAAAACCACCCGCACGGTTAACTGGGTCTGACATAAATAGTTGGAAACGGGAAGATGAGGGTGGGGGATCGGGGCTCTCAGCTAATGAGTAACAAGTCTGCCTTCCTCCCTCGGCCCCAGACGTCATCAACACATGAAATCAATCTTCGAGACTTGAAGCTCTTCTTACACCATGAGAACCTATCAAGAAGGAAGTCGACCCCCGCTTGGGATGGGTGTAACATTGTGGCCTCGTAACGTTTTTTTCGATTCGTAATTGTGAGGTTTTTCGGATCGTTTCTGTCATTTAAACTACATTGTGACAAAGTTGTGGAAACCAATTTCATTTAAGAAAAACGGTGTTTGGTCTTCGGTAATAGTAGCGGAGTGTCAATACAATGTTGTTCTCTTTCGTAATTCGCTCTCAAGGAGAACAAAACCACTATCGCCTTTCACATTACACTGCTGCAATATTCTTCGTTGTGATTGTTCAAAAACAAAAAAGTGAATAGTTGAATCTAACTAGAGGAGGTATTTTATAAATGGACCTACCACATTCAAAATTGGTGTCAAAAGCAAACAAAATGTGCTTTTGGCTTGTGTAGAATCAACATTTCTTTCAGAAGAACTTCAGATCAGCATCAGTATCGATTTGTGACATGGGTGGAAACACTTTCAAGTACCTAATTGATAGACGTTTCAATTAACAAAACGCTGCAAATTCTTTCACTGGGGTTTGTTATTCAATTGGCTTGCGTTCATGATTTGAAATTCTACTAAGCTTTGGAGTCGGCGTGTTTCACAGGGATAGGGCGATTATTGAATTTCAGGAGGCACACAAATATGATCAACTGATCAATGTAAATAGGTATTTTGGTCGAGAACAGATTCACGTGCTCCATGTATATCTCCTGAAATTCAATAATCGCCCTATCCTGTGAAACACGCACACTCCAAAGCTTTTCAAATCATGAACGCAAGCCAATTGAACAATAAACCCCAGTGATTTTATTGAACCTCAATACCCCCCCACAATAAAAACATCTATAATTTATCAAGTCCTTTGGCACTCGTATTGCGTTAAAACTTCCCCAAATCCAAATTTAAACGATGTAGCCAAAGGTAGACAGATGTAGAGGGGGCACACAAATATCATCAACTGATCAATCCAAATAGGTGTTTTGGATGAGAACCGATTTACGTGGTCTATGCATATCTCCTGAAATTCAATAATCGCTCTATCACCTGTAAAACACGCACACTCCGAAGCTTAGTAAGATTCAAATCATGAACGCAAGCCAATTGAATAATAAACCCCAGTGAAAGAATACTTATTTACCCCAGTAATAATATTGAATAATAAACCCCGGTAATAATATTGAATAATATTTACCTATATATTATCAGCGTTTCATGTATATCAGAATGCTTCAACCCGTGTATCGGCTACTAACTACACTACAAGTATTCACATCGGCTATCACTCCAGTATCCACATTCACTACAACTCGACGCTATCGGCCGGACATCACTAGGTTACAAACAAACAATAATAAACGAAAAAACGCAAATGTTGGCACCATAAATCGGGCCATACATCGGGAATGGTTTGACCTACGGACGTGGGGAAGGGCTCATTCGATTCCTAATGGTATGTTCTTCAAATAGGAAAATATTTAGGCCGATTCGACTAGTTTTGAGGTTTTCAGGGATTTTACAAAACTTTTACAGCCCTTAAAGGGCACTTTAAATTGAGTTATTGAGCTGGCTCAAGAATTGGGGCGTCGTCGGACCAAGATGGATTTTTCCTGAAAATTTCAGATTTTTTGCTCCAGCCGTTTCGGAGATATCGTGCGTACGGCGTACGGCGGACGGACGGAAAATTTTTTATTGCAGATTCGGATTCTACACCCTTTGAAACGTAAACCATGAAATTTTCAGGGGGGTTTGAATTCTTTTTCCAGAGCGATTACAATGGTTTATTATTGAACAATAAACCAAAATGACATGATTACTATTGCTATTTTATGTCCTAATGAACTTGAAAGCTCTTGCTGTTTGCTAATTATGTTCTGCTTCGTACAATGGATTATTAAGGGGGGAGTTATGTTTATGACGAAGTTATCCAATCGTTTTTGGACTTCTAAAAGTCAATTACAATGTATAGAGGTCAGTGATTAGCTGAAGGACCCTTGTGGCTAATTTTGTACCTAATCGATCTAATGTGCTGAAATATAAATCGTTCTCTTCCTATGGCATCTAGAGTGGACAAGACAAGATATGAATGGACTTTGAGTTTAGATAATAGATCACTGGCTACGTCTAAAATGCTTAGGTCAGTGATTTTCATAGAACGCCTCTTCAGAAATGTGAAGGACAGTTTTCAGAGCCGTTTTTGGCAATATCGGCGGGTGTCAAGGTACCCTTTCCGAAATGCCGGAATCTTATCGTTGCGACAGCAGCGCAGTCGCAGAGTACTTGTTCTGCTGTCTCCGCTTCTTCGCAACAGAGCCGGCATTCTATTGTCCTGGCCTTACCCATTTTGTTAAGGTGGTACCTTAGAGGACAGTGGCCAGTGAGGAGTCCCACAAGTTTGCGAAGGTCTGTACGCCTCAGTGACAATAGGGAATGTGCGCGTTTCTTTGAGATTGTAAGAAACCGCTTGGCTTGTCTCTGCTTAGGAGTGTCTTGCCAATATGTTGTTCGAGTCTTGTCCTCCCATTTCTGGACCTGTTGAGTTATATAACTCTTGGTAACCCCTAGTTGCGGTTCGGGTCCAATTGGGCTGGAATCCCTTTTTACCTAGTCGATCAGCTTTTTCGTTGCCTTCTATTCCTTCATGACCTGGTACCCAAAGCAACGTTAATTTAGTTGACCGTGGGCTGCAATTTATTGATTATTAACTCTATCAATTATTATTTATCATTGATCAAGGCAGAAATAGCCTATTATTTTTTTGGCTGTCTGATAGTATGTAAATTCTCTGATATCAATTACTCTGAGCCTAATTAATCGTCCTACGTCTAAAATTTAAGTGATTTTCATAGAACAGAATATAGAAATTATAAAATTCTGTGTAATAATTTCTAAGGTTTTTTTTTCTATTTTTACTTAATCTCAATGTGATATAGGGAAGTCTAATGCTTTCAAATTTTTAAAATTAAAAAGGATGGTTTAGAACGGAGGAATCTTGTTTTGAAAATGGGGGATCAGTAGTAAAGAGCACACGCCGAAACAACCAGCATATTTTCCCTGTAACTCTGGTGTATCTTCTACCCTTGAAATGTGAAATTGAGTCCTTGTCACATGACCCATTGACGATCAAAATCCACAAAACGGCTAAAGGGTTCTCCTGTCACGGAACGCTGAAAGCGACGATTCGGGCTCGTGTTTCGATCCAACCGGCATTGTGTAACGCCGAGCTCACCCGCGACGGAGATCCGAGTAGCAACTGGTGTGTAGTTAGCCTCCCGCCGGTGCTCACGAGGCAATTATTAGCGCCTATTGTGCCAAACCGTCAATCTCGGATCACACAAAGAAACCCCGACCCGATCGATAAGTTCCGATAAATCCGCGGGGACCCGTTTCACCGGGCGATTTATCTCGCGCAACGCCGGTCAACGGGTAATAGGCTAATGATGCAGCTCCAACTACTCCAACGTAATCTGACTATCCCCTTTCGCGCGGTTCGTCTGACTCATTCTTCCCATTTTGACTAGTCTATATTTGGGCAGCGTTCGTTCCGTTTGTCAGCTCCTGTCTCAACTTCTCGATTTTTTTTGTGACCTATCTGTGTCATTCACTGGAAACGTGATCATGTTGCCCTCCTACTTGATGAGAGAAGACGGGGATAAGACATGAGGAAGGTAACACTTTAAGGTCGTGTTTTGACGGAACTCCCACAAAAACAACCGTATTGTCATAAAAATCTTCGTTTCCTTGGCCTATTTATGCATGTACATCCGCCTACTTAACATTTGAGCGGATCGCTGTTCTCCTTTTCATCTTTAGTTCCGACAGGAATAAGATAACGCGCCCACGGTGCTACCTATCACTCAGTCTTAATGGACAGAGAGATATCATTTTTATTTGCGAAGCCTTTCAGCCTCTCAAGAGATTGGCACAGATTAAATGAGAACCGAATAAATGATAACAAATTGAACATATTGGCTGATTCGGGCACATTAAATGGTCTCAAGCATAGCTGTTATAGAACATGTTTTTCTTGACGATTATGGATTCTCTTTCCCTTAACTCTATATTGCGATTTTGTCGTCGACATGGATCCACCGACGAACTGCTGTCACTTTCAAAAGTGTAATATAGAGTCCTTGATTTTCATATGACATCGGAACAAAGTTTAGAGCTGTGCAATTCGTCAATAATGCGATTCAGAGTGATTCAGCTACATGACCCTACTGTTTGAATTTGAAATACTCGACGAATCCAGTGACATCTTTGGAGAGAGATAATGATAGCATTGTCCATTTGGTGATCTTCCTTGGCGTGATGGCTTGTTATGAGATGTAGCGATGTTGTTATGATTGTATTGAGCAGAACGAGTGGTTGCCAACTTAGAAAGGGTCTTTTTTACGCCTATATCATCCTTATCTCCCACGTTCTTCTTATCTACCTGCCCTGGTAGAGGCGTCGTCTGCCCAACGTGGGATGGATATGATGGACCCCGTCTCGATTATTGAAACTGATACCATCGAGCATAAACCTTAGTCCTTATAGCTTCAGAGATATCCTTTAAGTGTTGCAGGTATATCGCTTAAGCCCTTGGAAGGGGAAACATTACAATTCCATCGCATCCTTGTTACAAACCTAGTTATAAATGTTCAGGCCTACCGAACCAGATGCAATTTAAAGCTCTCAGGCCTAGAAAGCTTTGTCCCCTATGCTTGCCAATCCTACGTTGCTTCGCTTTCGCTGACTCGTTATTTTTCGTATGAGGAAGATCCAGTCCAGAGTAGACTCCGTCCTCCTAATCACTCTGGACAGTTGCGGGAAATGCCCAATGGTGATTTAAAGGATCAAACAATTAAACTCCTGCTGTTAAATCATCATTAAAGGTGATTAGAGAATGTGTAGAGTTGAGCCATTCAGAGAGACTGTCAGCTAGGATTTTGAATAACGAAGGCCAAACTCTGCTGAATTCAGCACGAAGCTCTTGAATAACATACCATATATTGTGAACAGCCCTGAAGAACTAAATACATGTCCAAATCATCCGTGAATTGAGGAATACATTTTTGGGGAAGCCACATCTCTCCACTCGTGAGGTCATTGAAAGCGCCTCTTAGCGATTTTTTTAAAATCTCGCCTAGTTTTTGAGTTATTTCGCTTTCAAGATTGTTTTCATGTTTTCGACCTTGCCTCAGCAAAATGGCTATAACTCACATACAGTATTATGTCAAGTAAATGTTTAGGATACCGTTGGAAAGCGCGTTAATTTTTTCATCTTTCAAGCGCTAAACCGATGAGAGAATCTCAAAGCAAAAGTGAACGACGTCAGGATTGAGTCGAGAGATCATCTCATTCGAAGATTAATGGATTGCGGAGATCAAATAGAACTGACGAAAGCTTAGAAGTGCTGCTTATGCAATGGACAAAAGGACACATTTGTGCATTCAACAAAACGGAGGCCATTTTGAAAATTTGCTGTAATTACGTATAGGGAAATGCTTGCTCAAATTTAAAACTTCACCTTAGAAGATAAAACAGATTAATTTTGTTCGTAAAAATGTGTACTTGTTTGAAACCCAATACCAAGGTTCAGAAACCTCGCTGCTTTTTGTATTCAAACAAGGTTTTTTCAGCCAAATAAAAAAATTGAAAACCTCTGCCAAGTGGGTGTGGCACATAGCTTCCTCGTATCCATAACATGACTGTATAGATCATTGAAAATTATTATTGACTAAAGAACTTCGTTCAATTAGGCGAAGTAAATGTTGAATTAGGGTAAATTTATTGTTATGCAGGAGCGTAACTTGAGAAAATAAAGGTAGGCATGTTCAACTATTGAACAAACTATAAAATATACCTAATAAGTCCGAACAATCCCTGAAAATTTCATCGAAATCGGTCAAGAACTCCCGGTGTTATGCTTGTGGCAAGAATTTCACGTTTGCGCATGCGCAGAGGCTACTAATTGATCCGGAGGTCATGAAACCTATAGGGGACCATCTACACCCCAACCCGAACATTCCCTGAAAATGTCATCAAAATTGGTCAAGAACTCTCGGAGTTATGCGCGTAACAAGGATTTCACGTTTGCGCATGCGCAGAGGCTACTATTAATCCGGAGATCATGAAACTCATAGGGGACCATCTACACATCAAACCAAACAATCCCTGAAAATTTCATCGAAATTGGTCAAGAACTCCCGGAGTTATGCGCGTAACAAGGATTTCACGTTTGCGCATGCGCAGAGGCTACTATTGATCCGGGGGTCATGAAACCTATAGGGGACCATCTACAGCCCAACCCGCACAATCCCTGAAAATTTCATCAAAATCGGACAATAACCGTGTAGTTTTGCCCGTAACAAGGATTTGCTGACAGACAGACAGACACACAGACAGACACGGAACCAAAATTGTTCAGAAAGGTCTAAAACGCAAAATGCGAGTGGAATTTTTGATTTTGGAGACAAAAAAATTTTCACATTCCGAAAGTGAAAACAATGCTTCCGCTACTTTAGTAGACTCGGAAGCAAAATTGTTTTTGATGTACCATTTGACTTTTTGACGCATTTTTCAAGATACAGGCACCTAATCAAATGCAGATTAGAGCGGAGTACTGAACTAAAGGTTAGAGAAACCTTATTTTTTCAAATTTTCTTGAAGTTTGCTTTGTAATATGAGTGTTTCTTTTCTAGTCATACTAATTATTTGTTAAATTCTATTTTCTCTCTTTGTTTGTTCACTCTGCTAATGTTATCTGATTTTGTTCTCATGTTAATGTTTTTATATAACGGTTACACCAAGGCGTATGATGTATCGTAAATTGTTTGTTTGGTTTGTTTTTCACGTTAAAATATACGTTTCATCTATCTATCTATCTACACGTCCAAATCAGTAAAGTTTTAGGAACAGTCATAACCGACAAGCTTCGAGGCGGAACTCCAATGACAGCAATCTGCCAACCGTCGTTGTTTGACCAGCTTCAAACATCCGACACCGTTCACATTACCCCTTTTTGAAAAGTCCTTCACAAGATTCTTCATTTGATGGATTCAAATCTATTATACCAAAATAAAACAGGTGAAATCTTCCATTACGCGCGTACCCATTACGATACGTAAAGCGTAATCTTGACAATAATATCGGTTGTGAAACTCATAATAGGTAGTTAACAAATGTCACTTAGTTGTGTTCTTCTTGTTGTAAGCTTCTAGTGTTATTACAATGGTATCATATACTCATTTGAGCAGGCTGTTATTCATCTTGCTAGGATAAGCATACCGGGATGTCCTGATGTTCACCCCAGTATATCCCGGTTTCCAGAAAAGGTTTCAAGATATCCTGCACTACTTGGATGCGGGAACGAACTAAATGGGCTCTGCATATCTAGAATAAATTCCCAATAATATATGTGTATGCAGTAATAGCCGAGGGAGGTGATTATTTAGCTGTTTTGCTCGTAGTCATTACTCATGTCAGATTAGTACATACCTGCGGTACGTGCACTATTACGTGTTTCCTCGTTTCTCCGCGTACCTCAACTAGAAACTATAAATCTTGTATTGGTCGCCTCTCGCCGATAGATAACTACAAAGTTCACTATTCCTTTTTCGTGCCCCATTCGCCGACGGATATTACCTTCCAATTCTTTGTTCTTCGCACTAGTCAATGAATCACACCCTTCCACTCCTTCATCACCGCGAATTAATAGCTCTGAAAACCGTTTTATTATCTACCGACCCAGCGCGAGTATAATTACAGGGTAAATTGCTCTCCGTCACTCTTGCAGGCGCCGCTCGTGTTGGTTTATGCCGTTCGTTCGCAAGCTTTGAATGCCGTACGTAAGAAATTCATCTGGCATTGCGTGGAGGCGTTTTACCGTGAGTTCTGAATCTCTGACAACAATAAGAAAGGCGAATATCACTTCAGGTCACGGGGTATTCCATAAATATCAGGCCAGACAAGTCCTGGAGGTGTCTCTCTCACAAACGCGTCGTTTTATTCTAGAGAAATGCGACAGTAACTTCTGCGTTAGCTTCATTCTGAACTCTGACCTCCCCCAACACTTTCGCGCCTCTAACATCCTCACAATGGCTTGTTAGCTCTGAAACGGGGCCGGCGACACTAAATGTATTTACTGCCGCATTTGTTATCCATATATTAATTTATTGGGAATCGAGGGAACCCTTATCTAGTCGACTCGTGTACTTGTAAAGTAGCCATTTCAGGAGAATGCCCGACCGTTTGTAATCACGTTTCCATTCATAGGCTGTTACGTTAGCGGTACGAGGGTTTCACTGGTGGTGTAATGGCTTGCAAGAAGGTTCGTGGTGTACTATAATGAGATCATGATTTTCTCTATAAGATATTTCTTCATTTAATCGCAGTTTGTATATTACAAATGTTATTCGTAAACCTTTCCTTTTCTATGCAACATTATTTGACACTCGACTATTAGTGTCATTAAATTATACTTCACAATACAACCATAAGTTTATAATATTTATTGATGGGACAACACGTGTTCCACTTCTTAGCTGCGACATGTGTTTGAAAGTGTTGACGTTCAAGCAAATTTTTGTCTATCTGTGCCAATTCTTTTTGTCACAAACAACTGTACTTAGTTTGAGTATCAGGGTGGCGGAAAAGTAATGCGTCTTGTATTAGTTTATTATTACTAATGATAATCCTTTGTGATCGTAAATAGGAACATTTTTATAACCCCCCTCAGTTGTGTCGTTTACTTTCCTAGGTGCGTTGATGTGCAATCCGTACGCCGTTCGGACGATAACATCCCTAAGAGTTAAAAACAAAAAAAAATTTATTGTTACAACTGTAAAGAATATAATACATCTAGTAACTTGACTTTAATATAACTTGGTTCACTTTTGGTGGTTCACAGATCACTATCTACCTCCACGAAAGAGTTCATTACTGCTAGTGATTCATAACTAGGTCCAAGCGTTTGGTCCTCTTCAGTCGTCGCACTTCATGCCTGTTGTGGAGCCGATTTTCGTGATCCACAGCTCTTTTTCTTATAACCTCGTCGACGATCTCAACCTTGAGATCGCGATGCAGTCATTTGTTCGAATATACCATGGGGCATTTACTATACTTCTCAGAATTTTGTTCAGAACTGTTTGGATGATTTTGACGTTGCTTTTTTTGGTACAGCCCCATAAGGGACAGCCCATATTGGTTTAATCACTCGCTCATATAGTAGTATTTTATTGTGGACTGGGAGCTGTGAACTTCCTTCCCAGAAGCCAATGTCCACTGATTTTCTTACATTTCAGGTTGATTGATTCCTTGTTTTTTCTTCACGTGCTGTCTATCCATTTGAGCTTGCATCTAGTGTCATACCTAGATATTTAGCTGTATTGAGAATTAATCTCAATTGGGGTAGGATTCACTTTTCTATAGGTAAAGTTTAGCTATGTGTAGACTTGGTTTCACTCAGCGTCATTCGGCACCTTTTAGTCCACTGAGGAATTGTTTTCACTGAGTCCTGCAGCTTCGCAATTGCTTCCTCTGTGGTATTTACAGTTGATAGAATTGCTGTGTCATCTGCATATGTAGCTGTGACAGCAGTTGCTGGTTTTGGAAGGTCCCTTGTGAACAGCAAGTACACTGCCCTTCGGTACCCCTGCTGCTGTTTTCCTTAACCCGGAGTATTCATCTTCATGTTTCACTCTAAAGTGCCTTTCTCAGAGAGGTACGACAGAGAATAGATCCCTTTGGTTAATCAGTAAATAATCCTTCTTTCCTTTTATCCGAGCTTTGAAAATAGCTTATGAAATTTTACTTCCCTAGCCCATAGAGTTGATGTAAAAAATCCTGTTCTTTCGCTATTCTTTCACTTGGGGTCCAGGCATAATTTTCCCCGTGATCTTGGATACTATATTGAATAAGATAAGTTTCAGGTCTTTAGAAATTCAACCATTCCAAATCTCTGAACCTAAAAGTCACGCACGATCTCTCATTGTTCAAAGAATAATTTAAAAAAGTGTTCAAAATCCTGCCAAAAATTGTGTTTTTAGTGAATGCGTTGTCATTCTCAAGTAATTTTGGTCGCAAAATGTATAGTTATGGGTCCTAGACGAGTCCAGGCTCTACTGACTTGAAAAATGTCATATTATTTTAAGGGGAAAATGTTGAAGAAAACGGGTTTAAAATTAATTTTTTTCATTTTGGCAACCTAGCAGTCAAGACAAGTTTTGAGGGGGATTATGAGGGGGTGTCAAAAATGATAAATCTATGTGAAATAATTTTCCCACATTCTTAATCTGCAATGATCGTTTGCCGTATGACGTCCATCGTATGGACCATAAAGACCTTCACGAAGAATCGCTTCACATGCATAGATGCTATTCGCCCAAAAACTTATAAAAATTTGATAAAACGTGTTTTTCGAGGTTTTTACTGACATACTCAAGTGTGGTGTGATTTCTTAGTACTTTTGGAGACAAATCAGACAGACAGACAGACTGGAGATTGGTAGAAATTCACCATTTGCAAATAATATCAATTTCTGAACCTAAAAGTGATGCCTAAACCTCACAAGCAGGTATCATCCAAAGAATAACAAACCCAATTAGAATTCGCAGTGTTTTTCATCTAAAAAGTTTTCAAACATCAAAGATATTGCCGTCAAAGTAGTTCTCTTGGATAGCAGAGCTAGTCTATAACCACTTTAGTGTTCGGCATGTTCGTAACAGTCTTTTGGATGTTTTCCAAAGTTCCGAAAATGTCTCCATCGAGGATGTTTTTCAGTTCAGGAAAAAGGAAAAATTCAGATGAATACAGGGGCTTGGGGAGCCACAAGATTACTTTTTGAGGTCAACATCCTACTATGGACAGCTTAGCATGGGTCTGCAATCGCTGGTCTCATTCGGGTAACCATTTTTCTTAGCCATTTAAGGATATCTTTCTGGAAATCTCGGTTCACTGTTCCCCCAGGACAAACAGCACCTTAGATAGTGAATACAGATGAATTTATGGAAGGGCTTTTGTGTGTGCGTGCAGGCATTAAAACCCTACTTAGCAAATTAGAATGTACTACTACATATTTATTTCTTTACTGCATTGCATTGCATAATTTTGATTGTAATTTGATCTTAAACTAATTCCATACATCTTATGTTATAAGTTCTTTTTTAAAACATTAATGCACCTAGTAATGAAACTTTTTTAACATCATTTCTTCGGCAATGAATAATCAGTGACTGAAACCAGCCTGCGATAGATAACACATCAAATACGTGATTTCAGCTTTTTAAGGTTTTCAATTAACACTATTTGCAGAAGTCCACATCACAACACTTTCGTAAAAACATCTCCCAACAAGGACAGGTCGTGAGGTTTTCGTCTGTTAAGTCTCCTGATCGGAGCACCAATGTCCACCAGCTTCACAACCTTCTCGTTGATATGATCTTGGTGACTCTGATGATGAGCTATCACTTGAATTTTGATTAGTTCATTCATTGTGGGAGGTGTTAGGTCATTGTGGATACCATTGATTGAGTAGCGGTACTTATCGACGCATGACCGCAGTACATTGTTCTGCAATTGCTGTTTAATATCGCAATTCCGTTGATAAGTGAGTGCTGAGGGCTGTGCACCACATGTCCATACTGGTTTTGAGGCGTGATCGTACAAGGATTGTACTCGTACAGTGGAACAAGTAGTAAAATAAACAAAGGATTGTACTCGTAAAATAAACAAAGGATTGTACTCGTACAGTGGAAACAAGTAGGGTGGATCCAACGTGGGTGTTGTTTTCCTCGTTGTTCTACACGTGATACTAAGTTGGAGGTTTGTGTTGAGACTGAGCATCGGAAGAGTGTACGTTCGAGTAGACACAGCATTTAATACGCCACATTACACCACGGATAACATTGAGAAATGTGACACGGATCCTGTTATCCGTCCGGTTTAATGCTGACTCAAAAGAGGCGCCGCGATAACTCGGGATCTCTCAGCAGCCGAGCTGACTTATCTCGTCGAAGAAAACCCGCTCGTGCTCCCGAAGACCTTTGTTTGTTTTAAATGATAAAAGGCCGGAGCTCTATCGCGTAACTCGCGCCGTTTATTCATGTTCATAGCCCAAGAGCCTCGTAACCGTCCGAGAGGATGAGCCCCTCCGATATTATCTGGTACGAGGGGAAAGTTTAATTTGCCGTAAACTTGACTTATACTTCAATTACGGGGGTTCATGCAGCAGTCGTTGTAGGTACAACAGGCGCTCCCAGTAGCATTGAAGTTTCTTCTTACATGCTGTTCATCCATAAATCTGTATCGCTTATCCGATCTAATAGCTTATATTCCTTCGACATCCCTTAAAATGCCGAAGAACGACTTCTTTTGAAATACTCAATCTTTGATCTACTTTTTTCTTGTAAAGAAGGGAGTATAATACGGAATATATCTAGTAGAAAGATAAGTACTCACTGTAAGTACAGAATATCTGAACAATCGACCGTGATACAATTTTTGAAAATTGATTGAGCGGGAAAAACTCACTACTATAGAAGAAGACTTTTGAGTTGATTCTTCTAGAGACTTCTTTGTGGAATGCTCTGTGATATCACCCGCTGAGAACTAGAGGAAATAACAATCGAAATTCAGTCAGTTGTTGAATAAGTTCTGGCAGGAACTGAAAAAGAGCTCTTAAGTAATACGTATCGAACGAGTGGTTATTCTGGGCCGACGCTATTCTGGAATTGTAAGAAGCAGTTCTGCTTGAACTTATCCGCATTTCGTCGTTGCTTTAGAACTGTAGTTTTCATCTCTACGGTGCTTGCAGTTGGTCCAAAATAATTGTAAAAGTCCACAGTTCCACTGTACTGAATGGCTGTTTGAAATTAGTTATATTGGAACTGTGGCTCAGGAAGAGAGCATTTTCTTCTCGGATCAAGCAGGATCTAGTGTTGAGAACAACATACAACACACTCATCCAACTAATTTTGGAGCAAAAGAGAGTGGAATTTCTTCAGGATATTAATGTTTCTGCTTTTTTTGGCTCATTGCTAAACATTTTCTTCTCAGGATCGCAACGCCCCGTTCCTCTCTTTTGTTAAGTTCATTTTTATTCTGAGGCGTGTTGTGATAAAGAAGTTGGGAGTTCATAAACATCCTGTCGAAAATATTTGTCAAGTGTAGATTGCGGTCCCAGGGACTAGGAGCTACTTGCTCGCCCACTTATGTCGGAACTGCGAGTTTATGAGGTTTGATAATTATTGGTTTACAATATCCCTCGAAACATACCAACTTTCAACGCTGGTTATTATTGGACAAAATCCCATGGGATGGTTGAAATTGGGGTTGTACTGAATTAGAGACAGCTGGCTTCTAAGTGAGATATTTCCTGTGTCTCCTTTAATAACACCCCGTCTTCATTGAAGTAATAGCAAGCAACCTCAATAATTGGATGTTTAGATGTTCGACCTCTTATGGAGGTTTTACGTGGGGGCAGGTTGGAACTGCGATCATCATTGACTACTGCTATCTTGTAGGATTATTAAACTCGAATGGTGTTCCAGCTAGTTGTCAACTTTCTAAGGGGGGAGGGTACGATGTAGTTTGGCTTGTAATGTGACCTGGGCAGGTACAGCAAGAGATTAGGTTGATTGCTGGGGCAACACGATGGCGAGGCAGGGCGCCGTTTACCAGAATGAACTTCCATTGTCCTAGTATCCCTGGCTCCAGTCTAATCCCCTCGTATGCGAATGGCGTGCTACTACACCTTGAATATTCCTTATATTTTCTGTTTCCTACATGAACCAAATAGGTCGTACATGAATTAACCAAACCTGCTTTCCTTCTTCCCAAAGATGAGGCACATTACTGGCAGTGCAAAGAACGATTCAAATAACATCGCTGACTCAAGAAATGTGGACGACCGTTACGAAGGTTCAAGCCGTTGATGGGATTTGACGAAAAGAAGAGAACAAGTTTCTGACCCACTTGGGGCGTGGGATTGCATTATGATGGCGACCGCTGCAGTTTAAAAATAGAGGAACAAGGCGGCCCAAGGGATCGCGGACCCCTGCGTGGCGGAGGCGCCAGGTTCCTATTAAAAAAGCGCTAAAGCTTCGTCCTGCGAAAATGCAAGTTGGGAGTGTTAGAAGCGCCTGATGAATACTAAACTCCTCCGCGCTCTCCACCGACGTCGCTTTAATAATTCAGACCCCTCTCGCTCAAACTCTTGTTTCTTGTGTGAAAGTGCGGAATGAATGTCCTCGCATTTGTCGTCGTCGGCACAAATCATTTCCCAGTCTTCCAGCTCTTGAATATCGCTTACATAAATATCGGAAAAGAGGGCCTTTTTTAAATCCATAGCTTCGTTGAAAGGAACTCCTAAACTTTCATGGAAGTGTGCCAAATTTGTCGCTGTCATCAAATATTTATCATTTTGCCTTTCCCGTATACGTTAGATACAGTGAATGAGATTGTCCGGCATCGCTTAAAACGGTTATGTGTGTATTCGTGATTTTATAATTCTTTCATAGAGATGTTTCGGAGACACAATAACTATTTCCTAATCTCCTATTATGAAATAAATTGGTTGAAAAGTGCATTCAAATCGGAAAAACATCTTCTATTACATCAAGTTTCCCCCTGAATAGGTCGTTGAAAGATCTCACCATAAAACATGTTGGCGACGAGCTAAAGCACGCTATTATGAGCTTATGTTCGAAAATCGGGGGATTGATTCTAGGTGACATTTCCAACGTGAAATGCGTCCAAGATGTTTAAGATGTTTTCGTTTTGCCGACCTCAAGTCACTAAAATGGCCATAACTCCCTCAGCCATCTCTTTAAAAAAATGTTGAGAAGAACGTTAGAAAAAGCGTTAAATTTTTATTTCCTTAGGAAAAAAAAGACATTTTCAACATAGCGTAATACGTTACAAATTATTCCGAGCATCAAATTTGGAGAATTCATGAAAAAAACACAAGTTTTTCCATGTTTTTTCTTGTTTATGATCGACTGGTTTTCTAACACTCAATCCCCAGGAAAAACCACCAAAATCTCACCTTTTTAGTGGTAGGTTTAAAATTGTTTTCCAAATTCAAGTTTTTTTTTTTGTAGAAAATTACGTTTTAATGCTGAAAAACGTGGGTTTATGCTGTAAAATCAACTTTTCACCCCAAATTGGCTTGTTATAAATATAGAATAGAATGGAATATTAATTTATTGACAGAAAGGAAATAGTACAAGTCAAAATATCTCGCAAAATTTAAAAGTAAATTTTCTTCCGCCCGCCTACCAAATAAGCTCATAGGTACGATCTTGTGGCGGCTGGATCAGGTCGTTTCAGTCATTCTACTTGCAATAAACAAAACTCTTCACGTAGTAATAATAATAAAAAATCGAAAAAAAATCTTTACTGGTAAATTTCCTTGATTTTGCTCAAAAGATACTTTCTAAAATGGGCAAAACTGAAAGTATCAGGGTTAACTTTGTGACTGTAAAGGAACTAAGGATGGGAAATCGATACAAAATTTTCCTTTTAATGGATTCACAATCGAATCCAAAATATTGAGTTAACGTAAAATCATCACAAAACTATACATTTTGGTTTATTATTCAATAATAAACCATTGTAATCGCTCTGGAAAAAAAAATTCTAACCCCCCTGAAAATTTCATGGTTTACGTTTCAAAGGGTGTGGAATCCGAATCTGCAATAAAAAAATTTCCGGCCGTACGCCGTACGCACGATATCTCCGAAACGGCTGGAGCAAAAGATCTGAAATTTTTAGGAAAAATCCATCTTGGTCCGACGACGCCCCAATTCTTGAGCCAGCTCCCTCACTCAATTTAAAGTGCCCTTTAAGGGCTGTAAAAGTTTTGTAAAATCCCTGAAAACCTCGAAACTAGTCGAATCGGCCTAAATATTTTCCTATTTGAAGAACATACCATTAGGAATCGAATGAGCCCTTCAACACGTCCGTAGGTCAAACCATTCCCGATGTATGGCCCGATTTATGGAGCCAATATTTGCGTTTTTTCGTTTATTATTGTTTGTTTGTAACCTAGTGATGTCCGGCCGATAGCGTCGAGTTGTAGCGAATGTGGATACTGGAGTGATAGCCGATGTTGATACTTGTAGTTTATAGCCGATACACGGGTTGAAGCGTTCTGATATGCATGAATCACTGATAATATATAGGTAAATATTATTCAATATTATTACTAGGGTTTATTATTCAATATTATTACTGGGGTAAATAGGTATTCTTTCACTGGGGTTTATTATTCAATTGGCTTGCGTTCGTGATTTGAATCTGTACTAAGCTTCGGAGTGTGCGTGTTTTACAGGTGATAGAGCGATTATCGAATTTCAGGAGATATGCATAGACCACGTAAATCGGTTCTCATCCAAAACACCTATTTGGATTGATCAGTTGATGATATTTGTGTGCCCCCTCTACATCTGTCTACCTTTGGCTACATCGTTTAAATTTGGATTTGGGGAAGTTTTAACGCAATACGGGTGCCAAAGGACTTGATAAATTATAGATGTTTTTATTGTGGGGGGGTATTGAGGTTCAATAAAAAAACGCTGCAAATTCTTTCACTGGGGTTTATTATTCAATCGGCTTGCGTTCATGATTTGAATTTCTACTAAGCTTTGGAGTGTGCGTGTTTCACAGGATAGGGCGATCATTGAATTTCAGGAGGCACACAAATATGATCAACTGATCAATCCAAATAGGTATTTTGGTCGAGAACAGATTCACGTGCTCCATGTATATCTCCTGAAATTCAATAATCGCCCTATCCTGTGAAACACGCACACTCCAAAGCTTAGTAGAAATTCAAATCATGAACGCAAGCCGATTGAATAATAAACCCCAGTGAAAGAATTTGCAGCGTTTTTTCCATTTTGTCGAACAACTAGTTTAGGATAGAGTGGTTAAGTTGGAATATATTTCCTTTGATCAGCAATTAGATATCATGACCAAAGCTCAAGAAATAGCAGCTGGTACTTGAAATGAGCTCGTACTGATGAATTGATCAAGTTGCAGCAGACACATGGGTTTTAATTTCCGACCAGCTAACTTGGATGTATTTCCTTCTACGACCTTCAACTCCCCTACTGCAATAGCTTTCGGGAGAGCTACGCTCAAGTCCAGTAAAACCAGTAGCTACGCCACTTTTTTTCTGTTTCCTCATTTCTTTTTTCTCTTTTCTTTCGCATTCGCTCTCTCCGTGTCTCGTGATTCCAACTTGTTTGCCAGTTCCCTCCCTTTTCCCATTACTAACCTTTTCTTATGTAAGTTGGTTTGGATCCCCATTCTCGCCAACTTGGCCTTCCACAGCCTTCCAAGTAATGGTCAAATACTCTCTTCCAGTCACGCACCGTTTCTTCTCCACCTTGCCAGCATTTATTGGTGAAAACATAACATAACATAATTCAAGTCATGACCGGTACATTGAAAGTGAAGTACAAGAACAAGCTGTGGGCATTCGAAATGTGGTGTTTTCGTCGCATGCTAAGAATCTCTTGGGTCACACACACGACAAATGAGCAAGTGCTTCGAATGATAGGAAAGGAAAGAAGGCTGTTGGCTGGGATCAAGCGCCGCAAGGTGCCTTATTTTGGGCATATTCTGCGTGGTCCAAAGAACCAACTTCTCAGGTTGATAATACAGGGGATGTTTGAGGGAAGACGATGGATAGGAAGAAAAAAATGTCAAGGCTTTGAAATGTTAGGCAGTGGACTGGGTTTAGTGTGGAGGAGTTTTTCCGTGCGGCGGCTGACAGATACACTTTTGGAAAGATGGTTGATTCAATGCGATTGCGATTCTCCTACGCTTGAATTCGAGTATGGCGCTGTTAAAAGAAGGAGCCTTATGGAACCTTATAGACCTTATAAACAAAATTTTGTAATTTGCTTCACCTACAAAAGTCACACATTTTCTTTAGAGGTTTGAACATGTTACGAACTCAAAAGTGATCAACGCAAAGATTAAGGGTAGTAGATAATTTTTCCTATACAAAAAAGAAAAAAAAAGAAGATTTTTCAACAAAAATGTTTAATATTTGTAATATTGGAAATGAATTCGTATACCAATTACACCTATCTTTGGTTATGATTTCTTTATAGTTATTTCTTTTGGTTTATTATTCAACAATAAACCATTGTAATCGCTCTTAAAAAAAAAAAATTACAACCCCCTGAAAATGTCATAGTTTACGTTTCAAAGGGTGTAGAATCCTGCAATAATAATTTTTCCGTCCGACGTCGTACGCCGTACGCCCGATTTCTCCCAAACGGCTGGAGCAAAAAAGCTGAAATTTTCAGAAAACATCCATGTTGGTCCGACGACGCCCCAATTCTTTAGCCAGCTCTCTCACTTAATTTAAAGTGCCCTTTAAGGGTTGTCAAAGTTTTGTAAAATCCCTAAAAACCTCAAAAAAAGTCAAGGCGAACTAAATTTGGACTTTTTTTGAAGAACTTTCCACGAGGAATCGTATGAGCCCCTCTCCAGGTCCGTACCTCAAACCATTCTCGATATATGGCCCGATTTATGGTGCCAACATTTGCATCCACATTCACTACATCACTAGGTTACGGCGATAAAAACAAACAACAGGGTTTTTTTTAATCGTAGTAACCTAGTGATGTAGTGAATATGGATACTGGTGTGAACTCCTGTAAGGGTTTATAGCCGATACACGGGTTGAAGCATTCTGATATGCATGCTCCGTCTTACGAAATTTAAAATTTTCAAATAGAATATTTTTCGGTTGTAACCGCTCTTGAAAAAAAAAAAACGCTGCAAATTCTTTCACTGGGGTTTATTATTCAATGATTCATGACTTGAATTTCTACTAAGCTTTGGAGTGTGCGTGTTTAACAGGTGATAGAGCGATTATTGAATTTCAGGAGATATGCATAGAGCACTCAATTCAATTCTCAACCAAAATATCAGTTGATCATATCTGTGTGCCTCCTGAAATTCAATAATCGCTCTATCACCTGTGAAACATGCACACTCCACAGCTTAGTAGAAAGAATTGCACCAGCCAAAGACCAGTGAAAGAATTTACAGCGTTTTTTTAAAAGTGTATTAATTACTATGGTTATTTATATACAGATACTAGTTTAATGGCCCTGCTACGCAGGTTAAAAAGAAATAGGTGAATAACACAACAATATGCAATATAATAACAATATAATAGCAATATAATAACAATATCCTAAGTCAAAAAATCGTACGTCCCAAGTCCTGGGAGACGCTCTGCCGGGTTGGGTGGGGGTAAGGGGGAGAACACCACCCGCCCAGCGTTACCACCCCCTGAAAAGGGGATATACCTACCTACTTACCCACTCTGATATTTTCGTCTTTAGATAGTTTGATGATGATGATGATGATGATGATGATGATGATGATGATGATGATGATGGAAACTGAAGCTGAGTCCTAGGTACAGGGCCGCTGGCCGCCTGCCGCGCCGCACCTCTTGAGAGAGCACTCTCCCACAGCGCGGCGCGAAATCACACAGTCCACACACACAGTCCTGTGTGTGTACCTACATGAAGAAGTCGCCAGCCGCGGACGCGTCAGGGTCATACGTGTGAAACGAACCCGAGCGCGCGGGCCACCAACGCGATCTGTTCTATAAGCGATCAAACTGTGCTGTTCTATGGAATTGTCATACGTAAAAGCGCGGCACCGCGCTAGTCAGCACGTTTGTCGCGGCAAACCCTCGTGCCGCGTGGTTTGACTTTAGAATCGCTTTCTCGCCGCGCTATCGCACTTTGTAGGATAACCTGCTTCTGTCGAGATTTACCGTTCTTCGTTGATGTTACCTTTGTGGTGATTTCATTCGCCTACTGAATTGTCAGCAAGTCTATAAGATGATTGATGATAATCCGCTCATTATAGCTTTTCCCAGTCAAATTAATACTTTCCCCAATTGATACTTTTCCCAATAAACTTAATACTTTTTCCATTCAAATTAATACTTTTCCCAGTCAAATTAATACTTTTCCCAACCAAATTAATACTTTTCCCATCCAAATTAATACTTTTCCCATCCAAATCAATGCTTTTCCCTACCAAATTAATAATTTTCCCATCCAAATTAATACTTTCCCAACCAAATTAATATTTAAAAAAAATATTAACCTCCTATATAGCAAATGCTAACTAACCAAATTGATCTTAAAAAAATTAAGGAAATAGAACAAAGCAAAGTTTGCAATCCAACGAATAATATATGTCTATATTATTTTATTATACAAATGATTGGCAGAAAAAATATTGGTAGTTTATCATCTTAGTTGAAGTTTATTTTTAGTGTAGGTATATTAATTGTATAAACATACTACTTTAATGGCCCTGCTACGCAGGTTAAAAAGAAATAGGTGAATAACACAATGAGGGAGTATAATAACAATATGCAAAGTAAAAAAATCGTATATCCCAAATCCCCGAGGAGAGGACCACGTCGCTTGCCCTGGGAGACGCTTCCCCCCGCTGGGGCCCTCTCCCCTTCTCTGGCGGGGTCGGGGGGATCAGGTCGGTTGCCCTGGGAGACGGGGGCGAGAATTCCACCCGCCCGGCGTTACCACCCCCTGAAACGTCGATATACTCTGATAAGCTCGTCTTTATATAGTGTGATATAAGGTTCAATAAATAATAAATACACAAGATCTTGGTAATAAATTGAATGCGTTGAATACATTCAATGAATCGTATTAATTGCTCCAAGAATGACTACGGGGCTCCTATAAACCACGAGGTGGAAACGATTCAAGTATTTCGTTAATATCGTTTATTCAATGGCATAAAGCACCGCAGGGGGTTTTATGAATGGAGTTTGCTTAATAGGAGATAGATGGGATAATTACTATCAGTTTGATTTAAATACAATGATAATTCTGAAGCTGTTTCCAAGATAACGAGTTTTCTGGGGCCCCAAGTGCGCCGTGCTTCCTGAAAGGACTTTTTAGTTTATTTAGCAAATGAAAGTTGCGAAATAATAAATGAAAATTTGAAAGTGGGTTTAAAAGCCGTGGTCGGGCACTTAGAGCTTTATTGTGAGGGTAATTTCGAAAGATGGTATCGGCTGCATCGGTGGTATGTCGACAATTCCTTACGATTTACACTGCAGTGCGTTCAGAATGGGAATTCCTTTTCGACTCGGTGAAGCGAAGATCGTGACATTGAGCCATCAACATTCCATCGCAATGAACGGCGCCGAGGACTTGGAAGTCATCTCGAGCGGAGGTAATTAAAAGGCGGCAAATCTTAAATCGAATCCGTTGAAGGGAATCCAAAGTTAGGATTGAGGCAGAGGGCTCTTGTCAGGGGGACCGAGATGGGCCAGAATAGAAAGGAAACAGCTCAAAAGATAGTTCCTACTTTAAGTAATCATCGTAGGTATCTACTGAAATAGAGCATTCCTTCATCTCCATGTGCAACGAGTATTGTACGAACCCGCAAGTACCTAATTCACGAGTACATGTTCACGTACAAGCACAAGCAACAAAGCCAAGTGATCTATACGGCCATGGGATCAATGACAGTCAACAATGGCTTGATCAATTTTTCAACTTTTACGAGCATGGAACTCCCTACCTAATCGGTGAAATTTAGTTAGCTTTTCGCGAATCATCCCGAAAATCTTTTGAGATTAGAGTTTTTACAAGTGTTTTCGTCATAATGATCTTAGAATCATACAAGCATTCTGCGCTTCTCGAGAGCTGGACCACAAGGACTTCGAATAATTGAAAAATTGTCACCATGAATCAGAAAATCTTTTTCAGTCGTCGGCTTAGGCTGAACTGCAGCTCATTTGGTTTTTCTCGTTTGTATTTTATGCCTAACATTTAAAAAGAGCGTATTTGTTGATGGAGTTACCTATTAGAAAATTAGTTATTCGTATTTTAATCAAGAAATGATGGTGGGAAGAAATGGGTAAGTTAATCAGGAGACAATTTTTAAATGCTAAATGCTCTGAGCTTTTCTTGTTACTCAACTTGCGGAACATAGCTGAAGGACGTCACTCTAACTCGATGGCTACTTCAACCAAGCCCAAAAATTGTTCAAAAAGCACAAGAATTACATTTTTTGTCCATTCATAACTGGGTCTCAAACCGGGAATCGGGTAGGTCGGTTGGACCTGTGGTTAAATCTGTTAACATAGTACCTGGATAGTAGAAAAAGGATTTGAACTGAACAAATGACATTTCTTACTGTGTATTTATAAAAACTGAACCCAAAAATAGAGGGATATATCTTATTTTTTGGACAGCCAGCTTGGCAAAAACATCCTCTTGCTGGACACACCCCACACCTTGTTTTCTGGGGGAGCAAATTACATAATGAAATTTCCTTTTCGCATCGAAAAACTCAGTTAGAATCTGTGGGCGGATTGGACACGCAGAAATGTTGCTATTCCACTGTTTGATTCCAACATCTGCTGCTTGGGCGATCAGAGGTCCCAATTGCTCCTGGATGAATGCCCACTTGTCCGCCTTGCACCATTCGGCTAAAGTGTGATTATCTTCCCGTCAAGTGAAGGAAATAAATTATTTCCATTTTAATTGTGAGCATTTTGGAGAAAGTGGATGTGAAATTCATTTTCGCTTGTTTTGGACAATAAGCGGTCAGGAAAGTTTGATATATGTGGAGGAAGGGAGGGGTTATGAACGGGGTTCAAAAATAATTATTTATTATAATAAACGCTTGTGTGAGAATTGGCGGTCCCTTTTTTCAAACAATCGAAAAATTGTTTTTCCAAAAAGTTATCTAGGGCCTGAAGAATTATTGAAAATTGAAGCATTGTGATATGCATGAAACGCTGCAAATTCTTTCACTGGGGTTTATTATTCAATGATTCATGATTTGAATTTCTACTAAGCTTTGGAGTGTGCGTGTTTCACAGGTGATAGAGCGATTGTTGAATTTCAGGAGATATGCATAGAGCACTTAAATCGGTACTCAACCAAAATACCTATTTGGATTGATCAGTTGATCATATTTGTGTGCCTCCTGAAATTCAATAACCGCTCTATCACCTGTGAAACACGCACACTCCAAAGCTTAGTAGAAATTCAAATCATGAATCATTGAATAATAAACCCCAGTGAAAGAATTTGCAGCGTTTTTTTCAAGAGCTATTACAATGAAAAAATATTCTATTTGAAAATTTGAAATTTCGTAAGACGGAGCTTGCATATCAGATTGCTTCAACCCGTGTATCGGCTATACACCCTTTCAGGAGTTCACTCCAGTATCCACATTCACTACATAAAAAAAACTCTTGTTTGTTTTGATTGCAGTAACCTAGTGATGCAGTGAATGTGGATTCAAATGTTGGCACCATAAATCGGGCCATACATCGGGAATGGTTTGAGCTACGGACCTGGGGAAGGGCTCATTTGATTCCTCATGGAAAGTTCTTAAAAAAAAAAGTCCTAATTTAGGCAGCCTTGACTTTTTTTGAGGTTTTTAGGGATTTTACGAAACTTTGACAACCGTTAAGGGCACTTTAAATTAAAGAATTGTTGCGTTGTCGTACCAATATTGATTTTTCTTGAAAATTTCAGATTTTTTGCTCCAGCCGTTTGTGAGAAAACGTGCGTACGGCAGACGGATGTAAAATTGTTATTTGCAGATTTGGATTCTACACCCTTTGAAACGTAAACCTGAAATTTTCAGGGGGTTATACATTTTTTCAAGAGCGATTACAATGGTTTATTATTGAATAATAAACCAAAATGAAAACGTATTTCGAACGTTAGTAAAGAATGGTCAAATTCAGGAGGCTTTTGAAAATGTAGGTACACTTGGGTCACATTAGCACGTTGTTACCTTCTTCATCAACTCATAAAATATTCGTTACACCACAGTGACTCTCTCTTTATAACGCTTCTGCTGATTTCATGTTTACCGTCCACTTTGTCTGATTTTATTTACGTAAGATCGATCGGTTGAATGCAATTTTTAATCGTCAATTAATTCCGACAAAGTTGCTACTTAAGAAAAGTTGCTGAGGCATATTGAATGATCAACAATCGACTCCTTATGTTTATCAAATCTCGTATTAGGTTGTTCTTTTATATAAAACTCGATCAAGTAGACACCTACTGTAGATACATTGCTACCAATATTTCTTTTTTTTTAAAGCGATTCGTAATGTTATATTTCAAATTATTTCTCATGCTGAATATGTACCTTCTTCAAAATTTCTTAGATCGTAGTATTTATGTATTTTATGTCTTCTTTTTTCAGGTATGTACGAGTTGTATATCGTTTAGACGACATCCACATGCTGATATAACTGCAGTCGTTGTTGGTAAATACGAATATTTTGTTATCGAGTTTGACTCTACCGTGGTGCACTTTTCGGTAGTAAATCATTTGGTATTAGATGCTCGAGTCATTTTATCTTCTTTGGATTTTCTGATTGATAAATCAGATCAAGGTCTATTTATAAGCAGAAGTTTTTTGTTGAGTTTGTCTGGGCTGGCGAGTTGGCCACATGGCCTTCTAGACGACAGTTCTTTGAGATTGTCGCTTGGTGAAGGTCAATGCCACGATTTTTTGTGTGAAATCACTCTATCTCGAACATTAAAAGAAAAACTTATCCAAATAAAATGAGTCTTTAGATTCTACCTGTTAGTGTTTTAAAGCCAATTGTACCTGTAGATTGATGAAAGGAGGAATATTGGGTCGTAGTTATTTCTGATCTGCTTTGATTGTACGAAAAATAACCCGAATGTCAGATTCTCAATGAAAGCGAATGTTTGAAAGAATAACTAATTGAGCGTTTATCTTAACTGCATCAGCTGATGCAGCAATGGCCAAGTCGGATCAAAGTTACAATAAGCTAGGTATCTTAAAATTAGAGTTTCAGTGATATTATACTGTCGCAGTTTATAAGGAACGTTGTGGGGGGCTTCATTTGATTCTTTAGAACTATATCTACTGATAACCCCTAAAGAGAAGTATCTCTCTTATTTCGAAAGTATTGGAGATTCTAATATTTTAGTTTTTCAGCCCTTCGATTTTGCCGAGGTTGGTCGATATTCATGTCTATTATTGTACAATACTTCGGGCTCTTCATTGGATTTTCGTATCTAATAATTATTCACTCTCACTAAACTGTCTCACCTTTTTATCACCGGACTCCTCGTTAATTGTTTTTGAAGGTGCCTTAGGTTTTTTTTTGCCTTAAAAAAGGAATTTTTCTATGAAATTGATATGCAATTGATTGCAAAGTTAACCACACAGCTAGACAGCTTAAGTTTGAAGGTTTTTCAGAGTTTTGACAACTTTTAAAGCGGTTTTTTGTTTGGAGGCGCAGTTGAATTTCAAGTTCTTGTAGAAGCTTCTGTTTTTTAAATTTTGCACACTTGAACTGCAATTACAGTCTTTAAAACTTAATTATTGATTGTGAAAATGTTACAGGCGTGTAGCAAATTTAGTGCTAAATGGGTAAAAGTTGAACGACGTTGTTTTTTATCGGCGGAATGAGTGTTTTTTGGTCTCAAACGTGGATTTATTGATGAAAACGTTTAAAAAAAGTGTACTTTCCATTAAAATTGACTTTTTGGGAAAGTGAAATGACATAGGTTCCACTCTGTAAAGTAAGAACTTTCCACGAAAGTATACTCTATTTGGAAAGTAAAGTAATATTGGTTATTACTCTCCACAAAGTAAAACTAGAGTGGCAAATTGAAAATGGACATCACTTTCCTCTACGATGGAAACTGATGAAAGAAAAAGTGGACATTCCTGTCCACTATAATAAAAGTGGACATTAATTTTCACCAAAATGGACTCTGTTAAGAAAGTAAAACGTGACACTCCCTCGTTCCTTTTCCGCGTAACAATACGGCTGAAGCATGAAGCTATATCTCGGTAGCGGGTTGAAATAGAAAAGGGCGTTTGGAGGCATTTCACTCCATTTTCGGTCTAATTTTACAGATCAAAAGTTTTTTCAAAATCAAAAAGTACGAGCAACGCTGTTTAGAATGAATGAGAATGTTCGGGCAAACCCGGAGTTCATACCGCTCTATTACCCAGTATCCACTAGTCTGAACGTAACCTACCGGACCTCCCAGGAGATCCGACAATTAAATTGAGACATTACTCACCTTAATTTGACGGCTATGCGGATGGAAACGGCTTCCGAAGGGCCCTCGCCGACTCTGATCCTTTTATTAATTGCTCCCTTCGACCCCCGAAATCCTCCCTCGATTATCCTGTATATTTGTACACGCAGTGGGAGGCGAAGGGGGTCACAGCCCCCCGCCATCCTTCCAGCATCCACTCACACAATCCCCAACACAGAGTCTCCCTATGGTAGCCATCATAAACACTTTATAAAACCCTGGTTTTTTCCAAGCTCTCCCTATTTTAATCCACCGTGAAAAAGGGCAAGTTGGCGGTCGGAGAGGGATTTTTTCTTCTTCCGAATCTCGCCGGCTATCGCTTACAACTTTTTTGTTACCCTTTTAGGGTTTTTAGTACACAACACTCAAGCCGCTATGGTTTTTTTCCCCCATTTCGCTACCGCCCTTTTTAAGAGCTCCCTTAAAACGAACTTCCCGACTGAAGAAACGCCGGCTTTTTGGCTTCGCCACTTGCGATACACTCGTAGCTTCCACTCGCGTCACTGCGTATCCGAATTGCCTACTTCCCGTTGACACTTTCTCGTATATCTCAGCTTCCCGATCTCAACACCGGCTGAAATTGGCTATCTGACGGTCCAATATCAATTTGTCTCTGTCTTGTCCCAACAGTGTAGCGTTCCCCTCGATTTCTACTGCTGTCACTTCTTGTCTCAGGCAAACCAAATTTTGCTTTCGTTGATATTCCATATTGCCACGGGGTTCGGAAAGAAGAAAAAATGAATTCATCCTCAACATTTTCTACTTTGCAATTCATGTTTAGGTCAGGACATGTGTGATGATTCCCATAAGGAGTATACGGATCTCAATGCTACTAAGACGAGAATGGAATGATTCAACTATAAACGTAACGTCTTTGTGCCCGACTTGATTCTCAATGGAGAGCTAGTGTGCAGGGTAGAGACCATAAGATATCTCGGTGTCACACTGGACAGAGGATTGCACTAGAACCATCACATTACTACGATATTGGGAACAATCCGAGGAAAAATACGAAAGTTGTGATACCTATTGACCAGTGATGTCATATCCGTCCATTCAAAGCGACTCCTGTTTCTCTCACTACTCCGTCCCGTCTGGCAATACGTATGTGAAATGTGATGCTCCACCGCTGACACACAAATTAAAAGAGTCCTGACACCTCAAAACCGTATATTACGCCTAATTGCAGGAGCCCCATGATATGTTCGCAATACAACATTACATACTGACCTATTTAGGGAGTATTTACTCCCTGTATTACCGAAGTACTGGCCAGATTTACAATTGCTTTGCAAGTCGCACAGCCAATCACACAAATCCACTAATCAGCTCAATCTTCGAAGAACCTTGAACACCAATCAACCAACGTAGGCTAAAGAAAAAATGGCACAGTGATCTTCAAAGTACGTGTACAACAAGTACATACTCTTCCTGAACCTAACTATGATAGGATACTTAAATCCCAAACATTTATATATTGGTAAATCGTTATCATCAAACATTTTTTTGTTATGTTTATTGTTCCATGCGATTTAGTATAACTCTTCTTATGTGTCACAATTGATAGTGGTAACCAGCTCGGTGAACCGAGAATTGATCACTCGTGCCCACATCATCAGAAGGATTTCGAACTTGTTGGCGAGGCGTAAGGGAAACAATAAAGGAACTAATTATTAAAAACAAAATGATTAGGCAGTAGTTAAATGGGGCGGGCGATAACCCGATTAAAGGGTAATTTATACCGTATTTAATAATTTCTTCGTAATATCTTCTTCTTTATAATGTACAAAGTATTTTTCGTTTTGCTTAGGTACAATTTCATGAACATTTCATATTTTCGTTACTTATTTTCGAAATCAGAAAATACGTAAACAGTTTGTTGGGCTTGGCCGTATTGTAAAAAGAATCAATAAATAGGCTTTGAAAAAGTAACCTCAACCGATGAAAAATGGGGTGTACATCCAAAATACTCATCGGAATTATATTTGTGCAGAATATTGAAACAGAGTTGAAACAAACATTCAAAAAAAGTTCATGCTGATGAATTCCAATACCAATATGTCCAATATTAGCTTTCTCTCAAGCTTTTAAAGATATTAATCGTTTTCAACTCGTTTGCTGTCGAGCAGAACCCAAATTATACTGAAATATATATCATATAGGGAATGCGCAAACGTTGATGATGGTGGCAGGGAGTGGGGGTTGTGATCCCACTCGATCCTGTACATAACAGGATGCGTTTTCCAATTTCCTTTGAAGAGGTTGTTCAAACAGAGGGCTCCTCTTCCGCCCCTGGAATGAGCATCTGTGGACTGAAGGAAGCCAATACGCTGCGGACCCCTCAACTCATATTGGATGCGGTCTCTCAACGGGGTAAACACTTTGCGGCGAATGAGCGGCGACGTATGGTCTGCCCGAAGACAGAAGCCCCGGGCGGACTCTCCCGTTCCGCGACGTATCGCGTTACCCACCGGCACTTCGGTGATCGCGCCAAGTTGATATACAGGGTGTCCCAGGTGTTATGCACAATCCGACTCCTACGTGTTCTACAACTCATTTCCAACGAAAAATGCCTCCTAGCAATTCCTTGCCAAAGGCCTCGTTTCCGAGCTATTCGCAATTTAAGATTTTTTTCGTGTTTTCAATCTTATGTCATTAAAACAGTCATAGCTCCCTCAATTGTGAAGATAGCTCAAATTTGATGACACCGTTGGAAAGAGCGTTATATTTCCTATCTACTTGATGTCAGAAAACTTTTTTTTAATTGCATTGAAGATGTGCGATTGCTGCGCGAAATGGCAGTTTTGTCAAAATCTTAAAAATCGCCTGTTTTTCATAGTTTTCTAGATAAGGAAGGATCAGTGACATAAACAATATTATCTACCGATATTTTTTCCTCATACTATCCGATGTGTTCGCTAGGGTGTGAGTTGTACAAAGGAGGAGTGTGACTCCCTTGCTGCTTCTGAAGCATTACCATTGGCAAAACCGTAAAAAAAATCATATCAACATACTCACTTGTGGTATAGCTACTCAACTGAAAGCAAATTATCGCAATCAATCGTAAATGAACACAAACAATGGCTGTCTCTCGGATCTTCGATTATCCTGACTTTGGCTGGACAGCTTGGAAATGCCGTGGACGCTGATCACAAACGAACGTTTTCATTCATTAAATTCATTTACATTTACCATTTTTAAATATTTATTTTTTAATTTAAATCTTAACAACCGTGTTTAAACTCTAACTCTTTGTATGATCTCGATTCAAACCCCAATATCTTACCATTCTCCAACAACTTCATAACATGTTCGAGTCAATAAACATTTTACTTAAACTGAATTTGGTCAGAAACAAAAAATTATCAACATTGCAACACCCAATGCAACGCGCAAATCAGATTGGGGTTGATAGTACACGGCGCACAAAGCAACCCCTCCTTCAAGACCGGGAGGTCGTGCGGGTCATTGCATATCCTTGCCCCTGCCCAAACAATGCCTCCTCCGTAGCTTTCCCAATTTTCAAACATTAGGTTTTTCATACATCGGGAATGTTTGAGCTACGATCCTGGGGAGAGGCTCATTCGATTCCTCATGGAAAGTTCTTCAAAAAAAGTCCATGTTTAGGCCGCCTTGATTTTTTTTTAAATTTTCAGGGGTTTAGAAATTTTTTTCAAGAGCAATTACAATGGTTTATTATTGAATAATAAACCAAAAGGGAAATGAAATAACAAGAGAAGGATTCATGAAACAGCAGTCAGAGTGCATTTTGGAGTGGACATTTGGTATAAAACATTCATGATAGTCTGAAGACTACATGGGTCAACTCAATAACCACCTGTCGCGTTGAGCTGAGTCGAAACAGACAATGGGCATAACCAATGGTTATGGGATTTTCGGTATTTCCAGCGAATTTAACATATCTTGAGAAACCCTTATAGATAACTCGGCGTCTATTTACGAGATCTGAGTGAATTATGGGTTTGTACGGCGAGTGGAGGCTCATGAATGGGTAGGTACCTAATCCCTCTGGTATCTCAGACGCGCTCAATCATTCAGTTTCCGGCGCGTTGCGTTGGCGATAACCAGTTCGCCCCCGGTCTTCTGATGCGGTCCACGAGTACAGCATCCGACGCTGCCTTTCACAGGAACTGGGGGAGATAAAGGAGGCAGGAGAAATTGATTTTTTTCCCCCCTTCTGTTATGAATTGATCAATTCGCTGTACGATAATCCTTGGGCCCTTTCAATGGTCCCCTTTCATGCCTATTTCTGGAGGTGATGTTGAACGTAATTGTATCGCATCGTTGCATAAAAAGAGGCAAATATTGAATACCTACTCAATACTGAAAAACATTTATTACTAAATCTCCGTAGTTGCGTAAGGTGGAGAGAGAAAGAGGGGCCTATATTGCCGTAGATATTGATTTCAATTAGGTGAAAACAGATCATTATCCAAACCATGTTTTTAATTGCTCATCATTGCACGCTTCAAGAAATTTATGAGTAGATTTGGGCACAGAGGACTACTGTTTCTGTATTAGATAACTGATCTTTGATTATTAGACGTATTCTGTGACACTCGTAATATCAAAAAGGAGCTATTTGGAAAGAAATTAGCTACAACAGCCCTCCAGCTGATCAGTGTGTCTCCGTACCTTGTAACGCTGGCTTTAGACTTCGTTATAGATTCAACTCCGTGAAATACTGTATTAACATGTCTGAGGTATTCAGTATATTATTCGTTGGGATACTATTAATCAATCAGTAGAAGAGGACAACTGTTAATAATCACCCGACTGAATAGATCACATGACTGCGTTGTCAATTCTAGCAACTAGCAACAGATCAGTTGACTGTAATCGGTAACATGACTGAATAGATCACATGGCCGTGTACCTACTAGTGGAGTTCTTTAAAAGTTAGGGTTGAGTCGTTGCCCACCTTGGGTTTTTGCTGTGTTGATAACCTCCTCCCAGACTTTGAGGCACTCACCATACCAGATACATCTCAGATATCTTGTGCGAGAATGAGCAATGGATGATCGATGCCAATGCATCTCCACTAGCAATTTTCGGAACTAAACAGTATAACTCTCTAGCAACATATTTATTGACTGTAATCGATCACATGGCTGAATAGATCACATGGCTGTGAAGCAATAATTATTGTTACTTCAATAAGTATTATTTATTTATATTTTCAATTACAGAGTGCAACATTTAGATGGAAGATGAAGTAGGAGGCGAAATATTTTAATGATTTAAGTCGGATCGCTCTTCTTGCTGTTTATAAAAGGGTTCACACCATCATCTGTTGCTGCTTGAGCTAATTTGTTGACGAAGAGAAGCTAGAACTCAGGACAGCTAAACATTCCAAGAAGAGCATCAAACACATTTGGGAATTTCAGCTAGTTCACATCTTGAAATGTAATTCATAATGAGGCAAATCGTTCTTATACAGGTTGGAGACTGAGATACTCATACAACCAGTTCATAGTTGAAGGGCACCTCTTGGCATTTTGTAATGTTGGAGTATGCTGTCACAAAGGGTGATATTTCAGTCTGTTGAATCTATGATTGAGCCATTTAATAAAAGGTTCATAACTTTCACGTGCTTGGTCATCGAGTGTTGTCTTGGAAATGTGTTCTGCTAAAAGGGGATTCTGGTTCAGGGAGTATTCTGGTTACCACACATTTAAAGATTTCGAACCTTGTTCGTTTGATGGTTACGTTATTGGCAATAGCCGGTATGGTGGGTAGGGCGGTATGTGCTGCAGTCCGCCCGTGTTTGTCTCGTTGAGGATCACACTTGTCCATCATCAGTGGTAAATGGCCACAAGCTTGGTTTATCGTATCGATCTACTCCAATCCGTATCCAGAGTTTCGTGACAGCGAGCGCATGCTGAATGGGATTCCGTCGCCTTCCACAGCGACATGAACTGCAGACCTCCCGTCTTCTGTAAGCCTGTCAAAACTGTACCCGTTGTCCAACAACCATCCAATCACTTGAGGATCCAGCACGCCCCCTGCATGATGCAACTTGCTCAACCCGCCTCTCGACACAGCTTCAACCTTTGCACCTCGTTCATACAAATTTTTGACTCTATCAAAGAGATCTTTATAAAGCCCGTAACATTTCAATGTGATATATAGAGGAGTCAGACCTCTATCGTCCCCATCGTTAATATCCAAACCTTGATCCACAAGCCATTGAATCACAGGGAACTGGTCAGCCACCACTGCATCGGGAATAGTCATAGACCCCTCATCGAAGATATCCAACCCAACCCCTCGCTCATTCAACCATTTTGCCATTTCTAGTTTCCCTATTCGAATGGCGAAGGTAGATACTGTATTGCCTTCAGCTGTTCTCGAAAAAATATCGCCCCCAATGCTCTCATTCCATGATACCGCTTGGAAGTTTCGACTTGCAACAGCGGGAAAAATCAAACTCCGTCAAACATTATTTTGTGGATAAAATCTCACTGAACTCTTGACAAATCCCAATTTTCCTTCTTCAAACAATCTGATACAAAGATACATGTCATTCTCTTCTCGCCAATCATTAGGCTTTGCCATTCCATAATCAGTTTTTGTTTCGAGTTTCAAACGTATAAAGGTACATTAACGATACGTTTCATGGAAGGGGTCTAAGAGCGTTAGCCTGCAACTATAACTCACTCAAAAACAACTGGACAACTGGATTAAACCGAGATTATTTAGTGATTCTCCGCGGTGGAACAGTCATCAACTGCAGTGAATAACAAATGTATCGCCAAGCTTTCGGTTCGTTTGAAGTTTGAATTAATATTTGAATTCTTCATCAGTGTTCCTCTACTGTCAATAAGGTGGGATACTTGAGGTCAGAGGGTTCTGAGTTGCTGTTGGCTAGTCAGTGTGGACAGTACAGTGGAGATCAGGGGAAACCAATAACTCGGAGATGCAATGTTGAATAACACAAAAACCATTATTCTATTACTACACAGGGTGTTCATTTCGTGACGGTCACAGGCCAGGGGAAGATTCTAAGGAAAATTTCTGATCGAAAATGCCTCTTAGCAATATTTTTTTACACCCTTGGAAATGCGGTTTTTTCAATTTTAAGATTTTTCTCATTTTTTCGACCTTACCGCATTAAAACTGCCATATCTCCCACATTTTGTGTGCGATTTTACATCTGATTCCACTATTGGAACTTTTTTGAGCCGGCGAAACGGGCGAAAAATCAGCTCGAAAGGGACACAATGTCAAATCGTGGAGATCTCGACTTTCTTCAAACGTTTATGAGTCCCTGTAATAAGGCATGTGAATCTTATCCTGTAGATCTAAAAGATTGAGCCAAACTCTCGGCTTTCCAGCGATATAACTAAATTTGAAATTCCGTTTAGTTTTCTGCGAGAAAATAGCTTTTCATGTAAGAGAAACGTGGTTTTTCACTGGATACTCCGGTTCGACACCATGCATTGACTCGTCTGGTAAACAAAACAAAAAATTTTAACTTGGATTTTTGAAAAAAATTAATAATGAAGCATTCTAATAAATTGTACATTTTTACTGTAGATACTGTTCAAAATGTCCATCAATGTGCTAAGAGGCATTTTCGATCAGAAATTTTACGTAGAATCTTCTCCTGGCCTGTGACTGTCACGAAATGTAGAGTTTGACTATATTAATTCTATATTTCTACCGACCGGTCATCGTTATTTGATTGGTGCGATTTTTATCTGCAAGCAGGGACGTAGGGATAACTGTTATTTCTATGGTCTAGGTGCTGCATGCGGGATCGGTTCCTTGGGATCCTCTTCCGTACCCGTTCACCGTTAGGCACTTCACGTGCCGCTGATCAGAGCATTACTATTTCGCCCCCACCAATCATTCGCTTCCTTTCTCGCTTTTGAATATTATAATAATTTTGTCGCATCATTATTCCCTTCTCTCAAGCGCAGTTTCGACGGGGAGATGCTCCGTTACCGGACGATTGGCGTCGAACTGTACATTCATAAAACTAGTTATCTGCGCTTACCATAATTTTCAACTGCAAACATATAATTCTGATGGAATTTCCCAAACACCTTCCAACGCGCACCTTCATAACTACAATCTGTACAAGTATTTGTACTTGTCTAGATTCCATTAAAAACCAGTACCTACTGCAGCTAGTGGCCGTTTTCTGGCACGATCCCCAAAAGCATTAAGATGTGCCATTCAAAAATAATTTTTCGGCGCAGAGTCGTTACTTTTTACAATTGAGAAAAATGTAACAAGTACACGATCGTATCATTAGAAGCTACTAAACGTGCGCCAAAGTTAAAAAGTCATTGGAATAAGCTTAATGACTACAGTTTTACTTGATTTGGATTAAATTTTTAGGTAATTTACGTATTATGCTATAGATGGTCCCCTATGAGTTTTATTGCTCTCAAAACAGTATTTCAGTATGCACTCCCAAACGTAAAATCCGTCTGACATAATTTTCTCATGTCCACCTCATTCAAATTTAGAGGATAGTCAAGAGAAGACGGTTTAATCGTCTGATCTAAATTTCCACAGGATCATGATGATAATGTTATGAATATCATCAGCCACTTGAGCGAATTCGCGTACATGAACGTTATGAATGGTGGATGTCAGCATTACCACAGATCTGATATGAATATTCATAATAGCATCTGTGCATTTCATGTACGTGAATTGCGCAATTATGAATGACCAGATCTTATTATCTGATAGATATTATCATCAGAAAATTTGACCCCTCAATCGGAACATTCGTGTTCTGAATGTTATCAATGTCTTTAGTAGTATATTTCTTTCAAAAAGTTCAATTTTAACAATTTTCAACGTGGGTGTCAAACATATAATTTTCTCGTGTCCTAAAGTGGTTCGAACTAGCTCAAATTACGGGGATTAGTTTTCAGGAAATTATGGTTCGATTGTGAGATGAACATCGTTGAGAAAGGAACGGAAAGGAAATGGATTTCTCGTGAACATTTCAACTCGACAGTGTCATTTTTAAAAAGAACAACGTTTTTGTTGATCTGTCATCAATTTGTTCAAATTATTCTTTCTTTAAAACCCATATTTATACCCATACTAACAGAAATCATATATGCATCACATGCATCATTAATATTTGGGGAATTTGGCTGTATATTTTGCACTTAAATAAGTTGGGCTATTCACAAAACTGACTACTGCTCTTTCGGGATTATATTTATGAGTCTTAACCATGAAATAGATTCCAGGAGTGACACTATTATATTTTACTAGTACAGCTTTCGTTATCATGTCTATTCGGCCCTCTTTATACAATTTTTGAATGTAATCATTATTACCGTCAATATTTTACCATTAATGGAATCTATCTCTCCCATACCTCGTGGAACCAGCAACATTACCTACTTTTGAGAAACCAAACAATATTTGAGAAATAGGATTTCAAGAAGAAGATCTGATGCCAACCAATTCAAAACAACATTGGATTAACTGAGAAGGCAATTAGTGAAGGGCGCCGTTTGATTTAGAAAATGCCAAAGTTCTACATTTGGAAAATACGGACACGATGCGCTAAATTAGAAAACTTATTTACATTTCCAGAACACCAAGCTGTTGCAATAAGAACACCGAAGTTGGCAGCTTATGTAAAACTCATTCTAACATAGTTAAAAAATAACAAAAATGAACATACATTCTCAACTCATATTTCCTTGTACATAGCAACGCCATAATGTTAAGTTCCATTCACATGTAAAGCATCCGTGTTAAAATCAGTACCTACTTTTTCAGTATCCGAGCCAATCTGTCATTGTATGACTTGAATCTTCAAGGTATGTTGTACAGCCAATTAACTTGTATGTTTTAACTCTATACATTAATACAAAATCTGTGTTAAAAGCTAACCCCCCCTGAAAATTTCATGGTTTACGTTTCAAATGTAGAAAACTAGTTTTTGGAGCAAAAAATCATTCAGGAAAAATCCATCTTGGTCCGACGACGCCCCATTCTTTTCAGCCCTTTAAGGGCAAAGTTTTGTCACCTCAAAACAAGTCGAATCGGCCTAAATATTTACCTGGCCCATCCCCAGGCCCGTAGGTCAAACCATATGTATCATAGTGATGAATGTGGTTACTGGAGTGATAGCCGATGTGGATACTTGTAGTTTATAGCCGATACACGGGTTGAAGCGTTCTGATATGTATGAAACGCTGATAATATATAGGTAAATATTATTACTGGCGATTATTATCCAATTGGGGTAAATAAATGTATTTCACTCGGGTTTATTATTCAATTAACTTGTTTTTAACTCTATACATTAATAACAAAATCTGTTCCTTTTTCTCTCAAGTCCCATTAAAATTTAAACTATTCTTCAATCCATGATTCTTTGAGGCATTTCTGTATGCACATTCTTCTAGCCTGAAGAAGTTTTACAAATAGAACGGAACGTTTCCACTGAAATCGTAGTTTTCTATCAACCTCTGATGGACTCTCAAGAACTCCACGAAATTTCCTTAGATACAATAATAGTAATAAAAATCTAGATCACAGTACACGTGTATTACACGTATCAGAACCACCATTCTGGTTATCTAAATTCATTTGTACTCAAACATCTTGTATCGGCTACTAAAGCTTTGTTGAGTTATTCAACAGCACATCTTCATAGACATTTATCATATAAAAGCTGCGATTGCAACATCAGCTGTATTACCATCAGCTGTATGATGTTTATATCATTCTCTCAGCTTCATCACATTTCCCTTCACTTCAATTAACCGTGCTGGTCGAAAAGGGAACTTGTCAATCGCTCAGGGTTCAAATCCTATAAAAACTGCACCTCGTGATTTTATTATCACCTTGAAACTTGAAAGGTAACTATTGCACAGAGGCTATTTTTAGAACTGAACTATTAATAATGAAGAATTGACTTCCTTCATAGCAATACGTTCCTCCGTTCTTTTATTTTGCTTACTATTGCCGTTGTAATGGGTATATTACAGTTATTTAGTGTTCCATGGATCATATTTTATTTTCCCTCAACATCCTAATGGTAGCTTTGCGAAGCTCGATAGCTGGGTATTATCTAAAGTGGTTGAACTTACACGTTCTATGACCCACAGTTTATTTTGAATCTCTGACATCATAACAACTATCTCTGTCAATTTTGCATAACTAATATCATGAGTGTGTGATATCAGCGTTAAAGTTCATTGAAATATGTTTCAACGAATGTCTTTCTCAAATTCGCTCGTCAATCCCCACAGTTTAATGCACACGATTTAATCAGAATTTCCACTGCTTCTATAGTTACGAACCATTATTTCTATTTTCAATAGTTGGACCTTTTTGCGTCCAACTCAAAATTTCGACTCGTACTCGTATTTTACGTTTAGATAATTTCGAACAATCGTCACGTCGACTTCAGTGTGTGCGTCCGCAAATATTTGTAACAAATTCAAGCTTTATTCTTCAAATGTCATCCAAATTTGATGAAATATCCAGAGAATATGATCAATTTAATGTAGATGGTGTCTTTTTTCATTTCTCACAAGTGGCTAAAAGTAGAATACATGGACAAAATTTTGCCCACGTCCTTGTGTTTTAGTTGTCTCATACACGTATCCAACTTTAAAATTCAGGAATCATTTGATACGTTTCAAAACGGACTTTTAGGGGTGGCAATTTCAGGACATTCAATTTATTCTGATCAGCTCTTTTTTTGTTCAAAACGCCTTTAAACGGTTTTTGGTTCGAAAATGCGCTGTCATCTGGTCATGCTGCACGTCTAAGATTCGTAAGACCTTAATTGACTTTATTGTCATCTGTAGTAGAATCGCAATCAGTTGTGTTCAGTTGTGACGACGTAATTAGAGATCATCAGGGTGCAGATATGAATTTCCACGACAGTCCTCGAAGACTCTCATCTGACACCGCGTGCGTCTCATCAATCACTTTCGAGCCATTAGCTCTTCCGAAAATATTTCGACACCTTCCCCTTACCCCCACTCTCAATCACTGACTTTCCCCTCCATCCCCACCCTTCCTTTTTTCGACTGTGATTCACCCGGGAAATCAGGATTCCCTCTCTTCGTTGCTCGATGTCAATTTGATTACTCCTTTCTCCACCTCGGGCCGAATCGTCGTTCCATTGGCGGAAAAAAGTGAAACACAACAGTTTCGCTCCCAGTCAAAATCCAATACTCACCTAATGACGCGCAAATAACTTTTTCTTTCACATTAGCGAAATAATCTATCAACTTGAGTTCTTTGATGACAGCGTTGTGCGTGACTTTTAATGGATGGTCTCAATCATTCTTGTTATACAGCGACTTGTCTGGCCGATTTCACGATTCGAAGACATGCTGTTACAAAAAACTAGCACGTATTAACAACAAATCACTTCTCCATCAACAGTCATTATCACCTAAAAACAGGGAACCCTAATGTTCCACCAAATCGGATGGAGAGATCACTTGACCAATTGCGAATGGAAAAATTCGACGCTGTATTTCTTTCATCTCTATTCCTGTACACCGTTACATGAAATTATAAAACAGACTGTTTGGAATTCAGTGAGGTGAATCCTTCGCACGGGTGGACTGATCGGTTGACCAGTTTACATAATTTGTGTTTGCACATTATTGCTGAAAAACCGTGAAATACAACATAGCAAGTAGTTTGGTAGTGGACCACATCTGGGGGCCCATGATTTTGCTCTATATTTCTACGATAAATCACACGGTGTCATTCATTTCCTGAACTGACCAAATCAATCAAATTTTCATTTTCCTTAATATAAAATGCTTAGCAATCGTCAACCAAAATAAATGCTCGAAAACTAAAAATGGATTAGATAGTAAGGATGTACAATTTATAAGATGAAGCAGTTTGCTGCCAGCAGAAACAAATACATTTTCTCAAATGACGACAAAATACAGAGGCATACAAATAATCAATAAAGATTTTGAAAAACTTAGAAATCTCGTGAAGATAAATACAGCTATTCAACAAGCAAACTTGTCAACTAATAAGAGATAACCTATGTAAGTACTTTATGAACTAAAATTAATGTGATTATATAAAATTAAGAGCTATCTAAATTGCGTATCTACTAAGTGTGTCATTTTCCCAGAAAGGGCGAATCTGGACCTCTCGTTTTCAGAAAACCTAAACTTGAAATTGAGTGTTACCAAAAATCAGGGGTCATGTTTGCATTATGTATTTCAAATGTAGGCAGCGCTATAAGGCGCCTAATGAATTATTTAAATATTAATAATGAAAATCGATTGGCAGACGAAAGACACCTATGGCAGCTGCATGGTGAATTTCTACTCCTCAACACTTTTGGTTTATTATTCAATAATAAACCATTGTAATCGCTCTTGAAAAAAGAATTTCTAACCCCCCTGAAAATTTCATGGTTTAAGCTTCAAAGGGTGTAGAATCCAAATCTGCAATAAAAATTTTCCCGTCCGTACGCCGTATGCACGATTTCTCCCAAACGGCCTTTGAGAAAAAATCTGATTGAATTTTCAGGTAAAATCAATATTGGTCGAAAGTCCCCAATTCTTTAGGAGCTCTCTCAGCCTAATTTCAAGTGCCCTAGAATCAAAGTTATCAAAGTTTTTAAAATCCCTTAAAACCTCAAAAAAAGTCAAGGTGGCCTAAATTTGGGCTCTTTTTGAAGAACTTTCCCCAGGTCCGTAAGTCAAAATTCCCCATGTAGCCTGATTTACTTTGCAACATTTTGGAAAAAAATCGCGGTTGGCAAATTTGCTCCATTTTCCATGCAGTTTCATCATTTTTTTTTTTACAGGTGCGGGACACTGTATAAAATTAGCAAGCTATCTAAATGGCGTATCCACTAAGCTGGTCATTTTCCCAGAAAGGGCGAATCCGGAAATCTCGTTTTCAGAAAACGTAAAATTTAAATTGAGTTCTACCAAAAATAACGATTCATCTTTGCATTATGTATTCCAAATGTAGGTCGCGCTATAAGGCACCTAGGTAATGAATCATTTAAATATTAATAATGGAAATCGATTGACGATACTACCCAAAGTCTCTCTTGATTTCATATCAGACCTACATCAAATTAAGGAAAGACAGGGCGCTTGGAACGGCCAGATGGGAAACTGCCATGAGAAATATTACTACTTGAAATATGATAGATGCACCGATCAGCAGGCCGACACCATTGGTGATTATGATTTATTACCTTTCAAATAGGTAGGACATTCTGATTTAATCATGAATTATTTTCAATAGACCATTACTGTTAATAAATTACTTGAGCGTAGTACTTTTATTAATATTTTTCTTTTGCCTACCCATATGGAGGGCAGGCCAAAGACGCAAGACAGTACTTGGAAACTTGTTTTTTTAACCTTTTCTCGGGTTCTATTGATGTTTTTCAGCAAAACCACTATACCAACTGAACAAGCTCGGTAAACTCTACATTTTGAGACTGGAAAAATGGAATAATTTCAATTTCTTAGCGTTTCTCAACAGGCAGACTAAAGAACGATGCTGCGTGGGAAACCACGTTTCTATAACTGAACTCCCCACCACACACCTCCAGATAAGATAACAAGGGTTCCCGCATTATTATTTCATAACCTAATGCACAATCACACATAGTATGGTGGAGGTAAAACAACAGGAGATGAGAGTAGGCTGCCAAAATACGAAAACACAAAGAAGGCAGACTAAGGACAAAAACCTCCGGACACTCGAATTTAAACTCCTGCTCGTTTCGTGAGCTTCTTAGAAAATCCGCAAACCAATTTTTTTCATCTTCAGATATGTATTGAAGAATCCTCAGAATCCCGGGACAATAGCTGTAATCAGTGGTTCACAATGTTAGCGCAAAGTTGGAAAATTCATTTCAAGACAGGCAGACTACAGGACAATGCACTGTTAAGATTCAAATTTAGATATTAAATATTATGTCAATGAATTATGTCTTCATTGCACATCGTACAGCAAGATTGATGGTGTATCGAAAACCCGAACCCGGATGTGTTTTGTTCCCCAAATCGTTAATCGGAAGTCAGAATCCTCTCCGGACAAAGATTGGCCCTTTCTTTAAAAATGACCCAAGTACATCATTCCATGGTACATCAATTACATCATTTAATAATTAATATGGTGAATATAGTGTTATAGGTACGTACTTTATAAAAATTAGAAGTAAGAACCAACTCCGGGCTCGGCAACAGTGTTACACTATCTAGCTCGGTCATCAGTCATTGTTCAATTGAAGAATGTAACATGTAAAATGATGTAAATAAACTATCTATCTATCTATCTATCCATCCATCAACGGTGTGCATTTGCGTAGCAGTTCCATTAACTGCTACAAATAATCTTCTGTATGCTGAGTTGTGTCTGACATTGAAGAGTGCACGTCAGTGAGACATAACAACTATTAAGGAAAATAGCGTAATTTTATAAGTGGATCACGATTTCATACGTACTATGCGAGTTCTAACATACACAATTCGTTCTGATAGTTCGAGATGCCTTCGTGTATGAAATAAAACATAAAATCATCTCATTTGTTTACCCGTGATTCACTCGACGCCTCTCTCGTATTCCAAGCCAACCTCTTAGTTGCCTTTACTATCGTAGATGTTGTGACGCTCACATATCTCCGACCGAGCGAGATGAATTCTAAAACGCGTTAGAAAGAGATGAATGTTTCGCTCTTCCTTATTCCTTCGCACGATCAATATTCATGGCTGACGATTCAAACGTGAACCAAGATGGAATAGAGAAATACTATAAGGAGAACCATCGATGCAGTCCACGATTCACTCTCAATCCAAAGTTTCTCATCCTAACTTCTATATGAATCCGTTTAGCAGCGCATAACCCTCGTTCATTCTCGTATGGTAATCACACAATTATTGATGTTACACTCTCACGAAAGAAAGATCCGTTTTAATAAAGAATCATGAATTCCCAGGGTGCTCCCAAACGAGATTTCACGTGTTATAAACCCGCGTTTAAATTATTCTTTCAATTTATTTTAGAGACGCACTATACCATCATCTCCAAACGAGCCGAAAAGTTTGTTATGAAAATCAATTAACGTCAGGGGAAAGGCACCGTCTGATGAGCCTTTTTTCGTTCTCGCATTCCAAAGCTGCCGCCGTTGTCTCGAAATGACATTTATCTCGGGGAAAAAAGGTCGTGCCGTAGAAGGGCTGAAATATATCTGCTCATTCGTCAGGTTTCTCGGACAAGTGCGCTGTTCCCTTTCCGTAGCAAGTGCTTGAACTCATAGCTCTTCTGGTAGGTCTGCGTTCGACTTTCCAGGGCCCTCGTTTGCTTCTTACTTCTTCACTTTTTCCAAGCGAGTTCCCTACCTGCCGTTGTTCACTTGACGCTAACCCCAGACAGTGGCGGCTCCTGCCCTGAAACCCCGGGGTGTACCGAGACCGTAAGGGACAACCACGAAGGGAATTTTTTTTTTTTTTTTTATTTTAGATACATCACTCAGTCCTTATTGTCCTGATATTTGCACTTTATGATGCTAACACTAAGTGAATTAAATCGTGTGGCTTGGTTCTCTTCAGTCTTATAAGCAGACCCTCTTTGCTGAGAAGCTGAACGACATCCTCATGTACATGATTCTGTAGCCCCAAGAGGTGATGCATGGCTTGGCTTCGAATGACCTCGTTGACAAATTCAATCTGCAGCAGGTAGTGGAGTCTGTCATTTCTAAAATATGTGTATGCATCTACGCAATTTCCTAGGACATTATTCTGAAAGCGCTGAATAATGTCACGATTACTCTGGGCCGTGCACCTCCACAGTTGCACACCATAAGTCCAGACAGGCTTTAGGACTTGCTTGTTCAATATTAACTTATTGTGGACTGACAGTTTTGACCGTCGGCCCACCAGCCAGTAAATTTTTCTGAATTTGATCATAAGCTCAGCTTTTTTTTCTTGACGTGGGACTTCCACCTTAGTTTGGCATCCAGTGTCATTCCAAGGTATTTCGCTTCATTTAGCATATGGTATCACCTTGTTATGGAGAAAAGCTGGCACATAGTTGATCGTTTTGTTAGTGAAATCGACATGCACTGACTTTGTCTCATTCATTCTGACTCTCCATCTCACTGTCTAGTCATGAATACGGGAGACAGGACGATTTAACTTGGTAACTGATTCAATGTTAGTTTCCCCAGACGCTATAATTGCACTATCACCCGCAAACGTAGCGAGGGTATTACCTTCAGTTTCGGGTAAGTCAGAGGTGTAAAGCAGGTACAGTACTAAGGGAAAGTGAGACAAAAATGTGCTGATCTCAGCCAAATAGAAATCTCAACTACTTACATGCCAAGGAGATTAATCTTGTGCACTTACTCGACTTCAATCGTGAAACAAAACTCAATCCTACCTTTGAAAGGAGTTCTCTCTGTTAAAACAGTTTGTTTTGGTGGTTAGATGCACGTATTTCAGCATTTGCAAAAAGTAATCGAATCACCGAGCTAAAAAATACGATATCCGTATTAAGTAAAATAAAACATGATCAATTTTTGCGTAGTTAATGGACGATCCAGTCTTCAAGACTCTTTTGGGGTATAAGAATCAATTGTTTATCGATACCACTGATAAAACATTCCGTGCTGTTTAGTACCAGAGCCAGTAACCATAAAAATGAAATTATAATAGGTTTAATCGCAGTTAAGCCTTTTAGAAGTGGCTCGCTACCTTGTGGTTGCTCATAAATCTAGAATCTTGACAGAAAAAAAAAGCAGATTGAAAAACATTTCTTTTTAATCCAAAAATTACAATTTTGGGAGGTGAAGGGGGTGATTATTTCGTAGTACATCCCGTTTACCGAATTATTGTTGCTGTTTGATCTAATTTAATAGATGAAACTGCCAAACTATACGATTGATCATTTACTATCAATTAATATCAACTACCTAATCAATCTTCAATGTTCACTGCAGCCATATCAAGCGGGACATTGTGGTAGGTGTTACCGTCACATTAGTTGATGGTACTCCGCAGTGGAAGCCTGCTAATTAGATATTTAAAATTTTCTTAGCCTGACGAGACATTAAAATTTTGCTCCTGTGTTGTCCCTCAATCACACGTGTTTTTGACATTTTCATATCTTTGCTTTGGCACATACACTGAAAAATCGTCACGCGATACCAATAATAAGACATTTTGTTTTGGTTCATTAGTTTCAACCTTTTCCGTACTTCTTCCACTCCAAAACGATCAGTGAACAAACGCATCGTATCGTGACCGTGAAAAATTGACGATGGACAAATCCGCAATAAAATAAGAAAACACACATGAAAATGTCCCTAACGTGTTGCAGACTCGTATGCAAGCATTGTCAACATCATTCGTTCTTACTCCACCTCTTAGTTCAGATCGCTTTTTAATATGCCAGCAACAAAGCTCTCGATTCAAACTAATCGGAGGCTTAGCGAAGAATGAGTTTCAAATTTAATTCTTAAAAGAAACGAATCAAAAATAAACTTTTTTAAAAATCATCTTCTCACTTTGTGTAAGGATTTAATGCTATCTCAATGGTGATGGAATCCAGCGAAGTTGCAAAGGAACGATTAGAACGGAGATATGCATTAATATAAGTCATATGTTACTGGAAGGATTGCTGTTGGATTTGATTCCACCAAACTGTACAATTGCCCATCTATACTATAAACTGCCTAATCAATATTTGAGGTTCACTGCAGCCATATCAAGCGTTGAGGTAGGTCTTAGTGTCACATTAGTTGATGGTACTCCGCAGTGGTAGCCTGCTAATTGTTACAATTTATATTTGCTCCGGTTCGGTCCCTCAATCATATGTTGGGTTTCATAATCTTTCAATATACAAGCCCATAAATTCACAAGACAAAATGCAGCATTCAGATATGTCATTCATACAGCTCTCGATTCAAACTAATCTGAGGTTTAGCAAAATATGAATAACAAATTTACTTCTTCGAATAAGTGAGTTGGAAATTGAGCTTTATTGAATAATGGTTTTCACTTTTTATAAGGATTTCTTATTATCTCATATGTAACATTTTGGAGCTCGAATGGAATCCAGCTGGAAGGGAACGAGTTCTGACGTGGGATACCAATTAGGGCATATGTTACTAGTAGGATTGGTGTTGGATCTAATTTAATTGTCGTAACTTCGAAACTGAAGAAATCTACATCTATACTATCGACTAACTAATTAATCTTTAAGATTCAGGGCTGCAATATCAAGCTGGACTTCTTGGTAGGGCTTAGCGGTTAGTTGACAGCGCTTTAGTTGACGGTATTCCCCAGTGGTAGTCTGCTAATTATTACCTGTAATTTGCTTAGCTCGACGAGACATTTACATTTGCTACGGTTCCTCAATCACGTGTGGGATTTCATAATCTTTAAATATACGAGCACGTGACGAAGCCGGCTAAACAGGCTGATTTATTATTCCACGAGAGGTGCCAGATACTGCAATCTCTCGTCCATCTCCAGCGGAGCGAAGGTGGCCCGCAAGCCTACACCACCTGGCCGAGATTCAAGACCATCTCCTCAAGTTCAACCCACCTACCAACTCGCCGATGTGATTTCGCAACTGAGCACACCCTGTACCCCAATCTCGTACAATAGCGTTCGATCCTCCTCAATCGCGTACCCACTAGTGTCAGTTTCTGACACCATATGGCAGAATACATTAGTGAAGGGGGATAGATTTGACACTAATACTTGGAGTTACAATCTACCTGAACCTCTTCACGAAGTTGATATGTTCAAGTTTTTCTATTCATAAAATATGCGTTATTATAGCCAATAGTCAGTGGTGGCCCCCCCTCCTCTAAGGTTCATGAAACCCCCCCTGGTGAGTTGGTACCCAAAACCAATATTAATAAAAACATCAACAGTTTAGAGTCGAAAATTTCAAATTTGTAGTCTGAGACCATTTGTAAATGTGAACATGTTAGCTGGGCACCTTCTAAGCAGTTTTGGTTTATTATTAAATAATAAACCATAGTAATCGCTCTTGAAAAAAAATGTTAACCCCCCCCCCCCCCCCCCTGAAAAGTTCATGGCTTACGTTTCAAAGGGTGTAGAATCAAAATCTGTAATAAAAAATTTTCCGTCCGTACGCCGTACTTACTATTTCTCCCAAACGGCTGGAGCAAAAAATCTGAGATTTTCAGGAAAAATAAACATTGGTCCGAAAACGCCCCAATTCTTTAGCCAGCACTCTCACTTAATTTGGACTTTTTTTCAAGAAGTTTCCATGAGGAATTGAATGAGCCCTTCCCAAGGTCCGTACTTCAAACCATTCCCGATGTATTGCCCGATTTATGGTGCCAACATTTGCGTTATTTTGGTTTATTATTGTTTTTGTTTTGATTGCAGTAACCTAGTGATGTAGTGAACGTAGATACTGGAGTGAACTCCTAAAAGGGTTTATAGCCGGTACACGGGTTGAAGTATTCTGATAACCATTAAAAAAAAAAAAAAAAAAAATGCAAATTTTTTACTGGGGTTTATTATTCAATTGGATTGCGTTCATGATTTAAATTTCTACTAAGCTTAGGAGTGTCCCTGTTCCACAGGTGATAGAGCGATTATTGAATTTGAGGAGGCACACAAATTTGATCAACTGATCAGTCCAAATAGATATTTTGGTTGAGAACAGATTTACGTGCTCAATGCATATCTCCTGAAATTCAATAATCGCTCTATCGCCTGTGAAACAGGGACACTCCGAAGCTTAGTAGCAATTCAAATCATGAACACAAGCCAATTGAATAATAAACCCCAGCGAAAGAATTTGCAGCCTTTTTGTCTTTGGGTTGAGGAAAAATCTTCGGCTTATTTCTCCATTAGAAATAGACTCAAGTATAACTTTTTCTGCGGCTAGAAACATTAGATTGGACATTGAGTCCCCCATAGCTGATCTTAGTCTGTTTTTGATAATGTCAACTCGACTTACTGCTTATCTTTCCACGGAACAACTATTAATTGCTAAGGAGGAGAGCAGTTTATTATTATTTACGTTCCAGTGATGTAATATATTTTTGAATGCCGTATCATTACTGTTTCGTTCTTTACCCCCCCCCCCCCCCAAATTTTATTGACGCAGCCTGCGTCATAGCCTCTCCCTGTGGGCACGCTTGCAATAGTTGTCTCATTCATGATTTGCGTTATTCATTGAATCGACAACAAGTGACCTTGAGGAAAACCAAACCCCTCACTCCTTTATGAAATCCAAGCTGTAAAATCTTGCCCCGGGCTTTCGGAACTTCGCCATATGAAAAGTAAACAACGAACCCCGAATGGCAAATTGTTATACCCAAATGTCGTAGAATCGCGTTTGGTCTTGGTAAATCAGTCCCCATATGGAAGAATACATTAGGAGGGCGTAATTGATCTGACGCCAATACCAGGAGTTCAAATTTACCTTTTTTACCTGAACCTATTCACGAAGTTGTTAAGTCCAAGATTTCATGTGCATAAAATATGTGTTATATTATACCCATTATTTGTGTTATTCAGTAAATCGACAAACTATGATGTTGAGGGTACTTCTGTATTCCGAATAGGTGGAATCCAGACTTTAAAACGGGATCTATTCCCGAGCTTTTTGGACATGGGCATTGAATTTGTGAACAACAAATATTCGGATTATTGGACTTCAGTTTTTTGGTATTTGTGGCATAGGATACATTGTGCAATGCAGTAATCATGGATCAGAAATCAATGAAACGCTTTGAGGGACTGTTTATACTAAACCACAATCTCCAACCCATGATCCACAGTTCAAATATCACAAGTATGTCAAGAGAATTGAAGAACTATCACTTTAAAGATTATCATTCCAGTGTTATCTTTCCAGGGCTATGGCGCAGACTGCGTTATTGAAATTCTAGGGGGGGGGGGGGGTTAAAGTTGATAGAAACGGTGTTTAACGTGAAAACATTCAAAAATATGTTACATCACTAGGTAGAACGTAAATAATAATGAACTGCTCTGGAAGTGGTTTACACAACTTTAGGAATTACCTACTCTCCTTAGGAATTACTAGTTGTTCCGTGGAAAGAGCAATAATTTGAGTTAAAATTATCAAAGAAAGACTAAGATCAAATATGGAGGACTCTATGTCCAATCTACTGGGTCTAGCTGCAGAAAAAGAGGTACTTGAGTCGATTTCCAATGAAGAAGTAGTCGGAAAATTTTCTGTTTCCTCATCCCAAAGACAAAAACTGCTACGTAGAGTTTGAAGAGATATATTTAACAAGCTTAGAAGGTGCCTAGATTACTTGTAGATGGCCTCAGACTACAAATTTGAAATTATTTACTTCAAACTGTTAATGTTTTCATGTATTTTCCGATATTATTCGTATGAATACTATGTCCAGAAGGATTCAAGGGTGACATAGGATGGTCTGTATTTTGCTGTCTTTCCTCAACTTGTATCATTAATGTTTTCATTAGAAATTTTTCAGATTTTGTCTCTCTAACTTTATGAATCGTGAAGCAAACAATAGTTTGTGGATTGATTTTCCAACGTAGAAGTTAGTAATGAGATGCTACTTCGGCTCTTTTGTCCTTTGATATGATAATGATTTTGATGTTTCTACAACGCCTACTGAGTTTTGAGAATCGGTCGCTTTTACTGCCGCGGCTTCCAGGCCCTCGAGACCCAGTTTTCTTCTTCCAGTGATGTAAAGGCAAACGCCTTCCAGTTTCACCGCGTTCCGACTCCGCGTGAGCTTTTTTTTCTCCTCAAAGCCTCGCGACCGAAGCAACCTGCGCCCACACGCACCGAAAATAAAAACTTTTATTTGACTTCCAGCAAACACCGGCTCGGGTCATTCAATATGGTAATACGACCCACACACGGGGCCCTGGCCTCACTGCGAGATGCTCCATTCAATCGCGCTCATTCATGGGCGACCTCTGCCTTCACGATCCTTCCTCACCTTTCTTTTCCGACATAAACAAAAGCCCGATGTCACTCCGCTCTCATTAGGATTCAGGATCCATAGAGGGTCTTCCACCCGCATTCACCTGGTCATAGAGAACGCATTGCCTGTCTGGGAAACCCTCTCAATGGACTAACGTAATCAGCACCTGTGCTCCGTCCCACGTTTTATTTTTTAACCATACTTTATTTGGATGGTAATTCATTGAAGCTCTGACGCTCTTCAGTTCTAAATGTTGTTCCATGCACTTGCTTTGGTGTTGACTAAAACGTGAGCTTGTTATTTTTATTGGTGCGTTGGTGCACAGAACAAAGGACTCAAAAAGGACTTCATCAGGATATCCATCTGTACAAATGATATTGCAAGATAATTAGGGATCTGTAGGAAGTTCAGGGAAAGAAGATAAACGTGTGTTACCTCTCTTTTGGTCACTGGTATGTATTCACAAGCAACTTATACTGTGGGAGAAGAAGTTTGCTTAAACTTCTTATATTCTGCAGCTAGATCATATAGTTTCTTGCAATAGACTATCTCATCTGCATCTCTCATTATGCGACCTGGAGTTTGAAGAGATTGGGATGTTTACGGAAACGTAGAACTCAGTACTATTCAAAGTGTGGTTGATGTGGGCACCTTGGTGTACAGCTGTTGAAAAGTGTTGTGAAACTTATTTTCTGTGGTGATAATGTTAGATGTTTCACGTTGGATGTATCTGTAAGGAAATCTATAGGCGGTTTATTACGACTTATCTAGTTAAATGTCGCTTTTGATTGACTTGGTTAAGATCTAGCAAGGCTCAAATAGTACTCGACAATGATTTCAGGTTTAGTTGTTTGGTGTTAATCGCCAGTTCTCAAATAATAAATTCTGAAATCACTAACTGATTGTTTAATCTGAATTTTATTCATAATGTGGATTATTGTGTGTTATAAATATCTACATCGATGATGCTATTGGACATGAAGAGCACCAAATTGGCGTAGTCGCGTCGACGGATATTTTGATCAGAACCAATTAAAATTATCCAAGACAAGTTCTAAAAATTATTCAATACTCATGCATTTTCTTTGTTTTAAAGAAGAAAACAACTTACTTACAGTCCTTCTAGAACCAGGGCCTTTCAACAATCGATCGCCAATCCTTCCTATCCTGAGCATGGCTCCTCCATCTTCTCACACCTACCTGGGTCAGATCCTTCTCTACGTCCTCTAACCAGCGTAGCTGGGGTCGTCCCTTCAGACGTTTACCACCACATAGCTCTACGAGGAAATCTTTCTGGTGGCATCCGCTCAACACGACCCAGCCATCTCAGTCTTGTGCGCTCCGCTTATGCAATCAAATCCGGCTCACAGTACAAGCGTCCAGCTCAGAATTTTTCCTGATTCTCCAGACTACATTCTCACTCACTGGGCCAAAAACTTTTCTTAGTACTTTACGCTCCCAGCAACTGAGGAGGCGATTTAGCTCCAGTTGTAGTCCACGTCTCGCATCCATATGTAACCACCGGGCACATGATGATCTTGTACACTGTGAGCTTTGCTCTCCGGAGAGTCCCCGAAACTTTCTAGCTTTCTAGATTGCCCAGAAACATCTGTTTCCTGCCGCAATACGTGCCTTTATTTCAGTTGTAACGTCATTGTCGTTGGATATCATTGCACCCAGGTCCTTGAATTCGTTACAAACTGGAAATGGTCCCCAATTCCGACTGTGGTCTGGGATAGCTTTTGCCCCCTTGCGGCATATCTATCGTTTTGGTGTCATTAACTTTCAAGCCTCTAATATTTGCTGCTCGTTCGAACTCCTCCACTGCCCCTGAAAGAGCTGGAGCTGTTCGGGCCATAATATCCACATCGTCTGCATAAGCAAGGTGCTATGTAAGCCGATTGCATATTGTTCCTCCAGGGTTCGTGCGGATGCTTCTTGCTGCTCCTTCCAACGAGAAGTTGAAGAAAATTCTTCCCAATATTACAGATGAGTCGACCCAAAAATCATTTTCTCAAGCCGTTTTTGCTGAGTACACGCTCAATCCACTTCAAACCGTACATTCATTAATTTCCTTCGAATCTTTGTCAAATCTAAGCTGTATCCGCTATGAGATGTGAATAACGCTTCAAATTTTTAACTAAACCGTTGTTAAAATCTTGGGAGTGAATCTTTCATCCCAAAACTTTAAATGCGTCCTATACAAATACTTGCCAAATTGTGCAGGAATCTGCCTCTTTGGAATGTCGAGCCTGCTTCCAAACCTATAAATTAATTAATATGCTTCAAACTTTTGCTAAATATGAGATGATTTCACTTTTGAGGGCAACAGTCACTTCAAATCATCAATTCATTCAGTCACTACGAATCTTCGACTGCTGGTTCCACTTTAAGGTGTAAGAAGCGTACATTTCAAATTATAAATTAAACCTTCGGTATAATCTTGGGAGTGTATCGTCCTTCTCAAAACTTTAAATGCATCCATTTGTCAAAACTAGATCCATTTCGGAGTGTAGCCTAAACAAAATTTAGTTACCCAATATTTGTCGATTGTAGCCAATGAATCTATTGCGTTTATTGCTATTCATTCAGGAGTATTCCATATTTCAAGGTAAAAGTAGCTGCGGCTGGAGCTAGTCTAGAACGTCAACTGTTTCCAGTTATCCCCTACAAAATAGTGGTCTTGTACCGGCTGCTATACCGTCGTTGGCCTCGGGAACAGCTTCGTTGCTCCTAATAGGATGAAAATGTGTCGGACCGATAACTGGGGACATTCAAGTCCACTTCTATAACGATTTCAACGGGGCAGACAGTAAAATCCCATTCGAGCCGGGTGCTTTAAGTGACGGTTGTGCTCTGTCCAATGGCCCATGTCCGACGGCTCTATAACGTTTCCTGTGATTGTCCCATCTGTGAAGCCCATGCACTTGGAACTGACGTTTTATCATTGTTCATTTTAATGAGATCGAGATAAGGTATTCGGAATTCGACTCGTTGTAAAGGGTGGATACATGCTTTCGGGACTTACTCTCTTCAATGGGTACCCATGTCTTCCACAATAAAATGCCATCTTCATGCATACACTAATTATAAATAATATCAGCCATGCCGGTCATATTCTCGCCCAAATAAAGAACGCAATGAGCAATAGATCAAATTCATGTAATCGTGTTGTATGATCTTTTTATCCACACTGCTAAGAACAAAAGTCCGCATCTTTGAGTCAAATGTCAAATCTGTATTGCTGTATGGATGCGAGACTTGGTAAGAGTCGGCAAGCATAAACGCCAAGCTCCAAGCCTTCGTCAATAGATGCCTCCACACAATAATCCGAGTCTGGTGGCCAGAGAACTGGATTTCAAACTAGGAACTGTACCGAAGGTGTTACCAAAAACCCATTTCTGAATCTATCTGTGAAAGGAAATGGAGATGGGTCGGACACACTCTTCGGAAAGAAGCAAATACAATTCCCGTACAGGCTCTTGATTGGAACCCTCAAGGATCCCGACACCCTGGCCGACCACGGGGCACTTGGCGGAGGAGCTTAATGGCAGAAGCCTCAAACGCTGTTCCCGGCATCACATGGAATTAGATTAAGGCCACAGCCATGAACCGGAGCCGATGGAAAGCCTTCAAATAGGCACTATCGGCTCCAACTCGGTGCGATAGCAACCCTAACTAACTGACTAACTATGATCTCTCTGATCTGTCAGCGGGAGGCATCACAATCTACACTATTTCTTCTCATCCACAGATACCCGTTAATGCACACAGGTACCCAGTCATCGACTATTGAAGTTCCTGAGGACTTTCAAAGCCCAAACATCCAATAACATTACGGTTGTCAAACTTTTTACTTCAAGCCCCACATAACATACCTGTCAGCAGCTTTTATTCGATTTTCACCGATTTTGCTTTTGTTGATAGGAGGGGATAATACCCAATCCTTTCAGTCGCTGCTCAAGCAAGAACTTCGTTGCTTTCAATAAAATATCTGACAACAACTTATGGTAACCGCTATTGGTCTAATGGCTGCTATTGAACTCTGTAGATGTAATAAATTTCACCATAATCCACCGCGATAGAGTTTTGCAGTTCTCCGTTGAGTAAACTAAACATCGAAGGAAACGTCTTTCAGTTTTATGTCAAAAGAATCATTTCAAAGAATAACGTTTTGCTCTCTTGTAAATAAGAAATTATAGCAGGAAGTACACGTGCTAACTCTTAGCTCTATTGTTCTAATGATGGCTTGTGCTCTAGGGTCATCAATGTGAAGTCACGCACGTCTCCTGCTATAAATGAAGGGTCATGAAATGTATTTGTCGTCTATATTTTCTAATTGCTCCACCTATATAGTTGATGTATTTGCACGAACGAGGAAGAGAATAGTGCGATTAGCCGCCCTTTTCATAGAGTAATTACATTATATTTTTAGAGCCCAACAAGCAAAAATCCAAACACGATCATTTACTGACACTCAATGGATGGTCATTCTTGTCGAATGTACGAGATGCTTAGGAGTTCTGTGATCCACAATTCGCTAAATGCTCACAATCTACTTCACTCTCGACTCACCTCGCTGACCCAATATTTCAGTTTGAACGACGCTAAAAGCGGTGATAGCTCACTTCGAGACGATAATCTATTTTGGCTAATGGAACCTCATTTTCTTAGCTTACTAGCACCATTTCACTATCGTGGAATTCGTCACCGTCTGCAAATTAATAGAGTTTTGGATGGAGTTGGTAGGAAATATTATCGGTTTACTATTTTCAAATTAGTGAGTTTAACACGTTGCTGCCATGGCTACGTAGGCCAAGGGTTCCTCTCAGGCCAAAATTTTTTTTTTTATTGTTCTGAAAAATGATATTTTGATGGGCCGGGCGTCCTTTTGACGAAACCATGGTCTCAGGGACCCAAAAAAAAAAGTACCACTTTGGTACTCACTTGTTTTGCTGAGTACCAATTCGGTCCCCCTAATTTTCTCATAAAAAAGGTAAAAATATTTTGATTATCTGTCAATAACATCTTGCACAAAACTATTTATTTAAAAAAATTGGCCGAACCCTGTCTCAAATAAGAAGGTACCTAAATCATCGGTTTTTCAAAACCATACTCACTTCAATACGGACGGAAAAATACGATGCTAAGCACTGTACATGGATGCTAACGCACCTCTTAGAAGATTTACACTGCGTTCTAGTTCCGAAAACAGTTCATACAGTGTCAAGAGTCGATGACGTCAGGATCGTAGGTGAGTACCAATTTGGTACTCACTGGCAGTCAACGTGTTAATAGTTTCCTTTGTAATTGTTTCGCAAAAATAGTTCATAAACCCCTCAAATTTTGTCATTTTACGTCCCAAGTTGCTTAGATTCCAAATCTGCAATGTACGTCCGCCGTATAGGCCATAAAAGCCCTTGAAATTGATGTTAAAAACCCGATTTTTCACACATGAACTCCACTTACGGTCTGGTTGGTCGTGCCATCAAGCCAGGAAGATCTCCTTAAATACATAGATGCTATGGAGCAAACACTGGTGGAAAACGAAGTTAACCTCGGCCGAGTGTATGAAAAACAAATCGGACGATTAGGCAACGAAACAGTTGTGCGGGAAAAATACATACGTCACTTTTGGGCGAACGTAAACGCTAACAGCGATGAAATTCGTTGGGAACCATCCACAGCCTAATCAGTACTGTCTCTAAGGAAGTCTATCTGAATACAACAGAAACGGTAGAAGACATATTAGCTGCAAGAATTGACGGACGAATACGCGAAACAAAAGTTGTTTAATTGGATTGTACTGATGACATACAACATCATGTAAGAATGTATTAGAGGTGTGTAAACCCAGGTCACCTGACGGAGTAGACGACCTGCAGGTCACTCAGTCCAGAGACAAGGTCAGTGGGAGAAGTTCACCAGTTCACTCTGTGGATGAGCTTCACACCTGAAGTTTACTGTGTGATTGAATGAGACCTGCAGTTCGTCTTCTCCATTCTAGGACAGTCACCACCACTGCTGGTATCTCGTGGCTTGACCGTCAACCTCTATTATCTTTGTCATCAGTTAGAATTCGGTAAATGACAGTCATCTACTGTTCTCTTTTCCTACTCCCTGGGTCATTTTTCGAGTTCTCATGTAAATTTTCATATAAACACCTACTTATTAAATATAGTCGACTCTGTGATGAGTATAGTATCGACCAGTATAGTTTAGTATATAGTAAATTTGAATGGTAATGACTCTGCGGTGAGGAGAGTCTTTCGTTGACTAGAAGGAAACCCCAGCTAATGGCGGATGGGTGATCTGCAGTTCACTTTGTGTGAATGGGTTGACAGGTCTCCGAGTAGTTCGAACATCGGAAGCAGGAGTCATGCTGTAAAGAACGTTTGCGACCTGCAGGTCTCGAACTTGCCTTGCCGAGAGAAGTTCGCGACCGTCCGAGTAGTTCGAACGTCGGCCGCGGGGAGTCATGCTGTCGCAAACGTCTTGTTATGAACTGCAGGTCTTCCCTCCGCAGGTCATTTGGGACAAGTTCACTTGAAAGAGAAGGTCTTTGAGACAAGGTCACTCACTCACTACCCACCTCTAGAATGTATCTGATACTTGTAGAATAGGCGAGAACACAGATTATACATGTCCCCCGGACCACCGCAATGGTATTAACGGTATCAATGTTGAATGGATTGGAAACATCAGGGAGACAGTTCCTGCGAATGTTTGAACGAAAATAAACGTCATTGAGAGAATTGATAGGTCGGTGGATGTAGACCGCGCGACTTCCAAGTAGGTTGGTTTTGAAAGGAAAGATGGATGAACTCGGAGTCGGAGTCTGGGAGAGCATCAAGTAAATGAATGCCCATATGTGTGTAAAGGGCGGTACAACAGGTTCCGAGAGACCAGGAAGAGCGTAGGACGCACCCGCAGTACACAAACATCAGATAAACTCGCTTCATGAGATAATTATAGTCTCAGCCATCTGTTCTTCTATTAGACGGTTTGTAAGTTGAAGGAGCACCCTTGACTTCGGATAGTAAAGGAAATTCAATTTTCTAAATTTAGACCTTCATTTTATTTCGGGGGAAGATGACACGGAAAGTGTCTCTGAATCTCAGATGTTTGAATACAATGTTACAAGTGCCCAAACCTAAGTCATAAACCACTACCGTATGAACGGTTTATCATATTACGATTAAATTGTGCCGAAATGGTTTCAATTCGAGAACAAAGATAATTTTAATTACACATTTTAAAGCAAATTAGGTTTTCAGGGTGATGTTCCGGCGAACGTATGAATTTGTGGTTTTTCCCAATTCTTGTAAGGGTTCCTATAGGTTTTTAGATCATTTCAATAAAATTTAGGTATATTTTTAGTACAATTTTCTGCATAAGCGTTTAAATGTCCCAGTTCTAGTTTCGTTATGCATTTACAGTGGCTTTGTGATTAAAAATATGATTTTCAAATTTTGAGCAATTTTTTTAAAACCATTTCCAGGGATTTTAAAATTATTTTTCAAAATTTTACTAACTCATTCTGGAAAAAGTATTGCCCAAGGAACACATCCCTTCATTTGGCTACATTGCTTCCAAGTCCACCTAAAAGAAAATGGAAGCGTTGCTTTGTGCCAATGAAAATATTTATTATGTCAACTCAATTTTTTTATTTTAGACCGTTTAAGTGATTAACGATCGATAATAATTATTTCAATTACTGCCAGTGGTTTTATCTTATCTTTTAATCCTGAAATAATTCTACGAATACATCCTGCTATGGGGTTCGCCCCACTAGTGATGAAACTAAAGCGAATTTTCTGAGAAAATTAAATTCTCCTTGAAAAAAGGATTTGGGGGAAATTGTGCTGTAGTTGGTACCTAGTTAATGAAGGTCAACGTTTGTAAAGCATCAAGCGCAACTTTGTCATTGCCCAGTTGTCCGATTTTGAAATTTATCCATCGAAAAATGGCGACAAAACTATTATTTTCGTACGATTCCTGCAATGCCTACGTTCATGCAGCCTTTGTGCAAGTATTGTGGTTTTTGGATACCCGAAGTGTGTGAACTGATCAGGGAACTGGAAGCACTCAAAAGTTGCCCTTTTTAGGTTTAAAATTGCATACGCAGTATTCACATAAAGACATACAAATATAGTTTTCCCATGGATTCAGTATCAGAATGTTCCCTTTACGAATGGAGCCTTGCTTCATAGAGGGGCCCCTGAAAAGCTGATACGCTTTCAGTTAGAATCTTGATGTTGTATTCGCTGCACACAAAGAACACTAAAAACAACCAAAATTGCAGAAAAAATTCATAAATATTATTATACTTACCTAGGTACCTAAACTGTTGAATTGCATGAACTGAACAATCCCATAAAGACTGAACAGATGAAATTTGAATATGAACGGAACTGTGTTGCAATAAAAGCTCCTGAATCTTAAAAAAGAACTTTTAACTCATAACCGTTCTTTAAGAGTCCTTGAAACACAGTGAAACAACTTTTTTATCAACGGTATGGTACCTACCTCTCTCCTCCTTGGGAGTCCCACAAGTTCCTCCGGTGGCCCGCCGTTTACAAGTTTAATTCGCAGTTTGTCCTTCTGCAGTGGCGTTGCAATAGATTGTAACTCCTACAGCTGCTACAGCCAATACAATTGAGTTGCTTGAGTAACAGTTATTATGTTTTTTAAGGTAACAGGTCTGTCATCATTCTTCTATTCTCCAGTTGGGGGCGCAGATTTGTTTTTTATCGCCTTAAGTCTTGTTTCTACTTCGTTCTAAGGCATTTATTTAGTATTTAACAGTAATCATGTGAAAAAGCACGATCTAAGTAGCAACGTCAATAATTTATTAACCACGATCTCGTCGTCAAACGACATAACAACTTGAAAACAGTCTACTTTATCTTTACTTCCAGGATTTCAACTGAACAGATTCATTATGTTACTATTACTAGCTGTATGAACTTGTGTTTTGCTTTTCTATTTAACCGTCAATAAGTGATTGCGTTGATTAGTACACTAAGTGTACTATTATAATTCTTATATTATTTGGTTCGCCAGAGTCTTGAACCTCCCTACAGTTTATCAAACATGTCTTCATCAAATAACGTCTGGATTCATATTTCTATTTCTAGATCTCTAGATACTCCAGATATCTACGAGAAAAATCATTCAAGCTAGATTCGAGTATTCGTTAATTGTTGAACCGACCTTTATTTCATCACCAGAAATATTTTAGGGAAAAGTCGCATTCCTGATTCATTCATTTTAACGAAAATAACATTAATCTTACAAAATCTACAGGCCGATCGGGTAAATATTTAGAAATAAGGTATGTTTGTGGAGTTCTGTACATCTGTTGAACAGATATCTCTGAGAAGAGTTTCCCTAGTGGACCTTCACACAAGATAAGGTTGTTCAAAAAACCGCCTAACGATCTTCTGAGTATAGAATTTACAAATAGCAATGGATACAATGGCATGGTAGGCGGATATAGGCGGAATAGATTTCACCAGAATCCGAATACTCTCCTTTCTCAACAAGTTGATTTGGCTTAGTTGTAGGGTAAAGTGTCGGCGATGCGCCTACATTTTAAGCATTCGCTCTGCATTTTTCATGTCAAGAACCAATATAAGTCTATTTCATGTTGACGCACGGGCTGTAGCTAATATTTTTACGATGTCGTTGAAATTGATAAGGGATCATCCGACCGGTATTCGCCAACTACCCTCAAAATTTGACCTGGATCGGATCTCTAAAACCAGAGAAAATCATACTTAGTGGAATTTACATTTGCGCATGCGCAGAATAATGTATTGATTGCTGAGCAATGACATACCCTGAAAATTTTATCAAAATCAGATGAAAACTGTTCGAGTTTGGAACAATGATCTGCGGATACACGGACACTAATACGCACACAGACAGACAGACAAGAAATGACAGTTTTCCAAAATGCAAAACTAGAGTGGGGATTTTAGTGTTGGATTTGAAAAAACGCTGCAAATTCTTTCACTGGGGTTTATTATTCAATCGGCTTGCGTTCATGATTTGAATTTCTACTAAGCTTTGGAGTGTGCGTGTTTCACAGGATAGGGCGATTATTGAATTTCAGGAGGCACACGAATATGATCAACTGATCAATCCAAATAGGTATTTTGGTCGAGAACAGATTCACGTGCTCCATGTATATCTCCTGAAATTCAATAATCGCCCTATCCTGTGAAACACGCACACTCCAAAGCTTAGTAGAAATTCAAATCATGAACGCAAGCCGATTGAATAATAAACCCCAGTGAAAGAATTTCAGGAGATATACATGGAGCACGTGAATCTGTTCTCGACCAAAATACCTATTTGGATTGATCAGTTGATCATATTTGTGTGCCTCCTGAAATTCAATAATCGCCCTATCCTGTGAAACACGCAGACTCCAAAGCCCGATTGAATAATAAACCCCAGTGAAAGAATTTGCAGCACACACACACACACACAATAAAAACATCTATAATTTATCAAGTCCTTTGGCACTCGTATTGCGTTAAAACTTCCCCAAATCCAAATTTTAAAGATGTAGCCAAAGGTAGACAGATGTAGAGGGGGCACACAAATATCATCAACTGATCAATCCAAATAGGTGTTTTGGATGAGAACCGATTTACGTCGTCTATGCATTTCACCTATCACCTGTAAAACACGCACACTCCGAAGCTTAGTAAGATTCAAATCATGAACGCAAGCCAATTGAATAATAAACCCCAGTGAATGAATACCTATTGAATAATAAACCCCAGTAATAATATTGAATAATATTTACCTATATATTATCAGAATGCTTCAACCCGTGTATCGGCTACTAACTACACTACAAGTATTCACATCGGCTATCACTCCAGTATCCACATTCACTACAACTCGACGCTATCGGCCGGACATCACTAGGTTGCAAAGAAACAATAATAAACGAAAAAACACTAATGTTGTCACCATAAATCGGGCCATACATCGGGAATGGTTTGACCTACGGACGTGGGGAAGGGATCATTCGATTCCTAATGGTATGTTCTTCAAATAGGAAAATATTTAGGCCGATTCGACTAGTTTTGAGGTTTTCAGGGATTTTACAAAACTTTTACAGCCCTTAAAGGGCCCTTTAAATTGAGTGAGGGAGCTTTCTCAAGAATTGGGGCGTCGTCGTACCAAGATGGATTTTTCCTGAAAATTTCAGATTTTTTGCTTCAGCCGTTTCGGAGATATCGTGCGTAAGGCGTACGGCGGACGGACGGAAAAATTTTTATTGCAGATTCGGATTCTACACCCTTTGAAACGTAAACCATGAAATTTTCAGGGGGGTTAGAATTTTTTTTTCCAGAGCGATTACAATGGTTTATTATTGAATAATAAACCAAAAAAAGGTCATTACTCAAAATCTTTCATTAGTAAGAATTTTCATCAGTGAAAACAAAGCTGCTTCTTTACGGTAAATAGACTCGGAAGGACATGGAGCATTACAAGTGCAACTAATTCAGTTGATATGGTAGAAAGTTTTTTCGGAGATATTCAATAGAAGAGTATTAGTTGATTGACGTACAAACTGAATACCATCCAATATACCTTGGAGCTACTTGCTGGGATAAGCCCCTCCCATACAACTTCGTTAAAACGTAATTCATAAATTTGGTCTAGATTTTATTGGAACTCTTATCATGCGGCTGTTTGTGGGTTCTGTATCTTTACAGTCGATTTGGAAGTGGTGGAATAGGCAACGGTATTATCCAGTGTTGGTGTTATCCTGTTCCTCGGACTATTGGAATGATAATATTGACTCTGTACTTGCGCATTTATTAACGTCTGGTTGTTCCTGAAGTTACAGCAGAATACTGAAAGAAACGCCTTTGTAAAATGGGGATAATGACTGTTTTCGAAGTCATGATCTCAAAGGATGGCTCATACCGCGATTGAATCTTCCCAGCTTCAAGGCCTTCCCTCGTGTATTGTCACAAGTTTCACGACTCCACAACCTCACGAGAGCTACAATATCTCGGGAAAATCATCCGAGCGTCGAGCGAGAAGCCTGGAAACTGGCAAAATTTCGCCTTCATGACCTCAGATTGATCGTCCCCGGTGATTTATTGCCCCACGATCTGCTATTCAAAAAAACCTCCGATCCTTCTAATTTGTACGGCGAAGCGAAAAGAAATAGAGTAGCGAGATTTTTATCGCCTGGTTAAACAATGCTGGCATAATGAAGCGAGCGTGTCGTTCGCTTGGGTATGATATCTCGACCTCGAGCACGAAAATGTATCGTTGCGGAACGGAACTGCTGCGTTAGCCATTCTTCAACTGCTATGACCAAGAAAAGCTGTGTTTACTTCAGAAAACATTGCCATTCTTTTGGAGTTCCAATCAAGAAAAAGTTGGCGATCAACGCCCTACTTGACCATATGGATCGAAAACTGTCATTCTAACCGAAAACAACGCAATACGGTTAACACGGAATACTGTTGACTCCCAATGATTCGAATCCTATTGATTTTCGCCAAAATTGACTGTTTTAAGACATCGATTGCTGCAACAGGCTAAACATAAATTGCTGCAAAAATATCTTATAACTTTAGTTATGACATATTAGAAGAAAATTGCTTAGAAATATTTAGTTTCAACCTTAGGGTATTGGAAAGGAACAAACTGTTTGATTCATGTTGATGATTCCTTGACTTACCGGGTTGAAGAGATTTCGGATTGAAACATACCAGTTTGTGAATAAACTATGAAGAACAATAGCAATCAATGAATAGCAAAGGAGCCATTTTCATAGTTCGTTTCTGGTGATTCTAATAGACTTACTGGATATCCAGTGCTAACATCACTGAAACGTGCAAAATGGTTGGTAATAATGTGTCTTTTCCACTACTTCGTTCTATTAATTTCAACTCGTGGATTACCTACTGGTAATGTAGAAGGTAAAAAAGTGAAGTAAACAAGGAAAAGAGGATTGGAACTAGGTATGACAATTTCGCTCGTGGCTTCCCATTGCCTCACGCCCCTGGGTCGGGAGCGATTTGGATTTATGTGATATCGAGATCAGAGGTGAACAGGTATACAAAACTTGAAAGGATTTTGGCCCTAATCATTGGTGCCTGGTGGATTCGAACCGGGCTAATCAGTACTCCCACTGAAAGTAAACAACCAAAGAACTGATGCCTTAGCTGGCTCGGACAACCTGTCCCCTGACCTACTGGTATTCCTTTCCATCCAAGTTCGTCTTCCTTGCAAGAACCTATTATGGAGTTATCGATTGATAAAAACGAGGACCTAAACGTCGATATCGTTTTAACGCTTTAAGGAAACAACTATTTACATAACATTCAATTGTTACACACAGTAATGTAATGACAGAAATCAAGCTTATTGGTGAAAAAAATTAATGTCCATTAGCAAACAGCAAGAATCCTAATTTCCAGGATTCAGATGAACATTGCCAGAGTTGAAGTTGGAAGGGTTTTTCGTTTTGGCTTTAATATGGGCTACAATGCACCGCATACCTCTTGAAGTGTTCATTTCTAAATAGACTAACAATTCCTCTCATACTCAATTTTTTCCATCCCAATTTGGGCAAATGTTGCTGACCACTATGATTTTCGTAAATTGTATGTTGCACCACTATGATTTTGAGCTCATTTTTTCGAAATATCTTGTCAATCTCGAAACAATAAGTAGAATATATTTTATCTTCCTTTTTGAAAGAACGATGGAGTTATTGATTGATAAAAACGATGACCTAAACGTCGATATCAATTTAACGCTTTAAGAAAACAAATATTTTTTACTCACAGTAATGTAATGACATTTTCAACATAATGGCTCACGCTTTATCCATCAGCAAACAGCAACAAATTGCGAGGATTCAGATGAACATTGCAGAGTTGAAGTCGGAAGGGTTTTTCGTTTTGTGGTTCGTACGGCGTACAATATATTGAAATGTTCATTTCTAAATAGACTAACAATTCCTCTTAATAAATTTTGCTGACCACTAACATTTTCGTTAATTGTATGTTATCAGCATTTGCAAAGAACGATTTTGCAATGCCTCAGCTTTTGTTCTTCTTATATTTGCAGTTTCAGACTTGGTAGTTTGGCTTTGACTCAGTGTCAATTTTTTCGAAATATCTTGGGTAATGTAGAACCAATAGATTACCTACTGGTGTTCCAATTCAATTGGAATTAAGTCCTCCAAGTTCATCTTCTTTGTGAAAACTTCTTATCGTTATTGATTGATTTGAACGATGACCTAAACGTCGATATCGATTTGACGCCGACAAAATGAAAATTTACGAGAAATTCGATGATCACGTTGGAGTAGCATGAATGTTTACAAACTTTTCATATATCATTCAAGTGTTATACCTAGTAACCAATAAGACGGTTTATTGGTATAAAATTGAATATACGTCGACATAAACAAATTTCACACAAACATTATCAGACTTGAAGTGAGAAGGGATTTACGTTTTGTGTTCGGGTACGGGCCACAATGCACCACACACTTCTTGAAATGTTAATTTCTATCTAGATAGGCAATTTCTATTCACCATCCAAATATGGTCAGAGTCTGCTGATAGCTAAGATATTCATTCAACACTTGCAAAGACGAATATTTCGTTATGATTTATCATAGCTTTTGTTCTGGATAGACTTGCAATGTGGAAACAGTGTGAATAGCTCCCATGGGAAATGTGTTCTCCTATCTTTGACTCTTAAGTTAAATATGTAAAACAGCTCATACGCTATAATCCTACTATTCCGGTTACGATGAGGAGGAGACAAATTTGGGAAACATTTTTAGTTCCCTCTTTCCATGAAGTTCAGCTATTCTTGACACGGGGATTCGTTTGTCGGTTGAAATAGGATTCAATGCGCCCATGCTCCAAACTTTTTGTCGTCTTCGCCCATAACGGCGGCGTTATTGTACAAACAAGATTAGAAGTCGTGGGGCTTTAGCAGTCCGGGGTTTATATGCGCCAAGGAGGATTAGGAAGATAGAGTTATGACGTCAGTTCTGGCTCCCGGGAATGGATTCTATAGTAATTCCTTTTCATCTCGGTTGGTTCCCATTGAGAGGAAGGGCGCGTTCTAAAAATAGCTTGACTTGTGCCCCGCTGTGTGGGATCTGTTCTCCCAACATAATGCTACGAATTGAAGCCCGAGAGTCACTCCGCTTCCACATCCTGACTGATACTGGAATTTGGTTTTGATCCTCAATTCAAAGGCGAATTGGTGAATTTCAAACTGATAACAATTTCTTAAACCGCCCTAGTAGTTCAGCATTAAATGTCATTATTGCACTTCAATTCAACAGCTACTGTAGTATTATGTTTGAAACATTTTCCTCCAATACTTCTCAAAACATTCTTGAAACCCCAAATAGTTTTATACTAAGCCTGAGCCCTGAAAAGTAATTGAGGCCCGGAATGAATGGCTGAAAACTGATATAGTTTTGAGCAACGAACTATTTTGGCGAAAGTTTTCATGTTCTTATCACTTAGAACCGAGTGTTGCTACCCACTAATTTTCTATCGTAATCCATTTTTCGCTGAATTCGTTTTTACTCCTTCAAGAGTTGTGAATTTAAAACGTGTTATTCCACCTCTTATTCTCATAATTTATTCCCCGTAATTATACTGACAGTGAGATTGACACCTACCTACATTATAAAGTGTACAAAATTTATTGATGAAGAAGAAGAAGAAGAAAACATATTTATTGATTGAAACAAGTAACACATGCAAAATTGTTCAAAACATGTTACAGCAATCCACTTGATGTCCCCCGAGCCACCGGTCCTATTAATTAAACTTATTTCATTGAATTTATTTTAATGGTTCACCAATTAAACGCAGTAACCAGGTAACAGCGGTATCGCCAAGTGTGGGATGCAAAATACGCCACAGCCAACCATTCATCTCTACTGTTCAGTAGCTGAACCATTCGCCCCGTGTCCAACACACTGTCCCCCAGAAAGCGCACCCTGAATCCCTGAAGCACAGACAGATCCCGAAGAAGTGCAGAGCATCCTCATTCGCATTCAAATTGCACATTGAGCATAGCCTCCTTGTTGTACTTGACCGCGAATAGATGCCATCATTCAGCTTAAGTAATGCACCCCTAAGCCTTAGAATCCACCGAAGAACCCATAGCGGATGGTCCCCATCCACCAACAGGTTCGCGGGTCTGATCTCCAGGTTCAGAAGAGGGTAAAGAGGGTTCCTTGAAGTCTGGGCACTTGTTCTCATTTCATCAGATAGCATTTTAGCAGATAGCGGATGCCTCAAGGAGGATTCCAGTTTAAATTTTGATTTTTATGTATGGCCAAAACATAACATTTTGATGAGAATGGCAAGCCCCTTGAGCTTTTTCACCAAAGCGATTGATAAAACAAATATAAAAAGTATTGAAGATCTTTTCTGGAAATACTTTTGAAATGTTAGTAGGTGTTAACCAGATGTTTGTCAACATCTTTGAGTGTAAGAACTGAAAAAGTCAGAAAAAACTGACAAGTATGCCAGAAAAAAAGCAAAGAAGGCTGAATAGCACAACATACATTTATTTGCATATAGGTACGTAGGAAGTTACTCAATTTGTTGACTTTTTGCTGACATAACGTGAAAAGACGTTAATGGGATTATCATAGCTTCGGCTCTCCCAAGAAGGTTACCGAACATTTCCGAATGAATTTTATCAATAGTATTTGATCGTGAATTGGCTTTTGTTCGAAACTGCGTCTTTCTTTGTCTTTTCACAGTTTCCTAAATCAATTCTTCTACTTGGACCAATAGAATCGGAATATGTTTAGTTCCGTGATCTGAATTATTGCTATCCTCTCAACTCCAAAATAATTAAAAAATATCCTAAATCAATCCTTCTAGTACTCCATAGGTTAGTTGGAGAGATACATCGGAATCTGTGTTAAAACTAGAGTCTCAATGCTTTGCTGTAAAAACCTGCATAATTATGCTAAAATGCAGTACGTGATACGACAAAAAATCTGTAGCCCTCTCCTGAAATTCGTCCTCACATTTTTCTATTTTGTATTTGTTTGATGTCTAAAGAACTGATTATTAACATGAATATATGTAAAAGGATATACATCATAATGGTGATAAAGATTAAACCGCACTGGCTGACTTATTTGCTGATTAAACTTAACTTTGGGACACATTGTAGGTATCTTGTGTACATTTTTCCACAGAATGTGATTTAATAAGAAAAAATTTATATTATTAGAAAAACAACACCTACGAAGGCCCGTTGATCTGCAGATGACATCCCATGGTTAACGGTTGTTCATACTTGAGCCTCTAGAACATATAGTGTTCATGACCGTGGTCAGGACGTTGAGTGGCTGATATAGATAGAGAGATAGAAGAGAAGAGTTTATTCCATATAAATACAATGTACATACCGAAAGCTATTAATTATTGAATAATAAAATCCGTCAGTAGGCAGAGCCTGTATTGACGGATTAGAGTTGCATAATTTTACAATTACAATTTTACAATTTAGGTACTAAGCAGTAATTATTTAGATAACACCCATTCGGCAACATTCGGTAACCAACGTGCAGGAGCCGACGCTAAGTTCGTCCTCTCATTAACGTCTAGTGTAAATGTAAATAGTTTCTCCAGCCAATAACCTTATGTTTCTAGTTCGATTTCTGACCTACGTTCCAGAAAAAATATTAAGCACTTTGTCTATCTTCCTTTTTCAAAAGAGAAATATTGCTGTCTATCACCTAGAACTGTCGTACTAATTGAAGCAATTAAGTGTCCAATTCACTTATCTAAACAACGATTCCCAGTCCATTCACTCTTCGATACGGATAATGGTTTTTCGAAGAGTAAAAAAACCTTAGTCAACTCGAACTAATCTCGTTTCAACGCGAACGTTCTCTCGACCTATGCGCAAAGGGGGTCTGACGAGGTGAAAAAACCACTGAAACTTTTAAATATCTCCACCGAGGGCCAGGAGTTCTTTACAGAAAAAAAGGTGAGGGAGGGTTCCTTTTTTTGTCACGGTTGGAAATAACCTATGTCCCTTTGTTTTAGGAGTCAAGGACCATTAATCATATGAGGTTCAACGACTCGGGGCACCTATACCGGAAGAAGGCCAGTTGTGTAGGTTTGTAGATAATGGACGTCACGTTCGCCGCGCCAGCTGTTCGGCTATTACAAGATATTTCGAATGTTTGCACTTATATCTGCACCGAGATAAGTAGGATGTGGACTATACGTATCTGATTGTTTTATTTAGATAATTGAATCTTCATTTAACCTTCGGATAGTCGCGCCTCGACTTGGATAGTCGCCTGTATGTGTCACATATACAAAATAGATGCAAGTTCCTTCACCAAAAACACAAGGATCGGGAGAAAAGGGGCTAACAGCACACAAAAGAGTTTAAAAAAATGCATTTTGGTTTATTATCCAATAATAAACCATTGTAATCGCTCTGGAAAAAAAATTCTAACCCCCCCAGAAAATGTCATGGCTTCCGTTTCAAAGGGTGTAGAATCCGAATCTGCAATAAAAAATTTTCCGTCCGCCGTACGCCGTACGCACGATATCTCCGGAACGGCTGGAGCAAAAAATCTGAAATTTTCAGGAAAAATCCATCTTGGTCCGACGACGCCCCAATTCTTGAGCCAGCTCCCTCACTCAATTTAAAGTGCCCTTTAAGGGCTGTAAAAGTTTTGTAAAATCCCTGAAAACCTCAAAACTAGTCGGATCGGCCTAAATATTTTAATATTTGAAGAACATACCATTAGGAATCGAATGAGCCCTTCCCGACGTCCGTAGGTCAAACCATTCCCGATGTATGGCCCGATTTATGGTGCCAACATTTGCGTTTTTTCGTTTATTATTGTTTGTTTGTAACCTAGTGATGTCCGGCCGATAGCGTCGAGTTGTAGTGAATGTGGATACTGGAGTGATAGCCGATGTGAATACTTGTAGTGTAGTTAGTAGCCAATACACGGGTTGAAGCATTCTGATAATATATGTAAATATTATTAATATATATTCAATATTAAATATTATTCAATATTATTACTGGGGTTTATTATTCAATATTATTACTGGGGTAAATAAGCATTCTTTCAGTGGGGTTTATTATTCAATTGGCTTGCGTTCATGATTTGAATCTTACTAAGCTTCGGAGTGTGCGTGTTTTACAGGATAGGGCGATTATTGAATTTCAGGAGGCACACAAATATGATCAACTGATCAATCCAAATAGGTATTTTGGTCGAGAGCAGATTCACGTGCTCCATGTATATCTCCTGAAATTCAATGATCGCCCTATCCTGTGAAACACGCACACTCCAAAGCTTAGTAGAAATTCAAATCATGAACGCAAGCCAATTGAATAATAAACCCCAGTGAAAGAATTTGCAGCGTTTTTTAAAGAAATTCGCTATTTATTAAATTTTTCCAAACGTAGAACATACGTTGACCACATTTTGTAGTAGGTAACATTCATTATTAACACACATGGCATGGTGAGACATTTTGAGTTGCAGTCTTATTGTTGGTCTATAGTGGAGAACGACGTTCAAGAAATCAAAGATGGAATAATATAATCTTAATACGAAATTTCAAAAATAGGAATAAAGATCAAGAAAATTTTGCCCTTTTATCAGGGGATGTATCTGGCAGGTTTTATCCAAATAACTCAATGTAATGAAGGAAATTAGAATCATAATTTCAGCAAACTTTTAAAATAATGTGAAGAAGTATTTAGTTTGGCTGAGAATCGCTGCAATAGAAACAAATGGGAGTTGAATGTTGTAAGCTAATGTATTTTGAGCATTTCTGGCGAGAGAAACGTGTTATCCAGGTTCGATTTTCCAGCAGTACGAACATAGTAGCAACTTAAGTTCGTTCCATCTGGTGATTCAAATGTAAGACGAAGCCATCTGCCGAGTCAACTCCTTTAGTCTATATAGGGAGCCTACGAACTCCGAGCTAGTTAGTTCTGAGATTTGCTTCTAACGTTGAGGACGTGTTCCTGTGTAAATAAAGTCAGCCTTTATTCCTTTCACCGAACTTAGCGTTATGCAGAAAAAAACAGCGTCAGGAACTGAGACCTTTTCCGAAATGAGAGAGGAGATTGGTAGAGGAAGGTCCCGCTTCTTGTTTGGTCGTATGATTAAGATGAGCTATTCAAGAGAAATATGTTTGTGCCACATACAAGCGACTATACGAAGGTTAAACTCAATCATACAGGACTCAGGGATGTCTATTCGAGGATCGACAAGGAAGTGGAGAGGGGCGGACGACCTGTTTGCGATTGATTTTGGCGCTGTGATCCCCTTAAGATAGCTGGTAGTTGAATTTTTCGGCGGTGCGAATTGACTTGATGAACCTAAATACTTACCGCCTTTATTGTAACGCTCCCTCCTCCGTCTCAAAACGTAACGGTTCATGTTTCAAGACACCTATATTTCAAACATTGAATTGAAGAAATTGGTCCACAATGCAAAGCTTTTCTCCAAAACTAAAAAACTCGAAACTTTTCGCTGGAAAAAGGTTAAAACTGATGAATAATGATATGAAATTAAATTTGAAAAATCAAGGCTCAAAAACCAACATTGATGCAGGATTCCAGTAATTTCTGCATTTTGATCAATCAACCCTAACGATTATATTTGATGATTATTCTGTCAAAAATTTGGAATCTCGAAAACTTTCGATGTAAGAGATTTTCTAACAATTATTTAATATGCATTTACAACAACCTTGCCATTTGGTGGCGGTAAATATAAATTTTTTTTTTTTACATTCCAATAAATGTTGCTCAAACTTTGTAATTCTTTTTGGAAAGTGATAGACTTGGAATTTATGTTTAATTAATTACGTTTCATGCGTTATTTGGTGAAACTTTGATATCGAAAAAGAGCGGAACTAAAAATACACTGCTAAGGAGAAGGCACAGCAACTTCCTCGTTACATCCTATATCATATGAGCTAAATTGAATCAAAATTGTGAAAGTTATCATGGGATGAAATTCCTATGGGACCTTCATGAATAAAATCTTATCCGCAGAATTTGCCCCTCAAACTTTCCGTAAATTCTGATATATTTGTTATGGCTGAAATTCAATAACTAATGAAATTACGATCTTGAGAGACTTATTTCCCAGTAATAATATTGAATAATAATCTCCAGTAATAATATTTACCTATATATTATCAGCGTTTCATACAAATCAGAATGCTTCAACCCGTGTATCGGCTATAAACAACAAGTATCCACATCGGCTATCACTCCAGTAACCACATTCACTACAACTCGACGCTATCGGCATCTCTAGGTTACAAACAAACAATAATAAACCAAAAAACGCAAATGTTGTCACCATAAATGGGGCCATACATCGAGAATGGTTCGACCTACGGACGTGGGGAAGGGCTCATTCGGTTCCTTATGGTATGTTCTTCAAATAGAGAAAAATTTAGGCCGCTTCGACTTGTTTTGAGGTTTTTAGGGATTTTACAAAACTTTGACAGCCCTTAAAGGGCACTTTAAATTGAGTGAGAGAGCTGGCTCAAGAATTGGGGCGTCGTCGGACCAAGATGGATTTTTCCTGAAAATTTCAGATCTTTTGCTCCAGCCGTTTGGGAGATATCGTGCGTACGGCGAACGGACGGAAAATTTTTTATTGCAGATTCGGATTCTACGCCCTTTGAAACGTAAACCATCAAATTTTCAGGGGGGTTGGAATTTTTTTTTCCAGAGCGATTACAATGGTTTATTATTGAATAATAAACCAAAATTGTTTGGCTCCCGAAAGTGAACACAAGGCTTCCGCTGCTTCGCAGACTCGTGAGCAATAAACTATTCCATCTTGTTAGCAGCTGGCTCTATGACAAATTAATTTTGGTTCGCACACCCTTTTCTATCATAGCCTTTTAAGGGACCCACCGACAAGATTTCCCTTTCGTGTGCACAACTCAAGGCGCCTCGCTTTAATAAGTAAAAACACATGCACTCGCCGAAGCGAAGTCTTTTGAAGGGCGCGAACAATGCGCTCGGTTTCGAAAAAAAAGGAGGGTCGCCGAGCTTCAAGAGCCCCATTTCTTTCTGGTCCCCCTTTTGCCGTATCGTATCCACCCTTAATAAGTGTGTGTAATGACTCAACTTTTTCTGTGAGCCCTTCTCGCAATACGGGACCCCTGTCCGTGGGGGTAACGCACCCTCCGGAGCGCCGCACGGTAAATTGTTAATAGAACAACATGGAAGCGAAGGGTCGGGCTCGCGTCACGAGCGTCACACTGCTGAACTGGATATTTTATGACCGCAAGCTCAAAGGCACCAGGTTGATGAAAGCACCGGATAACGAGGGCAACTTCAATTAATTCCAAGAGCGTGTGTGCCGGAGACTATACTCCCTTACTTCCACTCGTTAGTACAAGTTGAACTCTGTCACCTCTTTTCTGTTGACTCGAAATGAGACGTCCGGGAACCGTTATCTCGACAGGAATTAACGGTCGAAAACGACTTGGCGAAATCTCGGCCCACCTCTCTAGGAGCACCCTATAAAAATGCGTTTCAACTCTAACACTCGTAGAAACACGAAGAAAGATTTTATCGTCAAATAATAAACTGCAGGAGTTGGTACTTCCTGGTTCAACCGGGCTATTCCAGCTGTATCACTTGACCCCATTGCTAACTGTTTACCGAACACTTTTATTTTTATTTACGTGCGCAGTTCTTGGCAATGTCTAGGATCTAATTCTTTATACAGTGGAATCCGCTTGATGGCACCACTTTGAGGCCAAACCTTTTCGTTCTCAATAACCGAATGGAACCAATATACAAAGCCACAGTAAGGGGCGAGAGAAAAAAGATATCAAGTATACCGACGAACGAAACGGAGTTTTATTACATATGGAACTGTTGAAGAATATTGTTCTAAAAAAATGATCAAGGATGGTGTTTCGACTGGCAGACCATCGGTTTCCTCTTCTCCATCCACAAACCCACCCAGGGGGAAAGGACAAAACAGGTCACAGCTGGTGCTGCCCAAGGGTCAGTATTGGAGCTATGGAATGTATCATATGACAGTGTCCTTCGTCTGGAAATTCCTGAGAACTGTTTTCTTGTTGAATATGCAGATGATATGGCGGCAGTGATTCTAGCTAGAACAACAGAGTGGGCCCAAATCAAAATGAACCAAATCATGACGAAGATCTTGAGTTGGATGGATGAACACAGCTTGTCTTTAGCAGCAGCTAAAACAGACATTGTTGTCTTTACACGGAAGAGGGTTCCTACCGTCTTTCCGATACTGATTGGGAGTACAGAGATCATAAGTAAGCCATCCGTTAAATACCTGGGGGTTACACTAGACACAAAAATCACTTTTTGGGACCAAATTAAAAAAGCAGCAGATAAGGCGGCCAAGAAAACAACTGTTCTTAGCCACCTCATGAGAAATGTAAATGGACCGATACCTTGCAAGCGGCGACTAATAATGACTGTCGTACAGTCAGTGCTTTTGTATGGGGCTGAGGTACTGGCAGATGCCTTGAACATCGCCTATTACCGCAAGAGAAAGGTAGCAGCCCAACGAAGAGGAGCACTACTAGGGGAGTACTAGGGGGAAGTGAATTCGGGCCGATTAGGCCAAATTTGCATCTTTCAGCTGTCTTTTTTTTAATCTATCAAACTATCAGAAAAATCGAGAAAAGTTGTTTACCAAGATTTGTGAGGACCTTGGCGATACATCAGAAAAAGAGCTGGGTCTTAGAAAATAAGTGTTTGTCTATAATGAGCTAATAAATGTGAATGAAAAAATTAAAGAATGAAATAAAAATACGAAAGTCGAGGATATTTATGTCTCAACAGGCGCCACGTTCACATAAATACTGTCTTATATTAGCTTGGAACGCAACGAGGAATTTACAATGAAAATTCCTTCTTCAACAAAGAAGCTACAAAAAGGGATGCTAACTGAGAAATGATCATGCCACAAAACAAACCATCTAACCAGTGTAATTGGATAATCATTCACTCGTACCATCTTGAAAACATGCAGTTGGAAAACGGTGGAATGATGCTGGCATTTCGATTAAAGAGAATCGCCCATAAAACAGAATGTCAATGGTATTGTACACATTAGCAGTCACATATATAACTTGTTTCCACCGTAAAAGCGCATTACTTCATTTTCGTCATGTGACTCGTTGAACGACCCGTTATTTGAAATAATTCAACCGTTACACGTGAAGAGTCGAGGTGGGTAGTAAAGATCAACTGCATATGCCATTAAAAATGATTGTGGGTAGGAAGTAAAAGGTTGACGATACAACGACGAGGAAATTATTGGTAGCTTGGTAATTCCAGGCGTCTCGATGGTACCGAAAGGGCAGTTCTCCAACTGAAATCATTAAATGAAGAACTTTTCTTACAAGGAGCGGCTATGTGAATATTAAGCATAAACTGTGAGTCGTTGGCTACCTACTGCAGAATATGAAACCTCACGCTGTCGTCAGAATTTAAAATGCAATTGTTTCTGTTAACATTAAGAACTTGAATGAACCTCAATCTTGCGAAATCGCTGAATGTTGGACCTTTTCCAAGTCAAATCCAACCTATTTTGAAATATTCGTATTGGTGACGTTACATCTAAACTTCTGTTTGTCTTGAAGGTCCCTCAACATCGGTATTATAGCATCCACGACTACTATTTTGAAAATGTTGAAATGCCATTTGACAATGACGAAGAGTTCTTCAGACGAAGAGGCGAAATGTCAGCATTTGCCGTTGTATGGGGTATGGTTAGTAAAAAATTCCCAATTCTTGAAACCGCCTCCTCGGGAGACATTCCAGACGCCTTCCAGAGTCTGGGATATCTCCCGAGTGTTGCAGGCATTATTCACATTCAGCTCGTAGAAGGGGTAAGTACAGGGGAGAGCTGTGCTGGTTGGCTTAAGAGTTTCTAGTTCTGAAAAGTACCGCAATGGGCGTTAAGAGATGGTGGGGCAGTAATGCCAACCATACCATAGTGCCCGTTTCCGTTCTGCTGCGGTGAGTTGTATTGGGATGACTCCAGCAATGACAAGTATGGCTGGTTCCGACACAGTCCTCTATGCACAGGCGACTGTGAAGATACTTTTTTTTAATGGGAATGACCTCTGGAATCGATCCCTGGATTTTTGACCCCTAGGTTTGTAGCACCGTGTATATTGAGAACTTTTCTCTTATTTGCGACAAAAAGTGCCCTATGAATTGAATTCGATTTAAACTCCCTTGTTTTTGGAGTAATCTCAAATTTGAGGAAACCGTTGGAAAGCTGAGGTCTTGGGCTAGTTTTTTCCGTTGAGTGCACACCAATATTTCAATTTATTACAATAAGTTGATTTTCGAAAAAAAAAAAAGAATCAGAGCTAAATGGATAGGAAATTTAATGGTACACTTGCCTATCCGATAACACGAGCTGAAAGGTACAAAATAAATTGAATGCAAATACAAAATTAATGCAAATACAATTCAACTTCGAAAATTATTTAATTGAGGAACAGGAAACCTCTGTTAAGCAAACAATATAAGTGTACAAAGAAATGGCCTGGGAGTATTTAAAAAATGAATTGAAGTTTATAATAAGAATTTGTGAAGAGGTAATTTGAAGAATTTCTGACTTTCTAGTGAAGAGGTTGTTATTTCGAGAGGGGTTTTTTTAAAAATGAATTCTGAATGTAAAGAATGCGAGAACTCACCGCGAATGCCCTCCCAACTCATGGGTAGGACATCTATAAATTTAGAAGCGTGACGGGAGGTAGAGCACGTGGTTTGGCGGAAATATTTCGGGTGTATGTCCTCCTCAACCAAAAAAGGGATGCTGCAGCTTCGATGTTGTCAAAGGGCGTGAGCTGGTTCCTGGGACTTTTGATGACATCCCAACAAATTCAAAGGGAATTGTAGAAAGTTGGAGAAAAAAAGGGATGCACACAAGAACAATTTAGCGAGAGAGCTCCTTCCCCAGCGGGGTCGACTAGTAGAGTAGTCTTCTCCCCTATCCCGTCCTCCGTGCTTTCCTTCAAGATAGCCACCCCGCCCCACGATCTCGCGGTTGTGTTTGCAATCCGTGTGATATCCGAAGGATCATCACAATATGTACAAGATGTCGCAGCTCAGATCAATTGGCGAATTTCCAACACATCCCGGTCGATTGCACGACTTTCCCGGAACCTATCAGGCGTTGGGAAAGGGTAATATCAAATAACAGCTACTCCCGCTCCGCCTGCGGGAAGTATCAAATTAACCTCTGATCGGTCGAAACAGGATGATATTGTGCCAGAACGACCGCTTGATGAGACGATCAATCCATCCGTCACGACGACTCATGATTTCTATTAAGAGGACTGTGAATGGGACCGATAATGGGCCCCGGTTACGAATCCCCGTCGTAACAATCACACTCGCGCGAGAACGGAGGGGATTCTGTTCTTTCAAAAGGCCTCGCTTTATAAATGAAGGCGTAGCAATCAAAAGAGCAACAATAGCAAGAAAGACGCCTCCTCCGGCCTTTCTTTCACAGTCTTAATTCCGAGAGTCCGCCCACTCAACTCCTACGTTACGTTCCTATCTTCCCTAATTTATTGGGTTTCGAAATCTCTTTCTAAAGAGGCCGTTCAACTAGACAGTCTGCGATTTTCTTCCTAACATCTACACCTACTATGCATACTTGATACACCGTTGCAGCTTGCGATAATCTGGACATAACCTGAACTTTTTCCTCGTCTTTTTTTGCGTCAACAAGTGAAATGTGTCGATAAGAATAAGAATAATTTATATAACTCACCAAGAACATGCTAATACATCGTCAAAATGATAAGTGGTTAATTGCGGACAGAATGATACACCACTTTGTTTTCTTCCATATTAAATCAAGCTTAACTCCTCGGATTAATCAAATCAAGCGATCAATTAAACACTTCACGGATTCTCTCAATCATTTCCTTCCTAATTATTAGCAAAAGAGGGAGCCATGGCGTGGGCGTGACACATTGTTATTGTCAAGTCTTCCTTACCTAAAATCTTCATCACTTAATGTAACTCACTTATTGCGAGTTTTACCAATAATCCATAACTATGGCAGACATGGATCATTATTTTATGGAATCAGGGATTTAAAATTTAATTTAAAACCGTCGGATTCCACTAATGTAATCAATGATTACAGTTTAACTGTAAAACCTTTTATAAAGCTACCTTTTCGAGTCCATGTACCAAAGTAAAGACATAAGATGTCAATAACGTGTGGCATCACAGCATCTTTTAACAATAGACAATATTTGTGTTGCACCTCGTACATTTTCTAATGTCGTTTCTTCAGATCTGTATCTGTTCATGGGAAATTCTCCAACTCTACATCCAGGCGCATATAGGCAATGACCCGCACGACCGGACCATATTGCGGGATGCAAACTTGGTATTCGGTTGAATTGCGAAGTAATAATGATTGTTCAACCAAAGTGTAGTGTAAATCACCATCATTATCTTTCTGATTGAATCATTTACGTAACTCTCCTGTATAATTGTGGACAATATGAAATTTTCGTAAGATCAGATGAAAACTGGTGAAAAAGTAATTACGTTGTGAGGGAATATCTCTAGTTTTGTGACAGGAAATTTTATTTTTGAATCATTTCTCAATAGTAGGGGCTGATTCTTAGGTCTCTAAAAACTCTGTTTTTTGCCGTTAAAATTCAGAATATGTCCTCAAAACCTTTCTTTGACTTTTCGTTTGGCGCAAACATTTTTTAAATGCTTACTAGCATGCAGGTGCTGTGTTACCTGAGACTTTTATCAAATGCAATTTTATTTATTTTTTTTATTTATTTATTTATTGGCATAAAATACAAAAACAAAAACTTATTCTTCTTATACAAATTGCATTATGCCAACCAAGGCTTAAGTTCAGTTGAACTTGTGTTCCCTGGTGGAGTCATGTCTTCTTCACATTAATACATGTAAATATTCAAAAAATAAACTTGAAAACAATATAATGAGCTATGACAAAGTCAAACTGTTCTCGCAAATAATTCCTGAAGAACACAAAATAACAATTCAAGGTATATACTTAAATCTGAACACGATTTCTAATAATTGAAAATAAATGTTTTTTAAGACCGTCACCAGAGCGAAAATCAGCCAAATTAATTCTATGTTCGTATGAAAATTTTAATGCTGCAACATATGCATTTCGTCGGAAAAATTCTGTCCGGCACCGTGGTAAAGAAATATTGGACATAGTTGTTGTTCTAGTGCTTGATAGCTTTGATAGGTGTTCCTCATTAATACCAGATTTAAAAACTATTGTACACGATTCAATTAAAAAAATATCTTCAACTTTAAAAACATCAAAATCCGAGTAAAGTTTCGTAGTAGGATATCTAAATGGTTTCTTTAATAGGATTTTCAATAATGCATTTTGCACCGTTTGGAGCGGAGTAAGATGGGTTTTCGATGCATCTCCATACACCGTTATTCCGTACTTGATGAGGGAATGCGCTAATCCAAAATAAACAGCACGGAGCTGGTTTATCGTTAAAAAATTTCATTGATTTCAAAATAAGTGCAGAGCAATTTTCGTCCATCTGAAATGAACACATCACCAAATTCCTTAACATAGCCGCCAAACTTGGATGAATCATTTTGAACTGGCTTTGGCATCACTAGAGTTCAAAATCCTTGTTTTGGTTTATTATTTAATAAACCATTTTTTTAACCCCCCCCCCCCCCCACACTGAAAAATGGTTTACACAATGAACCACAATGAAAAAAACGTCCTACATCGCCGTACTACGCACGATATCTCTGAAACGGCTGGAGCAAAAGATCTGAAATTTTCAGGAAAAATCCATCTTGGTCCGACGACGCCCCAATTCTTGAGCCAGCTCTCCCACTCAATTTAAAGTGCCCTTTAAGGGCTGTCAAAGTTTTGTAAAATCCCTAAGAAACCTCAAAACAAGTCCAAGCGGCATGAGTGTAAACCTATTTTAAGAACATACCGTCAGGAATCGAATGAGCCCTTCCCCTCGTCAGTACGTCAAACCATTCCCGATGTATCCCGATTTATGGTGCCAATTATTTGCGTTTTTTGGTTTATTATTGTTTGTTTGTAACCTAGTGATGTCCGCCCGATAGCGTCGAGTTGTAGTGAATGTGGATATTGGAGTGATAGCCGATGTGAATACTTGTAGTGTAGTTAGTAGCCGATGCACGGGTTGAAGCATTCTGCATGAAACGCTGATAATATATAGGTGAATATTATTCAATATTATTTCTGGGGTTTATTATTCAGTATTATTACTGGGGTAAATAAGTATTCTTTCACTGGGGTTTATTATTCAATTGGCCTTGCGTTCATGATTTGAATCTTACTAATTCGGAACAGGTATAGAGCGATTATTGAATTTCAGGAGATATGCATAGACCACGTAAATCGGTTCTCGTCCAAAACACCTATTTGGATTGATCAGTTGATGATATTTGTGTGCCCCCTCTACATCTGTCTACTTTGGCTACATCGTTTAAATTTGGATTTGGGGAAGTTTTAACGCAATACGATGCCAAAGGACTTGATAAATTATAGATGTTTTTATTGTGTATTGAGGTTCAATAAAAAAACGCTGCAAATTCTTTCACTGGGGTTTATTATTCAATCGTCTTGCTTTCATGATTTTAATTTCTACTAAGCTTTGAAGTGTGCGTGTTTCACAGGATAGAGCGATTATTGAATTTCAGGAGGCACACGAATATGATCAAGTGATCAATCCAAATAGGTATTTTGGTCGAGAACAGATTCACGTGCTCCATGTATATCCCCTGAAATTCATATCGCCCTATCCTGTGAAACAGCACACTCCAAAGCTTAGTAGAAATTCAAATCATGAACGCAAGCCGATTGAATAATAAACCCCAGTGAAAGAATTTGAAGCGTTTTTTTTTCACACAGAAATTGCACAATGAACCACATGAACACTCCTACATCACCTACTTCGCAGTTAGCTCTACAGTCAGAATTCAGATTCGCCTAGCAGCTAGCGCTTCAAAACAAACGCAAATCAGCTGGGGGTTGTAGTTATTTCTAAATCTTCCAGTCACGGCTGCCGCCATGAGTGGCTTAGGCGAGGTACCTAAATTGAAGTTGTGTAGTAGGCAGGTACTCCCGCGCATTACATTAGTACTTCTGCCATGTCGATGCGATGCTATGCCTTACTTTTTCAAATAAAAAAAAAGGAAAAAGCCTAAAAATATGCGTTTATATGCATTTTTACTTGAAATATGTCACTAACCCTAAAGTATGCGCTTATACGCCAAAATAACTATGCATTTTTGGAATCATTGTACTGTGATACTGGTAAATACCTTGGTAGCTTTTAAACATTCCTTAAAAAAAATATGTGTTATTATCTTAGAATCCGCTCCCTTCTCATTAGTCTGTGTTCATTCACATTTGTTGAAATGACTTTTAAACGATTCAGCTCCAAGAAACTTATGCTTCCGAGCCTAGCAGAATCATCAATGCCCCCATTTCCATGCTGCTTTCTTGTACCTCGTTACTTATCTTTTTGTGGTCTATCATAACCAAATCGTATTCATATTTGAATAATTATATTTGAATTTTCATAATTGTTCTTTCTTTTTTTTCAGGTAAGTGCTGTGATCAACCTCTGGCTATTGGCTACCTCTTTTCACTGTAAGTTCTCATCCATCTCATATACAATTTAATGCAACTACAATGGTGGACAATCTGATTGTGATCACGGGAATATATTTACTACATACTCACGGACATTAGAAATCAGGAATAAAGTCTTAATGTTCCTTTTCATTACTGATTCCGCTATTTTTATGCGCGTTATAGTCTCTAATTTCAATGAGAATCGTACCACTATGTAAAACTATCTGAAAACATTCCTTTCCTGCAACGCAGTGTTCCTTTATACCATTCCGTGTATCAGTCTGTACAGATACGCTGCTGAACTGCTGCCTTATTGTGTGATGTTTCAACACAGGAATATCAACCGTAAAGAAGGCTGTTTAGGTCCAAACGTAAAATGCAAACTTTTCTTTGACATTCCTCGATGGGAGCAGACAAGTAATTTTAGTTCCTATATCTATCCAGAATCCTTTTTGAATTTCAAATCGATTCGTGAATATGTCGTTGTCTTTTGGCAGCTTGTGTCTGAGTTTGCTAAAAAATAATCAGAACTTTCTGTTGACAGATGATGTAATTGATAAAGAGACTTGAGAATGTTAGTAGTTTTTCATGTTTTATAAAACTCAATTTTATGCGTTCGAGTCTACCTAGTGAAGAAAAACTAAAGTTGAACTCACATTTTACGTTTTAGCTCACTCTGAACAACTTTTGCTTCGTGTCTGTATGACTGTCGTGCGTCAGGAAATCCTTATAATTAGGTTAAATTCCACAGATTCTAGCCAATCTTGACTCGATCAGTTAAATTGCTCGCAAATTAATACGTTACTCTGCGCACGCGAAATTTTTTCATCAGTATTTTCTTTTGGCCTAATCCTCCAATCGCTCTCACATTCAGAGGGTGTTCGGGGAAGGGCGATTCAATAATCCCATACCAATTTCAATCATATTGTAACAACTATCACCTTCTTCCCTTGTTTACATTACATTTTATTGACATTGTACCAAAATTGCGGGTTAGATGGGGATGGTTCTCTATCAATTTCATCACTGCAAAGTTAATGGTTATCCCTGCGCCTGGGCAGACGTAAAACCAATCATTGTAATTTTCGCTTGATTATCATGCTCCGATTTGGAGGCTAATTGGGATAAACTCATATCAATTTCATCTTCATCTAATCATTGGTAACTGCTGAGCATGCGCGGAACTGGACCTTTGTTACAAGCATAATTTCTACAATTTTTATCCGAATTCAATTGAATTATCTTGGTCTCAGTTGTAGATAGTTTTAAATAAACTGCCAAGCTCGTTCTACTCAATGATACCTTTCACGTTTGCGCAACCTTCCACCTTCGGGCCACCTTCCTCTATCAAGCTTAATGCTGTTTCATTGGCCGATATTACGCGGAAAAGACGATCTGATCATATTTTTATTGTGCTACAGGTGTTTTCAGTGGATAAACAAGATGTTAAAACCGTTGAACAGCAAATAACATAGTAGATTTACTGTTTGAATTGCTTCACGAAGAAAGGGTCTCAGTCCATGACTTTAAAAATTAAAAAAAAAATATATATACCTCATTGTTCATATTCGCCAAACTTGATAGGAACATCATAGCAACAGGTTGTAACAAATTGTAACCATTCCAGCCATACGTTTCGAAAGCTATGGACGGCAAATTGCGGATTAAAATTTAATTGTTTAACATTATTTCAATAATTTTGGTAATCTAAACATACATGTTGAGGATATTAGGAGTCAATGTGCCTTAGACATACCTACTTACCAACTTGGTCCCATTTTTCAAGTCAATTTGAACTGTTTAATCACATAAATGTATTGGTAATAAATATATTGGTATTGCCCGCATTGGAAGGCTCCAGTGAACAATTTCAAATTTCCTAGGTTCGTTGCACAACTAAGCTACAATTAGAGTCGAACAAAAGAAAGTAGTTTTTAAATCAATAAAAGTCGATTAAAGTAGAGAATAAATAACGATTGATCACTATTACTCCCGCTATTCACCCTCCCTTATGGCGAAAATTTAATGAGAAGAAAAATTTTGAAATACTTAGCCAAAAAATAATAATAATAATAATAATAATAAAATTACATGAATTGGTCGAGAATTTTCGGCTCAGCAGCGGTTGAAAGGACTGTCTGTTATCTCCCCCATTCCTTCTCCTGTCACCAAAAGCGTAATTTCCAAGGTTTGTTTCCCAACTAGATTGAAATTGGGATCGAAACGAAATAAGAATCATAAATATCCTTTGAGAATTCTAGCCTGAGTAGCATAGACAAAATTTGTCTAGATAACACGTTTTTTCGACACCACCCCCTCCAATTCCTCTTTTCCTTCTTGAAATAGTAAATTGCCAAACATTTTTGTGCAAATAGAAACAAGTACAAATTTCGGTCGAACCAAAAAAGAATCACAAAATCAGTTAAGCATTTCGCGCTGGGCATTGTCGACAAAATCTGGTATGTGCACACATACAAGGTGTGTGACTGACATACAGATGACCCATCATGCCCAATTTTCGTTTTCAGAAACGCTCGGAAATACCCGTGGCCGTTAATAGTTCTATGTTTTCGGATTCGGTATAAGAATGTTATGGGATGGAGTGTATGCAGTTATTTCTTTCCCCCTGTTTGGGTTCTCACGTATCCCCGGTCTCTATCAATTCTAATAAGCACCCCTGTACTAAAGAAGCCTTACTTCAAAGGGACGTCCCAAAATATCACATGTGTGGCCATAAATGTGTCACAAATAATATACCAATGTAAATATTAGTCGGACGACTGGTTTTTATTAATTTAAAAGGGTCTCCGCTAGATTAAAACCGCACGTACGGGCGGTGGTAGCGGGGCGGGACCAACTGGCGATGCGTGGGATGGAAAATGACGGGTTGAGAATGTGAGCAGATGATCAGGGGAACATAATTTATCTTCGGAGGCAGCAGAGGAGAGTGCGGAAAGTCAGAAGCGGCTCAACGCATGAACGTCACTTAGGGATAATATACGAGTCGGATGAGCTCGGCCGAGTCGCTATCTTGATCTGAAGATCCCACAGATAATTTACTAAACGCGAATTCGACTTGTAATGTTTTGTTCCTGCCAGCGGGGCTTCGTTTTACGTCTCTCTTTCGATATAACGAGGAAATGTTTGGATTCAAATACTGTAGACTAGTGCATTGTCACGCTTGTATTTTATAGCTGAACCACTAACCCACTTATACAACTTGAGTATCCCCAAAGGTGTGCACCCTCAGAAATTCAAAATGGTAAAAGTAGTAAAACCGTTCCGGCCGATAAAAAAAACTGATCCGGCCGAATATCGACCCATTTCTTTGGTAAACTTAACTGCCAAGATACTCGAGAAACTGCTCAAATCACGATTATTGAACTTACTGTAAATGTCAAAGACCATAGGATCACAGCAATTTGGAATTAAAAGAAGTTTCAATACACGGATGACAATAATTGTAGATTTTCAAAATGATTTTTTGTGCATCAATTTTTAAATGGCCCTGTTTGATTAAATTTTTCTGAACAGAATTTTGCTGTGAATTCATGGATAAGCGATTATTCTTGTCAAGTTCATTCATAATGATGCTTTTGTACAAGAGGGCGTTTAAAATTTACAATTGTTAAGATCCCTCCACCCTTACTCTAAATATAGATTTATAGATTTTTAGCTATTCTTAACATTTTTAGTGATGTTACCTCAAACTTCGGTTTACTTGTTACATGGCAAAAATTGTGTGCGGGAATGAGTGATGATCAATGCCAACTGACTCTGGTAAATAGTATAATCTCTCTAGTTCCGAACCTAAAAGATTAGTTTAATCAATCAATCAATCAATAATAATGTTTATTCAAGACAAAATTACACTTAATAAGCAAATACTCAACATTTTAATTCGACATGGCTCAAGCCGTCTGTCTAGTTGGCAAGAAAAACAAAAACACATACAAATACATCTGTGAAACTAACACCTCATGTAAATCAATCATTTAATTTTATAATTTAAACCATAAATCTAATTTACAGTTACCTTCAAGGCAGTTACAATCTAGATTTACGTTATAATTTAATTCGAAGTGATCTTTATTTATTTAAATTCACACTTACATTTTAATTTCCTATTATCATTATTATAATTTCTTTCTTAAATTTGTTCGGAGGTACTAGAAATAGATGAAATGGGACTAGAAATAGTTAAAATGGACATTAGTTATGGAAGATTAGTTTACTGAATAGATCACATTCCCAATTCCAAATGACAATAATGAATGTAAGTATTACTTAAACTTTTACTAACGTAAAAGAGTAACTTTGAATTGCCTTGGCGTTTTTAAGGCTTTCGGCACTATATTAAAAGCAAAACTCGTTGAAAAACTGGAGGCATCAGAGATTTGAGTTGAAATATTCAAATCATGTAATACTATCAGACAAGAAGCAGTCCACATTGGGCAAAGTGAAAAGCGAAACTGCTTTAATCCGCAAAGTCAATTATCTCTTGTGAAAGAACTTGCTTCACAAAAATATCCGGGTAAAACCTACTTGTTTGCTGATGATGTTGCCTTGCTAAACGTCGGGCAAACATGGCAGGGGGACCATCAAAATGCCGAGAAAGATTTGAGGGCAAAAAGGACACTGGATGAACACCAGCGAGCTTACCATCAATGCTAGGAAATTGATCCTCCTGGATATAGCAAGAAAAATAGAACCACGATAAAATTGTATATCAGATTATTGTTAAGAAGCTTTTTTTGCCATGCAGGATAGTGTTGATAGTTTTTGTTTGCACAAGGTCTTCAAATTTAATTAAAAGTCCTAAATTTGGAACGGGGCATACATGTAATTTTATGTTTTCTATTGTGCAGAATGGAAGATAAACTGAATGTTTTATAAGCTTGGAAGTAACTATATCAGTGTTCTATGTTCAGAGGATATAGTGAATTGGAATGAAGCGTAACATTTAAACCAAGTAGATTTCCATGTCAATAATTTTTAACATTATCCGAAAAATTTGCTTATATTCGTATAGTATTTGATCATAAAGGGGTATATAAGGGCTTTTCGTTGATATCCTCCTGGTTTGAAAGCTAATAACTATGAGAAAATTGGCCTAAAACGCTTCAATTAAATGAATGGACTGAAATTTTTTTTTTTTTTTTTTTTTTTTTTTTAATTTATTTTAATTAAATCAAGTCAGTTTCAACAACTTATTATATTTCTAGAGAAAATTATGGTTGATAGACGGGAAACTAAAACGCTTCAATTGAATGAATGGACTATTGAAATGAAGAGATTTAAAAAACTTTAGAAACAAGTAAGTACAGCGTTTTTCTATGTTAATTGTTACAGACCAGTTCAATGTTTTCAGTTCGTCGCCGATCGAAGGTGATTCGAAATCTGGGCTATTTTGGAGTAGGTTATGAAGTAAGAAATGAAAGGTAGGCGGGCTTCTACAGTAAAAAGTTTTTTTTTTTTTTTTTAAATGCATTTATATAAAAGAATACAGTTAACAAGTACAAAATAAATTGCTTAATGCTATTCCCCTCTTTAAGCTTGCACTTGTGCTGAGGGGAGGAGTCTCTACAGTCATTTCTTTTATTCTCTAAATAAATTGTTCGATAACCTATGAAATCAATCATTTTATTACTTTTAATGGCAAAACGACACAACCACCCCTCAAAGGTTTCGATTACAAAATTTCTCAATGCTAGTCGTTCGATATCACTCTAATCCGAATTTTGCAGCTGAATCGTTCAATTAGCTCAAATTGTGAAATTCTTGTAACAATCAATGCATAACAGCTTGATTTTGTTTGAAAATTAACTGGGGAGGATTTATAGTGGTGTTGGTCTCAACTCATAACTTGGAGGGTGGTTGGATTATAACGATTTGAGTAACCTTTTGTTGTTGTAGAGCCAAGAAACGCCTTCTACATGTTCCATAAAAGCACAGCTGCTATCAACGTTCGATTGATCATCACAAGATAGGTTCACGAGTGTAAAATAGTGTTCGAATACCCAAGAAAAACGAATCATCACACTGGGCGAGTGCTCGGATCAGTATCTGGGATTATCATCAACAGATGGCGTGAGGATAACAATGAAAGACTAGAGCACGGGTGTGAGCATCGGCCGGTACGTAATGGAGGTTTTTTATGGGTCTCTAATGAATATGAGGAACCTAACTCATCATCGTTATATCGGGGGCAAAAAAACGGCTCATGAGCGGCGCTTAATAAAAGCTTGACCCCTCGACTCGTTATATATTCTAAATCCCGAGTGCCGGGGGGCGATAGCGGCCCAAGTACCGACGGAGAGTCGCAGGCAGACAAAAGCGCGTAGGTGAGGTCGGGGGCCCAGGTGACGTGAACTATTTTTTTCGAAGGGGTTTCAAGTGAAGATGCTGACATTCAAACATAACGGGCGAACTGTGCCCCGTAAAAGGGAAAATAAAAGGTACGTAAGTGATCGTGCGAAGTATGTTATCTCTCCGAACACCCACGAGGACACGTATTTCGTAAAGTCACGCACTCGAGTTTCCAATGCGAGTGGCCGCATAAAAATGTCCGATTTGTGACGTGGGGGTGTGAACTGATCTTTTCATTGAATTCGTAAGTTTTTCTTTACGAAACAGCGACGGACAGCGCACAAAAGCGAAGAGAGTACTGCCGAAAAAATTAAATGATGATACATCAAGATACTGAGCGCTCAATATCTACTATAATCCATTTGTCATTTTTTGCTGTGTTTTGTGTAATAATCTTCCGTTTAGATATCAATTTTCAATTTTAATATCTTGTCATATTAAAATGGGCAGCTTCGTGGAACAAAACTGATAACAGTTGCATCCACTTTGTTTGGGAGGTTGGTAGGGCACTTTGAAGGGGACAACCTCGGCGTTTTCCAGGCCAGAGGTGAAGCTAGTTAGAAGCCTAATATAACTGTAATACTATTAGATTAGAAGTCATCGGAGTCAAGAGAATTATAAGTCTAATAATACAAGTTAGACCGTGTTCGCTATACCGAAACCTTTGAGCTCTGCACCCCCGTCTCGAGTTGTCGACAAAACGGTGGAGTTCCGACATAGCGAACGGGGTCTGACTTCCATTATTAGACTTCTAATAATTGGAAGTCGAGATAATTATTATCTCGACTTATAGTTCTAATGACCTTTAATAACTCCTAATTCTAATAATATAACAGTTTTTACGATTCTAATTTCTTTTACCTTTGGTCTAGCACTTTTAGGAAGAACCCCTCCAGGAGGCTCGTAGATTGCTTGCAATGAGCTTTTCTATTTTGCTGCAGGGGCTGGTCAACGAGAAAGATAGAACCACATAAGCACTTTCCTCATGATAACTTCCATCATGAAGCACTTGCCGAACCAATTTTGAAGATTTATTAACCAATTTGAAAATCTTCCTAACTTGAAAAAAAAAATAGATAAATGGCTATCTAATACAGGAATAATAAACCTTTGTGTAATGATTCCCAATGTTTCAAATTTGATTCTTGGATTGTACTTGTGAACTCTACACAAAATGTTGAGGGCAGAAGAAAAATTTAAAAAAAAAAAAAACGCAGACAATTTTAACACTTATGAGGTCATTGGTGGGTTTATAGAGTCACTTTTAGGTTCAGAAGTGTCTATTATTTACTGCTGGGTACTTGAAGGGGTTCGAACTCCATCCTGGTCGATTTGGTGCCCAAAATTACCAGAAATGAAACTACTCTTGCATAGGTCGGGTGCCCACATGGAGGAAGGGGGTCTATGACGCAGACTGCGTCATTAAAATTCTTGGGGGGTTCCAAACAAATGTTTGGGGGGGGGTAAAGTTGATTGAAACAGTATTTACCGTGACGACATTCAAAAATATATCACCAGATAGAATTTAAATAATAATGAATTTAGTAATTTGTTTTTCTATCTGAAAATGTATAAATGACAATGACAGTGCTCGAATATTGCCCGTGATTTGTTTTTGATGAAATAAGGGGTATTTACGAGTATTTTTTACTTTGTTGTTCAGGGGGGGGGGGGTGTACTAACTTACTGGAGTCAGTAAAAACCACCAAAGAACACGTCTTAGTCACGTTTTTGTTAGGTTTTTGGCCCGTAATAACAATGTAAGTCGGGCGGTCGGGCTCGCTGAACGTTTGGACCAACTGAACTCCAAATAGAGTCCATGTGCATAAAAACTGATTTTTCACGGCGGACAGAACTGCGGATTCGGAATCTACTCAACTTCAAACGTAAAAATGGCAAAATTTGAGAGATGGTTATACACAATTTTTGCGATACGTTCACAAAGGGGTATTATTGGAAATAGAAAACCGGAAGTAATGAACCAAAAATTCAAAACCAAGAAAATGGCACAGTTGTAGCATCATTCGGGAATGAGATTTCAGGCACTATGTAACTTCTACATTCTTAAATATTATTACAACATCATGTTGCGGAAGTCGTAGTATGCAAAGCCTCCTCAAAAGGTAAAAAAAAAAAAAACTGGGCGGAAGACAAATGGCCGACGGGGAAAAGAGGAAGAGCCCGTTAGGAGCAGAAAGTCCGAATGTTTTCGAGACATGTGACGTCCTCGGGGTTTTATCTTAGATCGCCGGGCTACAGCGTATTGCACATGCAACAAATTGCAGGCAACGGGAGAACGTGTAGCTTGTAAAGGCTGTATGCAAAGTGATACCCATCTCAGCTATGCGATAGAAACTCGCTTCCGCCCCCACGCTCTCGGACCCTCCTTGGTTTTCTGTTAAACTTAGCATTGCTCAATTACATCCCACCCAAGTGAATTTCAATGAATAATACCCTCTTCCCTTATTCATCCGATGATAATTCGACCTTAATTAAACCGTCTGACGTATTTTATTATTTAATTAGCCTCTTAATAGGTTTCGGGCGTCTTGTTTGGTTAAGGGTTCACTTTCATGCTCGTAACATCATCTGAGTTGGATCGCTGACCCGGAACCCTAGTTTCCCTTTGGATTATCATAATGTTCGGATCGTATTCCGAGTTGATTGCTGGAGGACGCGCGTGATGCCTTATGGATGCCTGTTCTAAAATATGTATTCTGAAGGTAAAACGACCTCTTTACATAGTCATGAATTCATGAGATTCTACACGCCGATGATTGTTGCATTACGCAAACCTGAAGATTCTCTTAATGACCGGGAAGAGGAACCCAAGAACAGTTATGTTAAATTTACAGTGATCCAGGCTTCCTTGTATTGCAATAGGATCACATTCCCCGAATTTGGTTACCAAACACAACCCTTCAAGGGTGTACGTCTGGATAACATTGAAAAAAGTAGCGTTCACCAACAAATTGGGTTGGTACGGGAAATAGAGAATCATTTATCTTATTAAAATCTTATAATATTGTAAAATAACTCGAATTCAAAGGTAATATTTTTGTATTAAGTTAACTCAACAAAGTCCAAAACACGACAACACTTTTTAAAATCTGTAAACAACTGTTAACACCTGTTAACAACCAGCATGTGGAGTTGCTATAATCAACCCCACATTATCCCCCTTTTTCTTTTCATTTTTTTTTAATGAAGCCTCCTCTTCTTACCAGCAAGCCTTACATCAAACGAGACATCGTTCTGCCTCTGGACGACTACCCAAGGGCCAGACCATGTTGGCTGCGGTTTTGGGCAGAGGCCACGCTTCCGCTTGGGATCAAACACCCAAACCCAATCACCCTCTTTGAAGGGCGGAGCTCGGGCCGTTCTATCGAAACTTTCCTTTTGCGTTCGCATCTTCCATCTGGCTTCCTCTTGAGCAAAACTCCTCATTGTTCGAGGTTACCCGGTAAATCTAGTGCGTAGTTTGTGCTAAGTTGAGCCTGTTCAGCTGGTGGTCGGACTAGAGTTTCTGGCAACCTCATATCTCTCCCATAGATTAATTGTGCTGGTGCGTACGCAGTAGTCTGGTGAGGTGTCGCTCGGTAGGCCATCAGGAACAACGGAACCTTCTTATCCCAGTCCCTCTGATGACGGTCAACGAACATAGCCAAGTGCTTGTTAAGAGTTCGGTTCAGCCGTTCCACTAGTCCTGCTGACTGAGGATATAAGGCAGTAACACTGTTGTTCGCGTTCGGTGGAACCTCAGAAGTAAGAAACTTCTTTGAGCAGATTGGCCTCAAAGTTACGCCCCTGACAGTATGAATTTCGAGAGGAATTATTCGGCTGAATACTTGTTCAACGAGGGCAGTGGCAACTGTTTCAGCTTCTTGGTTGGAAATAGGTACCTATGGCTTCTGCTACCATCACATATTTATTCCCTCGAGCTGTCACTGGATATGGACCAAGTAGGTCAATCCTAGGTCAGTTGCTATAATCAACCCCACATTATTGTCATTTCATGGCCCGCAAGGCAGATGGACACTGCTGATGAATATGAAAAATTAGAGGTGGGTTATGAAATTTGTGAAGGCTTGTTGTTGGAAATACTAAACCAAGATCATTGTGAGGAACTTTGTGTCGGAAACTATTTCTAACAATTATTACAAACTGTTCGAATTACCTTTTTCTTCGAACCAACCATTTCCAAAGTCAAAGTCAGTGCAGAATTACAAGAACCGCCAAGCTTCCTTTGCAGCAGAATGGATTTCTCCTCTTCTTCACACTCAACCTTCATATCCGTGAGACCCAAAACTTTAATTTTTCGATTACTCACAGAACTTTTGCACAACCCACTGATTTCTTGCATCATTACACTACTTTCTCCTGTTCTTTGATCGGATTTTCTCAAATCTATAACACAATTTTCTAACTCCGTAACGAATTTATATTATTTTATTTATCATTACTTTATTATCACTCTGTCATTGGGCTCGCCAGTCTATTCAAATAAACCAGTGAATACATTCTTGAAAGCGTGTTTGAAAAACCGATTCGGAGCACTGTAGTTGAAGTAGTAAGCACCCTGCATAACGTCGTAGTAGCTAATTATGATTGAGGAAGTGTTTGTATGATGATTCGTTCTCTTATCGGGACCTTGGTCAGTGCTGTGACGAAGGAAGTAACTAACAGCGTCGGAGAACACAGTCGGCCGTTGTGTCGAAGGAACAAGCTCGCTCTTTCATAAGTACATTCGACGCTCGTCTTGCGATTTGTGTTTCTACGGCCGGAACTCCGGTTTCGCACCGAAGTGTCGCATTCTCTCGAGTTCCACCGCTTTTGTAGCGAGCACGAACTCCGGAAGAGTTGATATTCTTGGTCGGGAAATAGGCGAGAAAGACCGGACGAGGAGCAAGGGTGGAGGAGGGAGCAGTTTTCCTCCTCGCAAAACTAACGAATCATTTTGTCTACCTGTTCCGGTCTAGGAACTGTAACTTGTAGAAAACGTGATTTCAACATCCTAGTGCAATTCAACGTGCGTTACAATGAAACTCGCTAGGGCGAACAATAGTGATCAAGAACTCCGAATATTTTTACATGAAAACCCATTAAAGCTAGGATGAAAATATTCATGCGGGTTTGTTATACCAAAAGATTTTTAGTATATTATTTCGAATCGTAATCCCTCGTAATGATACAACAAACAATTTTCACAACCCCCCTCCAACTTTTTCACTTCACGTTTGAGGATGAGTAGATTCAAAATGTGCAATGTCCGTCGGCCAAACGCCGCAGTGTGGCCAACAGGAAAAAAAAACCAAACTCTAGGGCGTTGAAATCTTAATTTTTTGGCTTTTTCGAACACCAATGAACCCCCAGAGTGGAGATCCTTGACGATTTCTCTCATTAAATTTACCTATTTAGAGACAGCAAAGATGTTTTATACCCGTTCAACTAAACACTGTATTCTTGGTTGATTATCAATGTTCATTATTTGAAAACGATGCCAACTCCATGGGTTTATTACTTTTGGTTTAATATTCAATAATAAACCATCGTATGCGCTCTTGAGAAAAAATTCTAACCCCCCCCCCCCCCCCCCCCTGAAAATTTCATGGTTTACGTTTCAAAGGGTGTAGAATCCGAATCTGCAATAAAAAATTTTCCGTCCGTCCACCGTACGCCGTACGCACGATTTCTCCCAAACGGCTGGAGCAAAAAATCTGAAATTTTCAGGAAAAATCCATCTTGGTCCGACGACGCCTCAATTCTTGAGCCAGCTCTCTCACTCAATTTAGAGTGCCCTTTAAGGGCTGTCAAAGTTTTGTAAAATCCCTAAAAACCTCAAAACAAGTCGAAGCGGCCTAAATTTTTCTCTATTTGAAGAACATACAATCAGGAATCGAATGAGCCCTTCCCCACGTCCGTAGGTCAAACCATTCTCGATGTATGGCCCGATTTATGGTGACAATATTTGCGTTTTTTGGTTTATTATTGTTTGTTTGTAACCTAGTGATGCCGATAGCGTCGAGTTGTAGTGAATGTGGATACTGGAGTGATAGCCGATGTGGATACTTGTAGTTTATAGCCGATACACGGGTTGAAGCATTCTGATATGTATGAAACGCTGATAATATATAGGTAAATATTATTACTGGGGATTATTATTCAATATTATTACTGGGGTAAATAAGTAGTCTTTCACTCGGGTTTATTATTCAATTGGCTTGCGTTCATGATTTGAATTTGTACTAAGCTTTGGAGTTTGCGTGTTTCACAGGTGATAGAGCGATTATTGAATTTCAGAAGATATGCAGAGCTCGTAAATCTGTTCTCAACCAAAATACCTAATTGGATTGATCAGTTGATCATATTTGTGTGCCTCTTGAAATTCAATAATTGCTCTATCATTTGTGAAACACGCACACTCCAAAGCTTAGTAGAAATTCAAATCATGAACGCAAGCCAATTGAATAATAAATCCCAGTGAAAGAATTTGCAGCGTTTTAATAATGCGTTTTTCAACTAAAGATTGTTTGTGTCATTTTGAGGTTTGTTTGGGTCAGTTTTAGGTTCAGAAATTGCGGTTATTTACTAAGGATCAACTTGTACTTTTCTGAAATTTATCCTGGTCGATTTGGTGTCCCAAATTATCAGGAAATTGTCCTCCACTTGCCTATACCAGTTGAAACCCCCCAGTTTTTGGCGTGCAGCGTCTATGTGAGGTGGAATGGCTGGTTAGATGTTAGGTTTGCATTTAGACCCTAGTCTAAGCGCGAATTGAGCGATTTGGTTCACGTTATGTTCGAGGTAGGTAAATTTAAAAAATCGAAAAAAATCCATGCGTTCTCTTTCTAACACTAGGTACCTACTTGAACCAAAATTTACGAATTTGGCTTAACAACAAGGGTTTGCCCATAATCTAAAGAACACTAAAAGGAAGAAGTTGAATACCCATTATGTTCGACACATTCGGAATGAAACGGTGAGCTTTATGGCTGGTGTAGATTTATGGTTGGTAAAGCTTTAAAGCAAGTGTAGGTTGCACTGGCAACTTACAGTTGTTGTATTCAGGAGCGCTTTCGTCAAATTTCTGACGCCCCATAGGAGGTACAGTTGAAATTTCAGGTGAAAGTAAGAATGCGGAATGTGAAAACCTACCATGGTGTTACATACTGTTTATGGACATGACGTAGAAATCTAAGACTAGAACAACTTGAATTTAGTGAAGTAAAATATAACACCTACCTACGCTTCACTTCACCAAAATTATATTAACATTGAAGGGAAGAAATGTTTGAAAATCCAACATCTCCAACACATTCGGGATGGAACAGTTTAGCTTTATGGCTGCTGTAGATTTATGGTTGCTACTTTACAGCTACTGTAAGTTGTGCTGGCACTTCTCATATGGGGATCTTGAATCAATAGTTGGACTTCTGATGTTTTCTCCAGACCCATCAGTGACTTCTTTATATTATAATCACATAATTTAGCATTTCGTATTATACAGTACAGACGTCTGCATAGAAGGGAAATCGAATGGACCTTGCGAATAGCAACTATATTGAGCGGATTCGTTTAACGACTTTCAGAAGGTGGGAAAACCAAAGTTCGACATCAGGCGTTTCCATTCGGATGTTACATTTTAGACATTCGTGATAAAATTTGATTCCGTGGCTGCCAATCTGTTTAGTTCTCGTGTATATCTGGCCATCTGTCAGTACATCTGTAACGGACCAGCTAAAACAAACTTTTGGACCCACGTTATGACAACCTCTGACTTCAAGTTTGAGTTGAATTCTACTTCGACTTTGAAACATGTTCTTACGCTCAACGTGATTTGAATTGATAGATATAAGAAAATCGCTGTTAACTGTGATTTTTATCGGTTAAGAGCATAATTTCGATTTAATCCAAGCGGCAGACTAACAAAAAACTGTTTTCAATAACCGGCGATCCAGATAAGATGAAGGCGTCGGAGCAGACGGTTGGGCTCCGCGCCCAATTTGAAGTTCGTTGAACCGGGCGAGCGCTCGGGATGGGGAAGACGCGGGAGTCTGGGGGGCGTCTGGGGCGGTACGTCGGAAGTGCCGCACAGCTTCCTCTCCCCCTCTCCGTGCCGCACATCTCCGTTACAAAAAAATAATTAAATACATTTCAGATACATCTAGATTCTAGTAGCACATATCGAGGGGTTAGAGGTAAAAGTACCCAAGTCACAAATTTCATGTATGGGAAAATGAAATTCGAATTTTAAATGCTTGCGTAAAATCACAAGTACCTCAGAAAGAATGGCAAAAATTCGATATTTGTAGGTTATCCACTTGGTTAGGAGGTGATGTGGTTTTCAAGGTTAAAAGATGAACAATTATCCACGGACTTTAATTTCATCAGAAGGCGTCAGAGGAATTTCGGACTTGGGTATGTTAGCCACAAACTTTGATACAGTCTAGTAAGACTTGGACAGGTCATGAGTATTACAATCTGGAAATTACAGTGTGGAAGTGCGTGTTGTATTGCTTACCAATTGTTGGGACAATGATTTCAAATCAACAAAATCTTCGTATTTCAGCTCTCGAACTATGTAGGGTGGATTTTTCGTCTTATTCCTCCTGCTTCTCTATAGCAGAAAGATATTCAGCCAATCTCTCATTAAATACACCGACACATTTTTTTTGTGACTCAATCGCACTGAGCACAGAGTGTACCTCGATATGGCTATGCCCTTTTTCTATTAATTTATGTTCTAGAATCTTTATGTGGAAGTTCTCCACAATGAACAAGATAAAAGTTAACGGAGGAAGCAACTCAAGAGAAGTACTCGTATAACTACCCAAATGCATTTTGTGAGTTCTTCCGCTAAAGAAAAGTAACTAGGCACAATTTTCCATGTTTAGAAGCAAATCTACCCAAGTACCTCTGGGTATTTTTACCTCTCAAGAATGAGCTATTTCTACACTTGATGATTCACGTATGCTCTGAAAACCATGGAAATCATCACCGCTGGTATCTCCAGCACATGAAAATATGTATCATCCTAGTTGGTTCGGTACTTTTAACTCAATTTCAAAAAAAAAATGGACTTGGGTACTTCTACCTCTAACCCCTCGATATACACTTTGTAGCAAAGTAGAGCGGTTTTCAGCTTCCAGCTGGATCAGCCACGAATTAATTCTTTTTTTATAAGTGTCACGAGAGTAACAATTTGACAACTTCATGTATGTAGGTAGGGAATTAAACAATACATAAATAAGGTAATGAGGACTTCTGGTGGTAAGAGTTAATGCTGGGCGGGGGTTTATGTTCGAGTAAAAACCGTGTTGGGTACTGGTGAGTGGATGAAGCGGAAACACTGTGTGGTTTTCTATGGAACAGGAGACGATTTTTTTTAAAAAAAAAAAAAAAACGGGACAGTAGACCTCTATGGTTTTACAGCCAGATCATTTAAATGATATATACATAAAATGGACAATACATTTCGTGTCAAATTTGAAGAACTCTGAAACTAAATTAGAGACCCAATAAATAATGCTTCAAATTGATGGTTATATAGCCTGAAATAGATATTGAGGTAATGTTGCATGAAAATTGTAACTTACCAGAGAGACTAGTGCTTACCAAGATGGTAGGTACACGAATGACCCCCAAGGTGGTAGGCACATGAATGACCTCGTCGGGCGGTGATGCCGGGATAACAAAGGGCGCAAGGAGCCCACCGAAGGTTAGTTGAAGGAGTGTTGAGCGGGGGGGACTGTCGGGTCAGTCGCTAAGAACTGGATGGATTGTACTCCTGCTAATCATTTAAATGATAAAAGCTGCGTTACGGTGAAAACCTAGGCTTCGTCGAATAGCTTGTGGGAAGAGAAACGAGGGTGCTTACCGTGCGTAACTCTCAAGATCCTTTTACGCAAAATATTGAGGTTCTTCATCACTGTCTGACCAGCTCCACCCCAAATCGAGATCGCATACTACAGAGTGTACTGTACAAATGACAAGTATAACAGCCTCAAGCGCTCCTTAGATATTGCTGATCTAACATTTTTTTAAATCGGAATAAATTTCCTGAGTCTACCATACAGATACTCGACGTGCTTGGACCAATTCAGGGACTATCCTCAAGTATTTACGCGATAAAGCCATTTCTAGGTACGAACAGTTAAACTGTACAGTGCCAGCACAAGCGAAATACAGTTTTAAGGCTTGTTCCTGAGGAAGGGAGGCCAAGTTTCCAAAAAACCATATATTTGTTGTTTTTTTTTTCATTTATGGTAAGAAGGCTTTCAGCCATCCATTTGCTCACTATATCCAAAAGAGCCTGCGCTTGCGCGAAAAGTTCGAGCCAGTTAGTGCTTTGTATTAAGAGTGCAGTGTCATCCGCAAACAAAAAGATTTTCCCCAAATCGGAAACGGTCGGTAAATAGTTGATGTAGGTAAGGAATAAAATTGGCCCCAATGTACTTCCCTGTATAACCCCATATTCGATATTCTTTGGCTTACTAGTATAGTTTCCTACAGAAACGACCTGTCAACGGAATTTGAGGTAACTTGAAAACCAAGCAAGGCTAGGTCCACTGATGCCCACCGATTCCAATCTTTCGAGGAGGGGAGACTAAGAATTTTATATTCAATCCAGCCACTTCTATCGCCAACAGATGATATTTTCGGTAAGCCGAATCAGTTGATCAGACACGAGCTGAATGCATTTAGCACTAGTGTTTTGAAACACGCGGGCACAAAGGGATTTAGCCAAAGTGTGCATAACCATAGAAATTCTTTACTGCCCCACCTCCCTAAATCATACGATGACAGCATCACACAATAGCGAGAGCTAGCGAATTCTAAAGGAACTGGAAGTTCTGCTGTTCATGTCATTATCGCGTATTTATACTGCATTACTGTATTATTATAATGAACAATGTAATCTTATATTCAACGCCCCATATATAAACACCAAAATGTATGTACGTAATAATATTTAGTATATTATAACAATTTGTTCTGAAAATCCACACAACATCCCGTCTGAAGAGAGTTGAGGAATAAAAACGTTAAATTCTATTAGATAACGTCTCACACCAAAGGAATATATCATTTATTTCCCTCTTTATTTCATGTACTTCTCAAGAGTTCAAACTTCGAAAACTTTGCCCGTTATTATTTCCACTCTACGTGAGGTAGCATACTGATATCTGGGCGAAATAAAACGTGATCCAACTCTGGCTTCATTACAAGCTTAGAGTGTTGTCAAGCAGGAGCTCTCTCCTTGATTAAAACTATTCGCAAATGAGAAGTTGGAGCTGTGAGTACGTCCAAATCGATCGGATAACTTCTTTTATATCAACTCTACGGAATATATTCCATCCCTCAAGGTTACTGTCATTTCATGAACTTTTTCCAGAATTCCATGTTCCACTTCCCTTTTTCACTTTGCGTGAGGTAGCAAAATGATTTCTTAGCGAAATAAAAAGTGATCCGACCCTGACCATATTAGAAGATTAGGGTGTTGTCAGGCGGGAGCTCTCTCTCCTCCATCAAAACTAATCGCGAGTGAGAAGCGGAGACGTCTGGAAGCTGTTGATGACGACTCGGAACGGAGCTGTCTCATCGATCTGTCAAGGGAGCCCTTGGAAAAAGAAATTGGTTCCATATAATAACAACACGGCCCGTTCCCCTTCTTTTCTGAAAGCCCGATCGCATTTCCGGGGGGTGAGTCGTCGTCCTTGAAACGAAACGCGGGGGTGGACCTACCCTAATATCGATCCTCCACGCACCCCCGAGAAGTAGAAGGATCCCGACTGCAGCAACACGCCCACTTCCACCCAAATCCTGCGGCAACCCAAGTTCTGTGTCTACGTTAAAGAAAAGAACCCTTTCTTAGCACAACGGAAGCTTCGTTGTGTGTGGGTTAAATATCCGCCTCTGTCATTCAGTTCGTTCACCAAACTTTTTCAATCAACGATTACAAAAACATCGGATATCTCAGATTTTAAACAACGATGGTGATTGGTTAAACCGATTCCAATACAGAGAAATCAACGATAAAACGTTATAAATTGACGATCAAAATCAAGCAATCGAATTTGTGTGGTTAGCGTCTTCAACATCGACTAATACACCAGTTCCGTTCGCCATTCTAGTTTCTGTTCCCAAATTATTTTCATTGTGGTATTTTTGTTTTCTGGTGGAATTGTTTTCGTTAATTTTCCTACCTGTTAGGCTATTTGTGATAATGGTTATATTGACAAATTTGTGTTGAAAAACGCTGAAAATTCTTTCACTGGGGCTTATTATTCAATTGGCTTGCGTTCATGATTTGAATTTCTACTAAGCTTTGGAGTTTGCGTGTTTCACAGGATTGGGCGATTATTGAATTTCAGGAGATATGCATGGAGCACGTGAATCTGTTCTCGACCAAAATACCTATTTGAATTGATCAGTTGATCATATTTGTGTGCCTCCTGAAATTCAATAACCGCCCTATCCTGTGAAACATGCACACTCCAAAGCTTAGCAGAAATTCAAATCATGAACGCAAGCCAATTGAATAATAAGCCCCATTGAAAGAATTTGCAGCGTTTTTTCGCCACAATACCCCCCCAAAATAAAAACATCTATAATTTATCAACTCCTTTAGCACTCGTATTGCGTTAAAACTTCCCCAAATCCAAATTTAAACGATGTAGCCAAAGGTAGACAGATGTAGAGGAGGCACACAAATATCATCAACTGATCAATCCAAATAGGTGTTTTGGATGAGAACCGATTTACGTGGTCTATGCATATCTCCTGAAATTCAATAATCGCTCTATCACCTGTAAAACACGCACACTCCGAACCTTAGTAAGATTCAAATCATGAACGCAAGCCAATTGAATAATAAACCCCAGTGAAAGAATACTTATTTACCCCGGTAATAATATTGAATAATAAACCCCATTAATAATATTGAATAATATTTACCTATATATTATCAGCGTTTCATGCATATCAGAATGCTTCAACCCGTGTATCGGCTACTAACTACACTACAAGTATTCACATCGGCTATCACTCCAGTATTCACATTCACTACAACTCGACGCTATCGGCCGGACATCACTAGGTTACAAACAAACAATAATAAACCAAAAAACGCAAATGTTGGCACCATAAATCGGGCCATACATCGGGAATGGTTTGACCAACGGACCTGGGGAGGGGCTCATTCGATTCCTGTCGGTACCTATGTTCTTAAAATAAGTTTACACTCATGCCGCTTGGACTTGTTTTGAGGTTTTTAGGGATTTTACATAACTTTGACAGCCCTTAAAGGACTTTAAATTGAGTGAGAGAGCTGGCTCAAGAATTGACGCGTCTTCGGACTAAGATGGATTTTTCCTGAAAATTTCAGATTTTTTGCTCCAGCCGTTAGGAGAAAAACGGCGTACGGACGGAAAAATTTTTATTGCAGATTTGGATTCTACACCCTTTGAAACGTAAACCATGAAATTTTCAGGGGGGGTTAGAATTTTTTTTTCCAGAGCGATTACAATGGTTTATTATTGAATAATAAACCAAAATGGCTTGGTTGGATCAAAACTAGCCAACTTATTGTGGGTGGTTCGTGTCCCAAACATGGATTTTCTGTTCGAGTCCTGTCTCCATCCTTGTTTCGATTCCAAAATTATTGGGTTTGTGATGGGGTACCGACTTTCAAGAACTATGTATTGCCGTTGATATAATATATTATATTGTCGGTAAACACGGCAATATCAACTAACGAACTGTGAACATGAACAACACTATTAACAAAAACCTTATCCAGCGGAAATAGAAACAGTTGGTATCAGTCCTCTTTGATATCGTCTAAGGGCGGGTCCCACCGGAGTTTCAAATCGACGTTTACTCCTTAAATCGGATCCAAACTGTTAAACAACGATGTTCGGTTTCACCTATTCCAGCTCTGATAAATCCACGATCAAACGTTCTGAATTAGCGGAGATATGAGCTAGTAAAAAATGCTGTTTGGTGTCATCAACACCAGTTCAGACAAGCGAACGATAAACGTCCTACATTGAAAGAGATATTAGCTGTAGAACAACAGGGGTTGTTGATGTACTGTAAAATATCTTGACTCTTGGTTTATTATTCAATAATAAACCAATGTAGTCGTTCTTGAAAAAAAAAAAAAAAAAATTCTAACTCCCCCTGAAAATTTCATGGTTTACGTTTCAAAGGGTGTGGAATCCGAATCTGCAATAAAACCACTGGAGTTTATTATTCAATTGGCTTGCGTTCATGATTTGAATTTCTACTAAGCTTTGGAGTGTGAATGTTTCACAGGTGATAGAGTGATTATTGAATTTCAGGAAGCACACAAATGTGATCAACTGAACAATCCAAATAGGTATTCTGGTTGAGAACAGATTTACGTGCTCTATGCATATCTCCTGAAATCCAATAATCGCTCTATCACCTGTGAAACACGCACACCCCAAAGCTTAGTAGAAATTCAGATCATGAACGCAAGCCAATTGAATATAAACCCCAGTGAAAGAATTTGCAGCGTTTTTTCTCTTTTGTTGGACAGCTGAGGGTTGCAATTTCATGCAGGTTTGTGGAATCGTCTTACGATAGAAAGGAATTTGTGAATGTCCAGTTTCGAGTGGTAGGATTCATCGTTCATATATCTGTGGTAACTTTCAGGGCCATTGATGGTTTTAGGATCTGTAGAGTTTATATCAGTCCACTTGTGTACGAATAAATGGTGCAGAACTGGTAAAAGTGTTTGGGACACACAGAGAAAATATCGCCAGTTAGTATAATCAAATGTTTTTTTTTTTTTTCAATAAAAGAAAATCCAAATTTTAACTTTAAACGTCACAGTTTGATTGTATTGTACAGAAGGAATTATATTTTTCTATCGCACTCGGGATGTTCGGACTGACCCAGACGTTAATTTCTCAATACGGTTTCCATTAGAGATGGATATATAGTTATATAGATATATAATTAGTCAGTCAATAAATAAAATGTATACAAAAACATTAAACATTATTGCCGAAGCGTAATCGAGACTCCACTGGTCCGAAACGCTACCTTCAACATGATGATACAATTTTGAACATCAGCTACTCGCTTTAGGTTACTTTCCCGACGAACTTATTTTTTGGCACGTGTTGTTGGGGAAGGTCTAGACGATTTGGTTATAGATTAAAAAATGGCATTTTAGCATTTAAATCTCTTACTTACACGATGGGGTGATATTCGAGAAGCAAAGCTATTGAGCTCAGCGTCCATCTTTCTGTTCGCATTTGTGTATCATCTCACCTTCTATATTTGTTGAAATTCTTATGTATCTGTACCGGCGAGCCTCTGACAATCCTTACATCGACTGCAACATTGCCAAAGCATAATCGAGACTCCACTGGTCCGAAACGCTACCTTTAAAGAGCACAAAATGTTTGCGCGCTTGAAATTGTTGATTAGGTAGAAGATTTGTGCTTTTGCAAGATTCCTTTTCCTTACCTCTCCCAACCTTCCACGCTTAAAATTAAGCAAGAGTTCCTCACTACTCAAATATCATTATGGATTCCTGAACAGGAGAAAGAGGACGATCCGTGGGTCCGATCGCGCGGGGTAAATATAGAAAGTTCACACACACGCCTCGACCTCTGTTTTGTTTGTTTTGGAGGCAGCGCTAATTCTATTCCAAACACGAAACAGCTTCCGACAACCAATTATTCGTTCTCCTAACGACTCTATCACGAATCCACGAAAAAACTGACAGCTTCTGCTATCAACCAGTCAAATGAAGTCGGTCAGTGGGTTGTTTTTGGCGTGAATAATGAACTTTCCACTATTTCCAGTTTTACCTCCTTTCATGCTAACGCTTATCAGTTTAGCATCCACTGCAGGGCTGGGCAGCATCTAACTATGGAGCAAAATAGTATTTTCTAGCTAGTTTACCCGGTTTGCCTGGGTTAGGGAAATCGAATCGGGCACATACAGCCTTGACGTATCGGCAAACATCTGGGACCATAATCAGAAGCAGAATCGAGTTCTATGCCCTCAATGAGAGCTAGGACAATGCAGAAAAAGTATAAAACTACTCTGGGACCAAAATCAAGAAGCGAATTGCGGGAGCAAGAAGCAAATCTTGCTAAATTTATATTTAATACACAAAAATCTATATTAAATAAATATATTTGCCAACACTTTCTTGTGAAACAGTTCAATATTGGAAACATTTGATCGAAAAATGTCATTCTTGATACGAATGGAACATCAATTATTACAACCTTGGAGTAAAAAAGGAATCGTGGAATATTGTCAGTTCAAATTATAGGAAATGAGCCAACAACCCGGTTCGAAACTTTCACCATCGACTTTTTCAAGACGAAAATATATCGACAACTTACGAATGAAAACCGATTAGGTGTAAAAAGCTCGTAACGCTACCAAATAAGTTATTGACATTATTGAAAGTTAGCAGTAAGTGTAAAAATGGACAAGGGCCAACTACACCAAAAGCACGGTGGAATGAGGAAATTCCAAACTTATTGGAGTGGAATTTGTAGAGCTGAATGGCAGCAAATATATGGGTAACGCCCAAATTGTAACCCAAATTCTGTTGATTTCATCACACGAAACTACATCAGATTAAAGAAAATATGAAAAAGTGCTGAGTATACAACTGGATAGTTCTCATATGAATATAATATTAGGCGTTTGCAAAGCTCTAAAAATCAATAAACCGGCTATGAAACCACTTTCAAATCTGTATTAGGTATTTTTTTTCTTTCAAGGAACAATTCTAATCGTAGCTGTGTTACCAAACCAGATGGAAAAATAATAATTTTTTTAGTTATCATTCAGAATTGTAATTCATCTTAACTTAATGGAGATAGAGTCGAAATAGCAAATGATTGTAACCAAGCAAAGTTAACCAATAATACAATACTCCTATGCTAGACCCAACATACTCCCACCTTGATTCGTTCTTGCGAATCAAAAGTCAATGAAAATCAATAAAGGAAGAAATATAGTCGACAATACATAATCATTAGGGTGGGCCGAAAAATACGATTTTTGGATTACAGATTCCCATTACCCCTCAAAATACGGAGGATGGTGTCCTGAGTTCGGGAAGTATAAAAAAAAAAATTCTAATTAGCGATCTTTAGTTCGCGCAAAAGGCCTAAAGTTCTAAAAAAAATGTGAATAAACTGAAATTTCCCAAAAATTTTCTAACGATGTTGTTGGGTGTTTTCACTTTCCATTAGTGATTATATTAAAGGACAAAGTATTTAGTTACGGAAAAAAAATGTATTTTCACCCTGGTGTGTTGTTTGTAGATCGCGCAAAAGCCCTGAATTTGCCTAAAATTACGAAAAAATACAATTTTATAGACCAAGTTGTTTTATAATGATTGTCTAACAAAACTACACTGGCAATTATATCAATTTACTACAAAATTAGGTAATACAGTGAGTTATTTAGTATCACATTAAAGCAAACAACAAAACGCATTGGATGGAAACTGAGTGCGAACACTTTGAGCAGATAAGTTTGGTTCAAGAGCCTGGTGATGTTTTGTAGTTTGTTTTAATGTAATAATAAATAACTCATTACCTAATTTTGTAGTAAATTAATATAATTGCCAGTGTAGTCTTGTTAGACAATCATTATAAAACAACTTGGTCTATAAAATTGTATTTTTTCGTAATTTTAGGCAAATTCAGGGCTTTTGCGCGATCTACAAACAACACACCAGGGTGAAAATACATTTTTTTTCCGTATCTAAATACTTTGTTCTTTAATTAATCACTAATGGAAAGTGAAAACACCCAACCACATCGTTAAAAATTTTTTGGAAAATTTCAGTTTTTTCACATTTTTTTTAAACTTTAGGCCTTTTGCGCGAACTAAAGATCGCTAATTAGAATTTTTTTATTATTTTTCCCAAACTCAGGACATCATCCTCCGTATTTTGAGGGGTAATGGGAATCTGAAATCCAAAAATCGTATTTTTCGGCCCACCCTAATAATCATCCCTCAGGTAGCGATGATTAATTCAAACGACATAATCTTTTCAATGTTAACATTAGCGAACATAACATTTAACATAACGACCTCACAAGGTCTGAGCATCACATTGTTCTTTTTGGATTATTTGCTTCAGAATACAATACTCGCGGAGTAACTTGCTTTGAAGATCGTCATTAGATTTGGCTTTAACTTCCTTTTATTTAATGGTAAACTTCAATCCAATTTGTTTATCCAATTATTCATAAACGCTGCAAATTCTTTCACTGGGGTTTATTATTCAATCGGCTTGCGTTCATGATTTGAATTTCTACTAAGCTTTGGAGTGTGCGTGTTTCACAGGATAGGGCGATTATTGAATTTCAGGAGATATGCATGGAGCACGTAAATCTGTTTTCGACCAAAATACCTATTTGGATTGATCAGTTGATCATATTTGTGTGCCTCCTGAAATTCAATAATCGCCCTGTCCTGTGAAACACGCAGACTCCAAAGCTTAGTAGAAATTCAAATCATGAACGCAAGCCGATTGAATAATAAACGCCAGTGAAAGAATTTGCAGCGTTTTTTTATTGAACCTCAATACCCCCCCACAATAAAAACATCTATAATTTATCAAGTCCTTTGGCACTCGTATTGCGTTAAAACTTCCCCAATTCCAAATTTAAACGATGTAGCCAAAGGTAGGCAGATGTAGAGGGGGCACACAAATATCATCAACTGATCAATCCAAATAGGTGTTTTGGATGAGAACCGATTTACGTGGTCTATGCATATCTCCTGAAATTCGATAATCGCTCTATCACCTGTAAAACACGCACACTCCGAAGCTTAGTACAGATTCAATTCCAGTATCCACATTCACTACAACTCGACGCTATCGGCCGGACATCACTTGGTTACAAACAAACAATAATAAACGAAAAACGCTGCAAATTCTTTCACTGGGGTTTATTATCAATTGGCTTGCGTTCATAATTTGAATTTCTACTAAGCTTTGGAGTGTGCGTGTTTCACAGGATAGGGCGATTATTGAATTTCAGGAGGCACACAAATATGATTAACTGATCAATCCAAATAGGTATTTTGGTCGAGAACAGATTCACGTGCTCCATGTATATCTCCTGAAATTCAATAATCGCCCTATCCTGTGAAACACGCACACTCCAAAGCTTAGTAGAAATTCAAATTATGAACGCAAGCCAATTGAATAATAAACCCCAGTGAAAGAATTTGCAGCGTTTTGCTTCTGCTACCTTATATCATTTAAACTGCGCTCCATATTTGCAGTTCCCTTTATACTACCCAAAGTCTCTCTTGATTTCATATCAGACCTACATCAAATTAAAGGAAATGGGCTCACTCCCATATTCGAGTTGAGGGCGCTTGGAACGGCCAGATGGGAAACTGCCAGTTATCAAGAAGGTGATAACAGAACTCGAAAAACGCAAATCTTGGCCGCATTAATCATGCCATAAATCGGGAATGGTTTGACCTACAGACCTGGGAAGGGGCTCATTCGATTCCTCATGGAAAGTTCTACAAAACAAGTCTACATTTAGGCCGCCTTGATGTTTTTTGAGGTTTTTAGGGATTTTACAAAACTTTGACAACCCTTAAATGGCACTTCAATTTGAGTTAGAAAGCTGGCTAAAGAATTGGGGCGTTTTCGGACCAACATGGATTTTTCCTGAAAATTTCAGATGTTTTGGTCCAGCCGTTTGGGAGAAATCTTGCGTACGGCGGACGGCGTACGGCGTACGGCGGACGGACGGAAAATTTTTTATTGCAGATTTGGATTCCAGACCCTTTGAAACGTAAACCATGAAATTTTCGGGGGGAGCGATTACTATGGTTTATTATTGAATAATAAACCAAAAACGCAGATGTTGGCACCATAAATCGGGCCATACGTCGGGAATGGTTTGACCTACGGACCTGGGGAAGGGCTCATTCGATTCCTTATGATATGTTCTTCAAATAGGTATAAATTTAGGCCGCTTCGACGTGTTTTGAGGTTTTTAGGGATTTTACAAAACTTTGACAGCCCTTAAAGGGCATTTTAAATTGAGTGCGAGAGCTGGCTCAAGAATTGGGGCGTCGTCGGACCAAGATGGATTTTACCTGAAAATTTCAGATTTTTTGCTCCAGCCGTTTCGGAGATATCTTGCGTACGGCGTACGGCGGACGGACGGAAAATTGTTTATTGCAGATTCGGATTCTACACCCTTTGAAACGTAAACCATGAAATTTTCAGGGGGAGTTAGAATTTTTTTTTTCCAGAGCGATTACAATGGTTTATTATTGAATAATAAACCAAAATACCTAGTTCATGATTAATTTCGTTTTCAAAATGGTTTAATTAAAATAGTAAATAGTAAGCTTTTGGGATGGGAATGAGTGTCAATTATCGGGTGTAGTTCCGACACTATTTCATGGTAGCAGAAGGACGAATCTCGGCATTTGAATTGCATTCGTCAAACGTTGAATTGGAAGAGATTGAATTCAGTCTGTAATCATCTAGTTCAAAGGAATAATAGCTCTAGATTAGATAGTAATCTCTACCATCAACTTCGGTGAAAGATCCGATTTCCTGCTGGGCCTGAAGATCCGGGGGTCTTGACGAAGATTTGTGAAGTGGCTCATGATACGTCCACTAATGTCAGGATAGTCTCACTGAATCGGAGACTTAATTAAGTAAAAGCCGGTTCGATGGCCCTTCTCAAGTGTAAAGCTCATTTATCAAGATATGTGAACGTGGACGGGCGGCCATCCGCGCTCTGATTGCCCCTTCAATCGGACAAACGCGGACGAGAGCGGCCAACCGTCTCGTTCCGTTCTATAAAAACTAACAGACGAGCAACATATTCATATGAGGAAATTTTATTTACTTTTCACAGGGAGGGGGGAGGGTATTAGGAGTTTGCAGCTTTAGAGCTGATGACATAATAAAATTTGCCTTAATTACTTTGGGAAAAACAAGGCAAAAAATATTACACAAAGGTGTATTTCTGTATTAGATAGAATTTCTACATAAATCGCTCATCTACCTGTGTTTAAGGCGTTTCCTGTGGTTTATTACTAAACTTGACACCTTGCACCTCCATACCTTGTAATTGCATCAAGGATGAAACTACTTGGGCAGACGGCACCCACCCGGTCTACCTCAGACATCCCGTTGAACGAGCTCTCGAGCCTCCTGGTCGACCGTCTACCTGACTATAGACAACCGATTTTCACTATCCGAAGATGAATTTTTCCAAACAGTGAGAGAACGGATAACCGTGCAGCAATCCGAAAGGTCTCATTCCATTCAGGAAACTAATTTCTACCTGAATCCAACCAACAAACTAGTTTTTTACATCGAAAGTTTTTTAGATTTCGATTTTTTGAAAGGTTTTCCTTAAATATGATCTCCTGGGGTTGATTAATCAAAATGCCGAGATTACTCCATATTAGAGATTAGACTTTAGGCAAATTCGTCTGACGCTGTGGATAAAGGAGGTAAAGGTTGGAGGGGAGTCAGTGTGGCGTATGATGACCTAGGACTAACACCTGGAGGAGACATCCTTCCGTTTACTGACGTTAATGTTCGTTAATTAGGTTCAGGTTGTGAGGAACAAAAATCTTCTGTGTCTATCATACCACACTTTCTGAAACACCACTGACTGAGGAAGGAGATGTCATTCCAGGGCTTTGTAATCGGGAATCTCTTGAGTCGTCCTGATCGTGCGGTGGAACTATAACAGAAAGCTGCTTGCCTTCCTCGCACTGTGATAGCTCGCCTCTACTCTCCTCTTTAAGGTAAACCTCCATGTCGTCGCATAGCACTCCTATCCTTGTGACGACAGGATGGGAAATGTTCAGGCCTCTGGCAGACATCAAGCCATGCGTGCTTAGCCCCCAGAATCGACCTAGAGTTGTGTAAACCCAAGTCACCTGAGGGAGTAGACGACCTGCAGGTCACTCAGTCCCAAGACAAGGTCATTGGGAGAATTTCACCAGTTTACTCCGTGAATGAATGGCACCTGCAGTTCGTCGTCCCCATTCTGAGACATTCACCACCACTTTCGTTACATGACCGTCAACCTCTATTATCTTCGTGAACTGTCAGGGTTCGGTAGATGACAGACATCTGCTGTTCTCTTTTCCTACTCCCTAGTCATTTTTTGAGTCCTCATGAACTTTTTTAAATATTTGCCTACTTACTAAATATAATCGACTCTGAGATGAGTATAGTATCGACCAGTATAGTTTAGTATTGAGTAAATTTGAATAGCATTGAATCTGAGCTAATGGCGGATAGGTGAACTGCAGGTCATGCTGTCGAGAAACTTCGCGGCTTGCAGGTCTCGAACTTTTCTTGCCAAGAGAAGTTCGCGACCGTCCGAGTAGTTCGAACGTCGGCCACGGGGAGCCATGCTGTCGCAAACGTCTTGTGATGAACTGCAGGTCTTCCATCCGCAGGTCATTTGGGACAAGTTCACTACAAGATAAGTTCTTTGAGACAAGGTCACTCACTCACTACCCACCTCTAAATCGACCGTTTCGACTGACACTAGACCCTTTCTTAACGATTGATTCTCCGCAATTTCCCCGATCTCGTCCATGGTATTTCACAGAAGGAGAGCCGAGCCTTCCGCGGCGCACAGTTACACAATATTATCACACATTTAACCAAGAATCAATAATAATAACACTCGAATATGTGCGAGTAAGGACCGAAGGAGAACATTTTCAAGTGAAGTTTGTCTATAGCTTGCGTGGTAGGCTACTGCAAAAACGTGGAATGGATCAATACCGGATCAATGTTGGATTTTTGAGCAAAATTTCGTAAAATTTGGTCTAGTAGTTTTAAAAAACGGACGGAAACTTTTTTTTTTGTTTTGTAAATTCAATTTTTGAACTTTACATATTTTGAATCGTAAACCAACCACTTTTGAGGAGGGGAGGGGGGTTATTGTGAATAATAGACCAACATAATATGGGTCATTCTTAGCAAAACGTAAATGTGGAGTGCTTTTTTGAAAGCATTACTAAAGTTGTTTTTTTTCCCCAAATTTTTCATGATACTTTCATTTATGGATACACATTGAAAAAAAAGGTACCAGCAGCGCATCAGCATGCTTATTTTTTAAATTAAAAATAATTTAAAAAATGTGTAAGTGAACCGATGACATGTTTGGGTGAGTCAATGACCAAAATGAATTAACCAATGACATTAACCGTGACACAATGCCAGTTATCCATCCGTTGCTGTTCAATTGACCAAATTTGGTTACTATCAACCACCTTACGCTCGTGGAGAGCATCCAGGCGCAACTGAAAATTTGCATGCATTTCGCAGAGACAAGTGTCTCTATCTTTCACGTTGGAGCCACCACCCAGAAAAAACGGGAGCGACAAAAGGTGGAATACGAAATTTCGAATGAAGAGGACTCGTTTAATTTCCTGTGTAGGTCGACTAAGTCTCCCATGAGCAATCGTTTTTGTTTTTTCTCACCTGATTTAGTAAAGCAAAATTTTTTCCCTTGGAGGCACTTGGAATTTTCATCATCCTCCAGAAACTACACATTGCTTTGTTTCCTTCTAATGAACTGAAGATCTGGAAAGCGAAGATTCTCTAGAATTATTATCAGCGTTCATTATCATCCTCAAAGAAATCACATTAGCGCACTCAGTGACGAGACCATACTTTTTGAACAGTTTCCCAACCCCTAGAATGATTTTAGCTCGAGGTTCTAATTGTGAAATTCTGTGAAAAAACTTGAAATGGGAACAATTTCTTCAGACTTTAATTGAAATAAATATGAGGTTTCGCCAAGATGTCATTGGGCCACTCAGGTTTGTCATTGGTTCACATTGTTAACAGTGACCCAATGACAAGTGAACCAATGACAAAACACAAGTTTTCCTGTAATATCTTCGCAAGATATCGTTTTTTCACAAAACTGATGGTACCATTAAAAAAAGAAGCATCTAATGAGTTCGGACAATATAAAATAAAGGATAATATGATGACTTACGAATGGATTAATCGATGCGGACCGATGACACTAAGAAAAAATACGCAAACGTCTTCGCACTCGCACGACACTCTCAACGCCCCGGATTAGACTGAATTGCGCAACAAATAGTGACGGATTGGTGAGAAGATGTCAGGTTACGATATGGCTACTCCCCTATTCTCAGAAAAAGTCTTAAAGACCTGGATTTTAAGAAACCCCTCAGCGTGAACTAATGACACATTCTTGGTGGGACACTCCTGTGGCACCTTATTTCGAAATCAAGTAATAATTTGAAAATGTTGATACACAAGTTTCTTAAACTGCAGAATTTCCTTGAAAAAGTGGTGGGTCGAAAGACTAGGTACTTACTGAACGGAAGTAGATTGGATCATTCCAAGTAGACAATGTCTGGATGGGGACATGGTGAACCAATGACATTTTCGGTATTATTTTCAAATTTTTATATAGAAATAATGAATTTATATTTCTTTAAATATGAGGAGCAAGTAGAGCGCAGAAAAACCTATCGGAAACACATTAGTTTTTGAAAAAAAGAGACCCCTGAATAGGTAAAATAGCTCTGGACGTCCAGATTTACGTTTTGCTGAGAATGACCCATATACAAGTTATGTCAAGTAACAAAGAAAGTAACAGTGGACTGGGTGGTTTTCCAGGTTGCTGAAACAGAAAATGAGATTTCCACATTTCCTCAAACTTTATAGGCACTCACGTACTCGTACTCATCTTTTTATACTGACGGGACAGCGTTCAGTAATCTGAAAAATCACAAATAAAATATTTCCACCGTATTTCCAGGTTTAACCATTTCATGTTTTTTTTTTTTTTTTTTTTTGAATTTCTGCAATAAATATGAACTGCCATATTTTAAATTTATATCAGTCAAAGATTTATATATCTTAATGACGAGTAATAATATGATCATATTTAAATATGTGTTTCATAGGTTTTTTCACTTCTAGAGAAAACAATGGGAAACGGAACTAAACTCCGTTGTTTGTAGGTTTCCCTTGAGCATGGCAAAACTGCAATTAAAAACGCTGCAAATTCTTTCACTGGGGTTTATTATTCAATTGGCTTGCGTTCATGATTTGAATTTATACTAAGCTTTGGACTGTCCCCGTTTCACAGGTGATAGAGCGATTATTGAATTTCAGGAGGTAAATGCATAGGGAACGTAAATCTGTTCTCAACCAAAAAACCTATTTGGATTGTTTGACAGCCCTTAAAGGGCACTTTAAATTGAGTGAGAGATCTGGCTCAAGAATTGGGGCGTCGTCGGACCAAGATGGATTCTTCCTGAAAATTTCAGATCTTTTGCTCCAGCCGTTTGGGAGACGGCGGATGGACGGAAAATTTTTTATTGCAGATTCGGATTCTACAACCTTTGTAACGTAAACCATGAAATTTTCAGGGGGTTACAATTTTTTTTTTCAAGAGCGATTACAATGGTTTATTATTGAATAATAAACCAAAATTGACGCATAAGAATGTGTAGTTCTGATTGCATATAATTGATGTATCGCTTGAATTTTAAGGTTACCAAGGATTCCGAAACAACGATTTGAAATGAATGAAATGAAATTTATTCCTCCAATACACTGGTTTTAAGTAAGTACAGGAAAAATTAAATAAAAACAGTCCGTCATAATTAAATTCAGATAAAAACGGAGTAAGATGGAACGTTGTCTATATTTCCACGAAAGTAAAGAGTTACACTGTTAAATCGATTTCGACGGTTAAGTCATCATCAGTAACAAACATGAACTGAAAGTACATCACAGAAAGCATATCTTATATAGGATCAAGTGAGAGGAGATTGAATCCTATTGGCTCAAGGAAGTGAAAGGGGCGGGGAGGACCAACCAATGCCACTTAAGGCTTACCAAGTGAAAGGGACACAAATAGTATCATTATGGAGAGGCGGGGCCAAATTTATTGCAAGAAAGAACCCAATAATGGTGAAATATTTTGAGGAATGACGTCATTTAAACATTTTCCCGACCTATCACTCTTAACAGTTTCGAATTTTTCTAGCACATCCAACATACCTCCCTTTGGGCAAAAGTGAGGAAATTCTACATATTGCCTGTTTGTCAGATCAAAACTAAAGCTATTATTGAATTAATTCAGATGACTTGAAAAGGCAGAATCACCTTTGTTGTCCCTGAAATCCTTTTCATGCTCTTTTATTCGTTCCCTACTGTACTTTCAGTTCATGTTTGTTACTGATGATGACCTAACCGTCGAAATCGATTTAACAGTGTATCTCTTTACTTTCGTGGAAATATAGACAACGTTCCATCTTACTCCGTTTCTATTTGAAATGGGTTTCCGCAACTTCGTCGCGAGTGACTTAGTCCGTATTAAATTCAGAGCTCCGTTGAGGTGCATTCAGAACAGCGATCGGGCACGAGAGTCCTGACTGCTCTGTGCCGTTTCGAGGTAATTGTCAAGCCTGAACGGTAATTTTCAATTGGAAATCAGAAGTCAGTCATCCGCCACTGACCGCCTTAAACGTGGGATGAACAACCTTTGAATGGTGAAGGCTAAATGACTCGCGACCAAGCCGTGGAAGCCCATCTAGGAAAAGAAAAAGTTAACTTGAAGAACTTTGTCTGTTTCTACAAAATAGAATGAAGGTTCCAGTCATGCAGAATGTTGGAGAGAACGAATTTTCCGAAATTGTCGTTCAAGGTATGTTTAGGGTTAATTGTTTTGTAAATGGACAGGTGTTCCACTAACATTAATAAGAATTCTTCGGAATCTACCCAGAGGTAGCGGAAGTTCTGTTTCCACTTTTGGAAGATTCAAATTTGTTCCTTCTCCAAAATCAAAATTTCCATCAAAATTATCAATTCCATGGAGGGAGTCGTTACTGATCATATGAAATCTACGATTCAAATTTGTTCCTTCTCCTCAAAATTTCCATCAAAATTATCAATTCCATGGAGGGACTCGCGCTCAACACTGATCATATGAACGCTCCTCCTGTTAGGGCGCAGGTAATAATCCATTCCAGTATCGTGAGAGGAAGCCTGCCCTTGTCAACTCAGTTACTGACCTGCTGTAACCTATATTTCGCCAGGTAATGGTTGTAGCAACTACCTCCATCTAGCCAGGTTGTATTTCTGCAAGCCGTGCTGCTTGGCACTTAGATCCACAAGTGATCTCTTTCTAAAACCGATGCCATTGAAACGTCAATAAAATATGCTCCTGATGGTGTCAGTACCAGAAGGTCAGGACGGTGTCCACGATCTTCTAGGTTAAAATTTGTTTCTAACTATGTTGGCCATTTTCCCGTTTATCATATCCATCTAACAAACTCACAGCAGAATTGTGACGGGCACATTTAGATGGTACTATTGAAGGACAGCTCTCTAGCACATGTGTTGCAGTCTCATGTGGAAGGGCATCCCATTCGACGTAGGTGAATTGTTCCTAGTTGTACGTATCCCAGAGGGTAGAGATCCAGAATCCACCCTCACCAGTGCAAGTAATCTCAATTCCTGTAATTTTCCAGTAGTCCGTGCAGTATTAGCTTTGGATTCTCGAGATCTAATTGGGTATGCCCTATCTGTGGTCCCATGCTGGAGTTAATCCACAAAGGTCCAACTTGAGATGCTGATGAACAATGCTAGTCTACCTGGCCATCCATATCATTGACGAAGAGTGAGCGAACGTGGGTAGAGGTAATTTAGTTATTCCGAGGAAAATGAGAGTATGTTTAGGAGAACTGTTTAAAAAATGGAAGGTTTCGCAAGCATTTACAGTTGAGTTCAAATCAGAAGAGATTGATGCCCACGTTATTGGAGCATATGTGGATGTTGAAAGAATATAAGTGCCACAAAAATACGACGTGAATGTCATCTGTGGTGGGTCGATTCTTCCATTTGCTGATGTCTTATATTAATTTCACACTTGACAAGTTCCCCTTTTCTCCAGAGATAAGTCACGTTATTAGAGCATACGTGGAAGTTGAAAGAGAATATAAGTTCCCATTTCCACAAGTTCCCATTTGCTGATGTCTTATATCCAGGTAATTTCACATTGTGGACAAGTTTCCCATTTCTCCAGAGACAAGTTCCCATCATTTGCTGATGTCTTATATCCAGGTAATTTCACACTGGGGACAAGTTTCCCATTTCTCCAGAGACAAGTTCCCATCATCTGCTGATGTCTTATATCCAGGTAATTTCACACTGGGGACAAGTTTCCCATTTCTCCAGAGACAAGTTCCCATCAGTTGATGTCTTATTCCAGGTATTTCACACTGGGGACAAGTTTCCCATTTCTCCAGAGATAAGCCCCATTTTCAACTTCACACACAAAATTATAAGGCAACACGAAACCAAACTAAATTGATGTTTATTTCATTTCAGGTGAGTCTGCCCCCTTCAAGTCGGTAATGGATAAGTACATGGAGTGAGGTAGGTACTTTTAGCTCTCAAATCTGATTATTCGGGGGAGTAGAAGGAAGACTTCACCGTCATCAGACCCTTGAAAGCTCCGAGCAAAGGTAGCTTGATAACACTGTCGTCGCTAACGAGATTCGTTTTAGCAGCCTTTATCCCGTTAAGGAACGTAAAACCCAAAAGCTTTCAGGAGGAAGTATTTTATTAATTACAGACTGTAACCTGATTTTAAAACCCAGAGATTAGATTTGTGTAGGTCCTCTCAAGAAAAGAATATTGAAAAGTATTCCTTCTAACCGCTCAAAGAATATTATTGTTCAATAATTGTAGCGTTTGCAACATACCGAGAGTAGATTTATATTGTTAGTCTCAAGAAATGAATTTTGAAAAGTAGTGCTACAACCGCTCAAAGAATAATTTAGTTAAGTCAGAATAGCTCAATAGTTTTAGAGTACGCGACTTACGGATTTTGTGTTGGTAGAATATTGTATAGCTCAGGGCCGTATATAAGGGGGACCTTTCCGAAATTTGGAAAATATAAATTAATATTGTATTTTTCTTTCCAAAATAATGTTAATAAAAAGGAACCTTTGTATCAATCATGTATTTTTTTAACCTTTCCAAGTTATAACTGTGTATTATTTAAGCCTTTAGGTATGCTTTCTGAGAAAAGAACCACTTTTCTATCAGTTTTTGGTTTATTATTCAATAATAAACCATTGTAATCGCTCTGGAAAAAAAAAAATGCCAACACCCCCCCCCCCACCCTGAAAATTTCATGGTTTACGTTTCAAAGGGTGTAGAATCCGAATCTGCAATAAAAATTTTTCCGTCCGTCCGCCGTACGCCGTACGCACGATTTCTCCCAAACGGCTGGAGCAAAAGATCTGAAATTTTCAGGAAAAATCCATCTTGGTCCGACAACGCCCCAATTCTTGAGCCAGCTCTCTCACTCAATTTAAAGTGCCCTTTAAGGGCTGTCAAAGTTTTGTAAAATCCCTAAAAACCTCAAAACAAGTCGAATCGGCCTAAATATTTACCTATTTGAAGAACATACCATGAGGAATCGAATGAGCCCTTCCCCAGGTCCGTAGGTCAAACCATTCCCGATGTATGGTCCGATTTATGGTGCAAACATTTGCGTTTTTTCGTTCATTATTGTTTGTTTGTAACCTAGTGATGCCGATAGCGTCGAGTTGTAGTGAATGTGGATACTGGAGTGATAGCCGATGTGGATACTTGTATTTTATAGCCGATACACGGGTTGAAGCATTCTGATATGCATGAATCGCTGATAATATATAGGTAAATATTATTCAATATTATTAGAGGGGTAAATAAGTATTCTTTCTCTGGGGTTTATTATTCAATTGGTTTGCGTTCATGATTTGAATTTGTACTAAGCTTTGGAAGTGTGCGTGTTTTACAGGTGATAGAGCGATTATTGAATTTCAGGAGATATGCATAGACCACGTAAATCGGTTCTCAATCAAAATACCTATTTGGATTGATCAGTTGATGATATTTGTGTGCCTCCTCTACATCAGTCTACTTTTGGCTACATCGTTTAAATTTGGATTTGGGGAAGTTTTAACGCAATACGAGTGCTAAAGTGACTTGATGAATTATAGATGTTCTTATTGTGGTGGGCTATTGAGGTTCAATAAAAAAAACGCTGCAAATTCTTTCACTGGGGTTTATTATTCAATTGGCTTGCGTTCATTATTTGAATTTCTACTAAGCTTTGGAGTGTGCGTGTTTCACAGGGTAGAGCGATTATTGAATTTCAGGAGGCACACAAATATGATCAACTGATCAATCCAAATAGGTATTTTGGTTGAGAACAGATTTACGTGCTCCGTGCATATCTCCTGAAATTCAATAATCGCTCTATCACTTGTGAAACACGGAGACTCCAAAGCTTAGTAGAAATTCAAATCATGAACGCAAGCCGTTTGAATAATAAACCCCAGTGAAAGAATTTGCAGCGTTTTTGGTATGGATTCCTCTTTTTGAATTCACATGCTTGAAAGGCATGCCTTTAAGGATACGTAGCGAAATCACAAGAGGAATGTGTGACAGGCAGATTTCCTTAAAATGTTCATTTATTGTAGGTAAGTATCCCTTCGTATATCCCAAGGTATTTAGTAATACATAATTATTTTACCTTTTCTGTTGAACAAGACAGCGATAAACCAAAATGGGCAACTATGTAATTACCACTGCCTATTGATAATTTTACCAGCGTAAATTTTAGGGGAAATTACAACTTCCGCGTGGACAATTCGGTTGACAGCTCACGTCAAGAAGAAAGTAATTTACGAGAAGGTTCCGTGCATATAGGGATTACCCTGTGACTCCTTCACCGCGGGAACAAAGGCGTAACGGTTGCCGTTGAAAGGGGTTGCGTACCCGCTTGCCCCATTGCCGACGGCTTTTAGCTTATTAAAACGCACAAATATTAATTACGGTTCCCGTTAATAATAAACGGAGGCCGTAAAACTCCCGACGCTCTTATCTGACCCTTCAAAAGATAACCGCGAGTCGGGTACCTACTCCCAGATAACCGAACTGCCGGCTGAGTGCATGAGTGTTAGTTTTGACATATTTGCCCTGCCGGTCTCAGTAAAAGAAATTCGGACTTTTTTTCATGAACATTATTCACGGATAGTTTAAAGATGTTTTGAGCCAATTTCGTGAATGCAACTTCTCATAAATAGGAAGATTTTTGGTCTTTTTTTGAATAAAAACTTTGTTGCAAGCTCTCGCCTACTCTCACGTAGTCATCTTCAGCTAAACAAACACCTTGGACCTGAGTAAGCCCTACAAGCCTTAAAGTGTATAACCGAAAATACATGGATTGACAAAATGAACGTAGGTCGGTGATATATACAGCTATTTTACGTTAGGATGGAAAATATTGAAAAATACAACAACAAAACATTTACATGGTTTGATGGGATCACATTGACAGCTGTCAATTATAGCAGAAGTGAGGTGTTGTCTAATAGTAGTTATCTTTCGTGTGGGGCTTATAGATGTTTTGCAGCAGTTTTTTATATGCAGCTCATGATAAATAAGACTATTTTTGATATTTTTTCAAAATAAAAACTTTATTGCAAGCATTTGCCTACTCTCAGGTAGTCATCTTCAGGTAAATACGAACACCTAGAACCATAGTAAACGTTACTATAACCGTAATGTGGAGACATTGTACAAAAAACATGTATGTAACAGGAAATACATGTGTTGGCAACTTGAAGGTAGGTCAGTGATATATACAGGTAGTTACAATTTAACTTCAGGGTGGAAAATATTGAAATAATAATAATAAGACTTGCATGATTTTTATAGGATTACATTGACTGTCAATCTTTATAAAAGTGAGGTGTTATCTCATGGTTGTTTGTGTGCGGTTGTTGTCAAAATTATAGAGTATGCCTTGGTAGATACAGATTGTGTTAGCTACGACAGACTTGTAATTAAAGGAACTTTACTGTTACCAACACACTCATTTTCTGTTTTATACAGGGTGTCCCAGTAACTACGCTCCCCCCTCTTATTTTCTCTAATTGTGGGCGAAAAAAAATCGGACCAACGCTATTCTTCATAATTTTTTGCGTAGAGTTCAAAAATGACAAAATTGCGCAGCATGCAACCGCGCAACCATGCGTAACCAAGATCAACTTTGTCTTTTCAAATGAAAACCCCAATTTTTATTGTAGATTCGAATTCTACGGAAAATTTCATGAACATTTGGATCCTCAATAGATTTTTTTGACCGGGTACAACCCGCTCAGTGAGCGCTCAAAGATGTGATGCGCCAAAATTGAGATGAAGATAGTCCTCAAGTGTGGCACATGACTAAGCTCTGTTTTTCAACGCTGAATCGCGTGTTGATATCCTTTTCTTGATTTGATTTCATTTTAATGCATTTACAGCCAAAAATGTCTTCACCAGGAGGAAATCGTTGATTCCGTGGAATCTTTTCCGAATATTGTTCCCTTCACGAATTATTTCCCCTTTGTGCAGCTAGACATTGCTGTCAACATAATGCTAAACTACCGTATCCAGTTGGAGCGTGATCTCGTTCACGGTGCATAATCAATGTGTTGATAATTTGCGGTGAGAACGACGTTACGCGTGCGTTACTGCAGGAGGAGCTCAATTCGAACAATTTATCGCTTAATTGTTTCAATAATTTTTTACATTAGATGAAGCATAGGTAATATTGCTTCTTTTAGCTGATATTTTGTGAGTTATCATCAATGTTCGGAACGTCATCAATTTATTATTAATTATTTTAAAGATGTTTTTAGGACTGAAAATTCTTTGCGAAATTTTGTGGTGTGTAAAAGTTACCTGTTACTTTACCATTTTTTAAACACTTTATCGGGATTGATTCATTATCCTTCATAAGAAAATCGATGATTCCCTTTTCGAAAAGAATGGATAGCACCACGTCAATTATCGTTGAAAAACAATTTAAATTCGTGTGCCACACTTGAGGACTACCTTCATCTCAATTTTGGCGCATCACTCTCGCTGAGCGGGTTACGCGCGATCAAAAAAATAGATTGAAGATCCAAATGTTCATGAAATTTTCCGTAGAATTCGAATCTGCAATAAAAAAAGGGGGTTCCCTTTGAAAAAAAAAGTTGATCTTGGTTGCGCATTGTTGCGCGGTTTCATGCTGCTCAATTTTGGCGTTGGTCCAATTTTTTTTCGTTCACAATTAGAGAAAATAAGGGGGGGGGGGGGAGCGTAGTTACTGGGACCCCTGTATATATCACAATGAAAAATAATGAAATATGCTTGGAAAGTTGCTAAAAGAGGTTCAAAATGACCACATTTCATATAATGTTTGTCTAGTATACTACATGTTCTCACTCAATCAGTAAGCCTAGTGGTTTTTGAGAGCGTGATTGAGTACTGTTTTGAGTCTTGAATAATTGTTATTATTCGGATCGCTTTCAAGTTTTAAAGGAAAAGATGTGTGTGACATAGATTTTATCAATCTGGTCGCAATTGGGAAGCTACAAAAATTATTCCTTGCATTGTTCGTTATTTGTTACCAAACTAAAGTATCTGATCTGTAGGTAGGTAGATACGTCGATCCCACTGTCCTTGACTGAGACGGGTGTACGCTGAAGAGATTGGCCTGTCAACAGCTGTCAGTCTCGTGTCGAGTTCGAAGCTACAATGCCGAGTGGTGTTATCATTACAAGATAACGAACGCTGCATTGTCAACGCACTCTCAACATAATTGACAGAAGTTCTCTAATAATTTTCTTCATTGTCTACTAATTATAATAAGTGTCATGATTTGTTTTTCTTTTTTTCATACACCTTGATGGTTTTGATATGGAGAATCAGCCGTAATATCCCCCTATTATGGAGACGATAATATTATAAGAAGTAAAAAGTCAATTTTGGGAAACCAGTTCTACCAATGAAAACATCTAAATTACCGAGACCTTAGTAAAACTGTTGCCATTCAATGGTCAAAATTGCCGAATTTTCGAATAAAACATACCAACTAGAGGGGTTTATATCCGAAATGTTCAAAAATGACTAGTTTCTAATAATAGGTTCAAACTTGTGAGTTTATGTCAGAAATGCTCAACATTTTCAAGTTGTCAAATAAAAGAGTTGAAACATGCGTTTGAATGTTCAAACTCTTCAAAATTGGCGAGTTTTGAGATGAAATGTTCAAACTAGGGAGTTCACGTCAAAAAAGTTATAATTGCTGGGTTTCCAAATAAACCGATCAAAATAGTAAGTTGCTGTCCGAAATGTTCAAAATTAGCGAGTTTCCGTATACAACGTTGCAACTAGTGAGTTGCTGTAAGAAGTGTTCAAAATCGGCGAATTTTCGGATAAATCGTTGAACTCTGGAGTTTATATTCGAAATGTTCAAAATTGGAGAGTTTTCAAATATAAACATTAGAATTAGCGAGTTTATACCCAAAAAGTTCAAAATTGGCGAGTTTCCTGAAAAAGTTTAATTAGGGAGTTCCCGTTCAAAATATTCAACATTGGTAATTTCCCCATAAGACGTTCAAAACATTTTATCACAAACAGTTCATGTCCGAAATTTTCAAAACTGTTGAGTTTCCTGATACTGTGTTCAAGTGTTTAAAATTGGCTAGTTTCCCAATAAACTAGTGAGTTTACATATATCCAAAAAGTTCAAAATTGGCTAGTTTTCTAATAAAACTAGGGAGTTCATGTAGAAAAAAGTTCTAATTCGGGTTTCCAAATGAACCGATCAAACTAGCGAGTTCATGTCCACTAAGTCCGAAATTGGCGAGTTCCCTAAAAAAGAAATGAAATGAAAATGGAATTTATTCCTCCAATACACTGGTTACAATTAATACAGAAGACAAATAAAATCACAAAGCACACAACTTAAAAGTATATCTCATCGAATCTATTGGAATTTCCCCACACCATAGAACATTTTTCTGTGCTGGGTGGGGGAGCAACTCCAGATTTTTAACATACATATACAGTGGACTTCGGTCACCTTCCAGAAAAAAAAAAAAGAAAAAGTCTTTCCTATATCGCGCATTGAGTGCCACCAAACAAAATTAAACTTCTTAATACCCAACAGCTTAGAAATGTATACTTTATTTATAATTTATACGTGATTTATACTTTATACGTTATAGATGCTTTTAAAAACATTATCGCTGATGGAGTGGCCTTGAGAAATAAGCCAACTAAAAACAATTTCTTTATATTCTGATCTCTTATAAATAGCAGGGTTGGTTAAATTGGAGGGTGCTTTTCTTAGTAAAAGTGGCATACTGTAAAATATATGGCGTTGCGTAGTTTTTAAATGTGAGTGAGGAGCATGTATAGAATTATGTGTAGTGGGGCGAAAAGTACAAGAAGGGAAAAGTATAAGCACTATTAGAAGGGAATTCGTAAATGAATAAATCCGGATGCTTGTGCATGAATAAAAGAGCAGATTCGAGTCTACTAAAGTAGCGGAAGCATTGTTTTCACTTTCGGAATGTGAAAATTTTTTTGTCTCCAAAATCAAAAATTCCACTTGCATTTTGCGTTTTAGACCTTTCTGAACAATTTTGGTTCCGTGTCTGTCTGTGTGTCTGTGTGTCTGTCTGTCTGTCTGTCTGTCTGTCAGCAAATCCTTGTTACGGGCAAAACTACACGAAGTTATTGTCCGATTTTGATGAAATTTTCAGGGATTGTGCGGGTTGGGGTGTAGATGGTCCCCTATAGGTTTCATGACCCCCGGATCAATAGTAGCCTCTGCGCATGCGCAAACGTGAAATCCTTGTTACGCGCATAACTCCTAGAGTTCTTGACCAATTTCGATGAAATTTCCAGGGATTGTTTGGGTTGATGTGTAGATGGTCCCCTATGAGTTTCATGATCTCCGGATTAATAGTAGCCTCTGCGCATGCGCAAACGTGAAATCCTTGTTACGCGCATAACTCCGAGAGTTCTTGACCAATTTTGATGACATTTTCAGGGATTGTTCGGGTTGGGGTGTAGATGGTCCCCTATAGGTTTCACGACCCCCGGATCAATAGTAGTCTCTGCGCATGCGCAAACGTGAAATATTTGTTACGCGCATAACTCCGGGAGTGCCTGACCAATTTCAATGAAATTTTCAGGGATTGTGCGGGTTAGGGGTCCCCTATATGTTTCATGACCCCCGGATCAATGGTAGCCTCTGCGCATGCGCAAACGTGAAATCTTTGTTACGCGCATAACTCCGGGAGTTCTTGACCAATTTCAATGAAATTTTCAGGGATTGTGCGGGTTAGGGGTCCCCTTATAGGTTTCATGACCCCCGGATCAATAGCAGCCTCTGCGCATGCGCAAACGTGAAATCTTTGTTACAAGCATAACACCGGGAGTTCTTGACGATTTCGATGAAATTTTCAGGGATTGTTTGGACTTATTAGGTATACTTTATAGTTTGTTCAATAGTTGAACATGCGTACCTTTATTTTCTCAAGTTACGCTCCTGCATAACAATAAATTTACCCTAATTCAACATTTACTTCGCCTAATTGAACGAAGTTCTTTAGTCAATAATAATTTTCAATGATCTATACAGTTATGTTATGGATACGAGGAAGCTATGTGCCACACCCACTTGGCAGAGGTTTTTAATTATAATCTTCAGAAGTTAAACTAAGTTTAAGTTCTCGTGCAAAATGTTCGATATTGGTGAATTTCCCCATAAAACGTTCAGAACAGCTAGTTTATAATCGAGACGTTCAAATTGTCTAGTTTTCCAATGAAATTTCTAAACAGAGAATTTATGTCACAAATGTTCAACATTTCCCAAGTTTTTTAAGACTAGCTATTTATCTCCAAAATGTAAATGTAAAATTTGAGCGTTTCCAGCCTCAAGTAACAGCGGACTGCTCTATAGGTTTTCAATCATCCCGGGTTCCTCTACGCAGCCTAATCATTTTCCTATGCTTTGAAGGTATTTGGTGGCCATTTAATTTTCACTTAATTTGGAGAATTTTTGATTTTCAGAGAATCAACTCTAATATTGTGTGTAAAATAATGAAGATAATATTGTGAGTCATAAAGGTTAGAATGGGCAACCGAATTCTTTCATTGCACTCGACTGAATTAGCGAGATCAAGGTAAGAATGTTCAAAATAAAGGAGTTTTATAAAAAAGAAATGTTCAAAATTGGTGATTTTCCGGATAAAACGTTCAAACTACGCACTTTCTCTCAAATGTTGAAATTGAAAAGTTCCTAATAATACGTTGAAACTTTCGAGCGTATGTCAGAAACGTTCAAAATTAGCTAGTTTCTGAGATAAATTATAAAACTAGCGAGTTTATGTGCAAAACGTTCAAAATTATGGAGCTTCATATCAAAACTATTCAGTTTATTCCCGAGATCTTCCAAATTGCCAAGTTCCCGAATAAAATGTTTAAATCGGTGAGTTCATTCACGAAAATTGGCAAGTGACCGAATGATACGTTCAAACGTAGAGCTAGAGAGTTTATGTGCAAAATGACCAAAATTGCCGGGTTTCCGAATAAGACGCTCAAAAGCTTATGTCAAAAATGTCCTAGTATCAGAGTTTTTAGATTCTAAATGCAGAGGTTTAGGGACCTCTGCGTTCTGAAGGTTCTTAAAGGTCCCTAGTTCCTCAACTCGGTCATATCATTCCACACTCCTTGACAGTGTTCGGCCACTAGGGCCATCCGTTCCCAGCTGTCATTTTTGACATCCTTCGGGAAGTTTTTGAATATTTTGGAGAATCGGCTGTAAATTGTTATGGAGATAATATAAGTCGCTAAAGTTAGAATGGGAAACCCAATGTATATTGGCTGAATAAAAGCGAGTTCATGATGAACAATTTTCACGATTGGGTAGTGTCACAACAAAAGTTAAACTAAGGAGTTCATATTAAAAATTGCTTCCGAATAAAACGTTGAACCTAGCAAGTTTATGTTCGGGGTGTTCAAAATTGGCGAACTTCATAATAATAAGTTCAAACTAGCGGGTCCAGAAGGTACAAAAGTTTCCGAATAAATCGTTTACAATTGGCGAGTTTCTGAATACTTAGTTCAAAGTTGGTGAATGGTAAGTTCAAACCAGCAAGTTTATGTACGAAATGTTCAATGGAGTTTATGTAAGGAAACCTCAAAATCGGCGAGTTCCCAACTACAACGTTCATGTCCGAAGTGTTCAAAATTGTCGAGTTTCATATTAATACCTACGTTATGTCTAAAATGTTCAAAATTAGAATTATTTAATTAGAAAATCATTATATGGGGTGGAATGTTGGGTTAGTTGGGATCCGTGAAAAGTATAAATTGATATGCTCGAGGTGGTAAGAAGCCAGAAATAGAAAAGTCGGAAAGTGAGATGCCAAAAATATTAAATTGATTCGTGCCAAAGTTCAAATTAATTTCAAAATCTTCAATTTGAAGTATGCCAAAAATTCAAATTGATTTTGCCAAACTATCGATTTCATTTTTTTCCTAACTATATATATGTATGTAGGTATGTAAGTACGTTGTGCGTACTTTACATTAGAAAATGTTCAAAATTAGCTTTAGAATAAAAGGATCCAACTAACGAGTTTATGTTGGAAATTTGCGAGTTTTCTGGTAAAACGTTCATGGTAGAAACGTTCGACTTCATGGTAGAAATCTTATGATTTTCAAGTTTCTCGATTCAGACTACTGTTCTGTAGATTTAAAATTTGAACTTTAAATTTAAAACAACGTCCTACGTTCCTCAAAGCAGTCATACCATTTGGAGAATTTATAATTTTTAGAGAATCGCCCGTAATATTACGACAGATAGAAATAGAAATAGAAATGTTATGACAGATATATTATGGAAATGTTATGACAGATTATTATGATAGAAATGTTATGTTTTCAAGTTTCTCGATTCAGACTACTGTTCCGTAGATTTAAAATTTAAACTTATGGTAATTTAAAACATAACGTCCAGCGTTCCTTCAACGCAGTCCATTTTCATTTGGAGAATTTAGAATTTTTGGAGAATCGCCCTTAATATATAACAGATCTTAATGTGACAGAATCTGTGACGTTATCTGATAACAGAGATCTTCATGTTGTGGAATGGGGAGATCTTCATGTCCCGAAAGTTAGAATGGGGAAGCCAATTCTGGCAATGTATACAGGCTGAATTAGAGAGTTCATGATAAAAAAAATTCCGAAATTGGCTAGTGTCCCAACAAAAAGTAACCTAGGAAATTCATGTTCAAAATGTGCGTTTCCGAATAAAACGTTGAACCTACCAAGTTTATGTTCGGAATGTTCAAAATTGGAGTCTCATAATAATACGCACAAACTAGTGGGTACAAATTCACTAGTTACCAAAAGGTACAAAATTGGCAAGTTTCCTAATAAAACGTTTAAAATGGTAAGTTTCGCAATAAAACGCTCGAAACAGCTAATTTATAGATTGTGTTCAAATTTGTAGAATTTTCATTATAATTAGTTTATGCCCACAATGTTGAAAACGCTTCAAATTCTTTCACTGGGGTTTATCATTCAATGATTCATGATTTGGATTTCTACTAAGCTTTGGAGTGTGCGTGTTTCACAGGTGATAGAGCGGTTATTGAATTTCAGGAGGCACACAAATATGATCAACTGATCAATCCAAATAGTTAATTTGGTTGAAAACAGATTTACGTGCTCTATGCGTATCTCCAGAAATTCAATAATCATTTTATCACCTGTGAAAAAGGGACACTCCAAAGCTTAGTAGAAATTCAAATCATGAACGCAAGCCAATTGAATAATAAACCCCAGTGAAAGAATTTGCAGCGTTTTATTGCAGATTCGGATTCTACACTCTTTGAAACGTAAACCATGAAATTTTCAGGGGGGGATTCGAATTTTTTTTCAGGAGCGATTACAATGGTTTATTATTGAATAATAAACCAAAATTGGCGAGCTTTCAAAACAAACAAAACGTGCGCGTTATGTGTGAAATGTTCAAAATCGGCGCGTTTTCCAATAAAACTTTAGCAAGTTTAGCTACAAAGTGTTCAAGGGAGCGAGTTACAAAATTTGAGTTGCACGTTTCTAGACGCACAGGGCTGCTCCATAGGTTTTCAAATGTCCTGAATTCCTCAACATAGTTTGGCCGACTATGGCCACTATGTGCTGTTTCCACAACACGTGTGGGATGCTCTGTTCGCGTTGAACTTTTGGTTTATTATTCAAAAATAAACCATTGGAATCGCTCTTGAAGAAAAAAAAATTATAACCCCCCTGAAAATTTCATGGTTTACGTTTCCAAGTGTGTGGAATCCGAATCTGCAATAGAAATTTTTCCGTCGCCGTACGAACGATTTCTCCCAAACGGCTGGAGCAAAAAAGCTGAAATTTTCAGGAAAAATCCATCTTGGTCCGGCGACGCCCCAATTCTTGAGCCAGCTCGCTCACTTAATTTAAAGTGCCCTTTAAGGGTCGTCAAAGTTTAGTAAAATCCCTAAAAACCTCAAAAAAAGTCGAGGCGGCCTAAATTTGTACTCTTTTTGAAGAACCCACGAGGAATCGAATGAGCCCCTCCCCAGGTCTGTAGGTCAAACCATTCCCGATCTATGGCCCGATTCATGGTGCCAACATTTGCGTTATTTTGGTTTATTATTGTTTTTGTGTTGATATCAGTAACCTTGTGACGTAGTGATGTAGTAATGTGGAAACTGGAGTGAACTCCTAAAAGGCTTTGTAGCCGATACTCGGGTTGAAGCATTCTGATAACCTTACAAATCACTGGGGTTTATGATTCAATTGGCTTGCGTTCATAATTTGAATTTCTGCTAAGCTTTAGAGTGTGCGCGTTTCACAGGTGATAGAGCGATTATTGAATTTCAGGAGAAATGCATGGAGCACGTAAATCTGTTCTCAAGCCAAAATACCTATTTGGATTGATCAGTTGATCATATTTGTGTGCCTCCTGAAATGCAATAATCGCTCATCACCTGTGAAACACGCACACTCCAAAGCTTAGTAGAAGTTCAAATCATGAACGCAAGCCAATTGAATAATTAACCCCAGTGAAAGAATTTGCAGCGTTTTTCGTTCATGGAGTATTGACTAAGATTTACATGCCATTTATAACTGCCATAATTATAATTTCCAAACTGTTGAGAACTACAGAAACCATTCGCTTAGGGACGTTGCGATATTACTAAATTTGCGATACTCCGATATTATCAGAAATAATATTATCCGATATTATCGATTTCTTGCAATATTGATATTGAGTATTGAAACCTTGGCTGTAAAGGGAAGGATACAGAAACAATCACCGTTGAAATCTAGGATAAATCAATTATGTAGGCTTTATTTCATATTTTATTCCAATCAGAACAATAATAAATCATGATTCAAATAACAATTAAAATTTCTTTGATAAAATACATCCGGTAACACTCTGTAAGAACAATTTATCCAAATTTTTTCAAGACAACCTTTTTTTTTTTTAGCTACGATTATGAACCCTCTAAGGTTATTCGAATCGAATTCCGACAAATTTTCCGATTATAGGTAAAAAATATCGATATTGGGATAATATCGGTGGTGTGGGGGGGGGGGGGGGGAATCGATAAAAATATCAATAATCGAGAGAAAAATATCGATAATATTGCAACGTCCCTACATTTGCTTCTTTCAAACCAGCTGCAGCATTCATATAGGAACAGGAAGTTTTTGTCTCTGAATAGCGGACCAAGAGTTGAAACAAAGGCGTTCAGAAGGGTTCCAAACATAGATGCAAGGGCCTGAGGGCTCAACGGATTCTATTATATTGCCTCTAATAGTAGGCCTTTGCCCTAATCTTCAGATAAAAACGGTGGCAGAAGACGGGGGGGAAGCAACATAAAGTTCCAACATGCTAAGTGGTTTCTTCTGGTGCCGCAAATAGATTACTAAAAGCGGTCGGGTTTATCTGTTTTGTGGATCATTTGGTTGGTTGAAGTAACATTTCCATACGGCCCGATATTTGAGATGCACTATACAATATATCTTGTGTGATGCAATAGTTCTGAACAATGTATACAGATCAAAACAATGATTCCAACCTCGACCTTACTAAACACGATTCTCACTATAGGTGTTTTCGGTTACAAAATACAACTAGTAGATTTGAAGTATCCTATATATCAGGTCATATACCTATTCATGATTTCTCACTAAGAAGTCCGCGATAGTACGAGTACATGCCTAACTATAACACAGTTTTTCTTTAAATTATCAAGTTCAAATATGGGTCGTGATGGATATAGACTTTAATCCGTTGCCTTGGGAGATGAATCGGACGCCTTCAAGCACTGCATTACCGCGTGCAGCACAATGGAAGGGGCAACTATTCCATTCCATCACCTCACACGGCAGAGACGAATAGTGGTGAGAATCTTGTTACCATTCTATTCATCCTAATCCATTTAACTGGATTGATAATTCTGGAGGCCCGTGCAAGAAGAATTAGGAGAGGTTTCCCATCTGATTCGGAAATACTTAGATTTTTTCCATTGCTCAGGAGATGCAGGGCTTGAATTTGAGTACAATATATTGGGGTTTTGTCGAGTGCCATTGGCGATCTTTTTGATCCGCATTCTTCTCGCCACGCAGTTGTATTGTACAGAACTAGCAGGAAACCTGTGCTTCTTGCGAATTATCAACCTCCCCTATTCAAAGCTTTTCCAGTTGTCACGATTCACAAATAAACTGTTAGCATTCGCAATAACAACTATTCGGGGACACACATCGGTTACGAAGGGTTTTTATGAAGTGGAAGGATGTTTTGAAGATTCTCAACTAGCTTATGTCGTATCATTTTACGACCGGTCGCATCAAAATCGGTCCAGCATTTTAGCAGCCTATTTGGAACGTACATTAGATAAATAGATACAAACCTTGAGTTTTGTAAATAAGTATTAATTTTCTTGATTTCTTGACATATCTTGATTTCTATAGAAAATAGGGCTTGTCAGAATTGTTTCCATACATTCGCACTATCCTATTTGAAGGGATTACTAGATTGCAATAAAGAATAAGTACATTTGATGTTATTCACAATATGAGAAGGATATATCTTAGCTGCTCTACATCTTATAAGAAATAGGTCGTCATTTTGGTTTATTATTCAATAATAAACCATTGTAATCGCTCTGAAAAAAAAAAAAAAAAAATTCTAACCCCCCCTGAAAATTTCATGGTTTACGTTTCAAAGGGTGTAGAATCCGAATTTGCAATAAAAATTTTTCCGTCCGTCCGCCGTACGCCGTACGCACGATATCTCCGAAACGGCTGGAGCAAAAGATCGGAAATTTTCAGGAAAAATCCATCTTGGTCCGACGACACCCCAATTCTTGAGCCATCTCTCTCACTCAATTTAAAGTGCCCTTTAGGGGGTGTTAAAGTTTTGTAAAATCCCTAAAAACCTCAAAACAAGTCGAATCGGCCTAAATATTTACCTATTTGAAGAACACACCATGAGGAATCGAATGAGCCCCTCCCCACGTCCGTAGGTCAAACCATTCCCGATTTATGGTGCCAACATTCTGATATGCTATGATGCCGAAGCGTCTGATAATATATAGGTAAATATTATTCAATATTATTACTGGGGTTTATTATTCAATATTATTACTGGGGTAAATAAGTATTCTTTCACCTGTGAAACACGCACACTCCAAAGCTTAGTAGAAATTCAAATCATGAACGCAAGCCAATTGAATAATAAACCCCAGTGAAAGAATTTGCAGCTTTTTCTTGGGTTTTCGATCGTTGCTTCCAATTTCATGGACTAATCGAGTGCATACAGATCCAATTTCGAATTTGAATCAAAGCAATGTAGTCTATTCCATACCTTGTAAAACCTGCAACAATATTTAAGAAATAGAATTTCAGGACGTAAATCTGATGTCAACCAATTTGAAACAACATATGGATTAACTGAGCACTCAGTTGATAAAGGACACCAGTTTGATTTTGAAAATGCCAAAATTCTGGATTCGGAAAATGTTCACACAAAGCGCAAAATTAAAGAACTCATTTACATTTCAAAAACACCAAACTGTTGTAATAAGAACACGGATATTGACAGCCTCAGTAAAATTTATTCCAAAGCTTCTCCGAGTTATCTCAAACACAGTATATAAGGATTAATGCTGGAAGCTGTAGAAATAAGTTGTGTATGTAAGTAATTTGGATATACATTCATCTGGTCGCTGAAGTGCTGCTCCTGTTTGCTAAATACTGTGCAGCTAACTGAAGAATCTCCAGAAATGTAAATGAAAGCATTTCTATTCATTACTGCGGAAATTTTGCTGATGAACTACAAGTTCGTTAACTTTAACTTCGACTGAATCTAATAAAAAACTGTTTAGCAAGCAAATATGTTAGTACTGGGAATACGGAGTCTGCATGATGTCTCCAGGTACCTGCAAAAATGGTGAGTTTCAAGAATGACGGTTATTGTGTAGGACGTTGCATTTCAATGAAACGTTTTTCCAAGTAATGAATTCAACATCTGCTTAAATCGGTTAAACCTTCTAAACGTGAATCTTCTTAAAGAACTGGGTTAAACGGTATGATCGCACTGCAATCGTAGTTTTTTGCAACCAGTAGGAGACTCAAAACGAACCTGGCCAAGAACAAATGGTTTACTGGAATGGAATTAGCACGATCGGAATTCAGTGTGGGGATTATAGAAAATTATGTTGTCATTGCAGTTTCAATATTAACTCCTTTGGAAGAAAGTATGATTCATTTGTTAGCAAAACATCTGCCTAAGTAATTTGCTAAAAGTCTTCAAGTTTTGGATAAATTAGTAATATCAAGAAACGTGGGGAATTTAATGAATATTGAACAGAAATGGTGTAGATTAGAAAGAAGTTCCGTTCGTATACAAACACTGTAGCAAACTTCATGCCTTCTTGGCGCATAAACTTGTCAGGCATTGCCCTTTTCAGTCGGAAAATTGGTGGCATTTCGTCCTTTGTTAGTTTCCGGAGTTCTACATGGACGACTTACTGATTCCTGATTCCGAGACCGTTGGCTCTGGTTATTGACATCCCATTGTGTTGTACAGGAAACTTCGCGTTCGGCGTCTGGTTTGGAAGTTTCTTGAGCTGTCCCCCCAGCTCCGCCTCGACTTCTCTGACTCTGACAGCTGAGCAAGCGGGAGGTTCCCCCAAGTTCACTGAAGGAGAGTCGGTGAAAGTTTCACAGTCAACCGCTAGAGGTCGCCTAAGCCCACTCCTGGTCCTCACTTCTAAAACCCTTCCGTTCCACTAACAACTATATTGCTTCCGAGGTACCAGAAGCTTTGTTTTCACTTTCGGAATGTGAAATTTTTTTTGTCTCCAAAATCAAAAATTCCACTCGCATTTTGCGTTTTAGACCTTTCTGAACAATTTTGGTTCCGTGTCTGTCTGTGTGTCTGTCTGTCAGCAAATCCTTGTTACGGGCAAAACTACACGAAGTTACAGTCCGATTTTGATGAAATTTTTAGGGATTTTGCGGGTTGGGGTGTAGATGGTCCCCTATAGGTTTCATGACCCCCGGATCAATAGTAGCCTCAGCGCATGCGCAAACGTGAAATCCTTGTTACGCGCATAACTCCGGGAGTTCTTGACCAATTTCGATGAAATTTTCAGGGATTGTTTGGTTTGATGTGTAGATGGTCCCCTATGAGTTTCATGACCCCCGGATCAATAGTAGCCTCTGCGCATGCGCAAACGTGAAATCCTTGTTACGCGCATAACTCCGGGAGTTACTTCGCCTAATTGAACGAAGTTCTTTAGTCAATAATGATTTTCAATGATCTATAGAGTCATGTTATGGATACGAGGAAGCTATGTGCCACACCCACTTGTTTTCACTCTTCTAATCACCTAATTTTAATTGTTGCCTCATTCTTGAGTACTTAACCCTGAATTCAAAACATCTAGAAATGCACTTCGTCGTCTCTCCAAGATTTATTAGATTATAATTTTATAATCGGTAGTACATCTAATAACGTAATTGGGCTCTTCCTTACAAATGTACATAAATGAATAAAGGGCAAGGTTTTTCTCCTGCATTTTTATCTTAATATACACGTGATACATTAAAGTTACAATAATTGATAGACCGTTATATAAGGAGTATAGTGAAATATTATAATATTCCGTTAAGATGTATTAGATACAGACAAAATCTCCTTGTAAACACACTCCTTTAGGAATCAGCCAGTAAACGAAACAACACCACCTCGAATGATAGCGATGCCGTGTTAAGCGGTGATTTTGGATGAAGATCAAGTAATCGTGAACATAGAAACTTTCATTGAAGAACAGTTCACAAGATTTTATAGATCGCGGGCACTGAATAGGTTTGGGATTGCGGAGTACGGGACATGTGTGTCATGTGAGGTGTTTAAGACGTCATGCCACTGTGATGGATCATTCGATCTTTGTTGCTCTAACACAACGAAAACGACCCCGTGAATCTGTGGCTATGCGGGCTATTCAAGTTTCTACTCTTTTTGTCTTTTGGTTTATTATTCAATAATAAACCATTGTAATCGCTCTGGAAAAAAAAATTTTAACGTTCATGATTTGAATCTGTACTAAGCTTCGGAGTGTGCGTGTTTCACAGGTGATAGAGCGATTATTGAATTTCAGGAGATATGCATGGAGCACGTAAATCTGTTCTCAACTAAAGTACCTATTTGGATTGATCAGTTGATCATATGTGTGTGCCTCCTGAAATTCAATAATCGTTCTATCAGCTGTGCAACGCGCACACTGCAAATTCTTTCAGTGGGGTTTATTATTCAATTTTATTCATTTGAGTTGCATTCATGATTTGAATTTCTACTAAGCTTTGGAGTGTGCGTGTTTTACAGGATAAAGCCATTATTGATTTCTACTAAGCTTTGGAGTGTGCGCGTTTCACAGGATCAATTTCAACACCTATTTGGATTGATCAGTTGATGATATATGTGTTTACATCAGTCAAATATGATCAACAATGTTTGATTATATGATCAATCCCAAATAGGTATTTTGCTTGAGAACAGATTTACGTGCTCCATGCATTTCTCCTGAAATTCAATAATAGCTCTATCCTGTGAAACGCGCACACTCCAAAGCTTAGTAGAAATTCAAATTATGAACGCGAGCCAATTGAATAATAAACCCCAGTGAAAGAATTTGCAGCGTTTTGCTAGATGCTCGTTAGAAGATTCCAAGTTATTGTACAGGAACTTGCTAATGATAGCTCTTATTGTTAAAATTCTGCGTTAGAGTTAGCTCCTAGTTGGGGGTGAGTTGAGAATTAAGTAAGAACAACAACCGGTGATAATAGATGATTTCGAACTGCCTCTTGTCCTATTTCTCCTAAACAGCGTGGTTTTAAATTTTTCCATAACTAACAAAATGCTTTGCCTATGCCAGTGAGTAGAAAAATTCCCGAAAAATATTACTCATTGGAAAATATACGATGAATCCGAATGTATCATCATGTTGAGGTCTATATTGCTTTAAAAACAGTACCAAGGGAATGTCAAATTTTCAACATTTCTACGCTTATTTGGCGCTCTGCTGTCCAAGATTCTAACAGAAATGAAAGTTCGTTTCTCTATTTAAAACTCGGGGCGTTTCTGCATAGAATACGACCAACCTCAACTTTGTAGGCCAAAAAATAACAAAGTTGTGATCTTTTTAATATTTTTCAAAATCAATTTTGGCTATTGTAATGGAATTGGCTGTAATAAAGAGGAAAGATTTGTTTGATTATATGTTATAACAGTTCAAACCAGAATCTTGGACTGTCGAGCGTTAAATGTGGGGGGAAACATTGAAAAATCGACAATTCTTGTACTGTTTTGAGAAAACCCTTATTAACAATGCCATATAAACCTCAATATAATCGTATTTTCGGATTCGTCGTATAGTTTCCTAGAAGGAACACATTTTTTGGGATTTTTTTACTCACTTGGAAATGTAACGAATTTGTTTAATTACTTATGTTCAAATGAAAAATCACATTTTCTAGCGAAAATCGGGCGATCTGGAAAAATCACAGGCACCCCTAGTTATATGTTGAATATGATTCTGGGTGTGCCTCATGGATTTGAAAAGATGCCCTAAAATGTTACCATTCTTATCTGAATGTTAATGTATTATCGATAATAATCAACATTATTTTGAAAATGACCAATTCGATTGGTATAATTCTTTTTCAGAACCACAATTCACTGGTGAGCCAAAAATGTTCAAGTGTTCTCAGCCCACCAGTTGTATATATCAAAGTCAACACTCCCCTTTTCCATAAACATCCTGACTTATTTTATTGTTCTTAAAACCATTCCGTATGCTTCCGACTAGCGTCGTGAGCTGTCGTTACAAAAAACACGACTTTGGAGTACTTCAAAACGCAGTTTCTGCAGCTTGGCATTCTTGATTCGATGTTTACTGGAGAAATTGAGCGAAACCTCAGATCCTACCCGATCCGATTACAAAAAGGAGATTCTTTCTTGGTTAATCTTGGAAGGTTTAGAGAACTGCTAAAATTTAATCGCTAGCACGTGGGTTAGGCTAATATTTGTTATTAGTTAATTGATTATTTATCTTTATATTATTCGCATATCTATCTATATTTTGTATTGTCGTTTATTTGCTGTACCCAATCTTAGTGATATCATAATAGTATAGCTCAATCAACTCCGCCTCTCCGCATGGGGTTCCCCTTATGGCTGATAGGTATGTTCCATAGTGTAAGTATATGATACAATTCGTTTCTTGGAATACAAACATTCATTCATTCATGTGATATTCATTCATGCTTACAGGATAGCCTCGTTCGAAGCAATATCGATACGTCTGAACATGTTTTACAATTAGAGTTAGTTGTTTAATTTGAAGAGCTGCTCCCTTGTGGGTAATTCTCCTTTCTTTCGTGCCGTAAATCGTGTTGTGGTTCCTTGTTATTACACAATCCTGTCAGCGTTGGTACATTCTGGTTTCCGCCGATAAAAGTGACATTCGAGCGCTCGCGTTTCGCGTTTACTGGCGCACTCCGTACATATTGCGTCCTCACCAGACGGCTACCGCTGTAGCAAGCAGTTCTCAGTAATAAAAATAACTCCCTTGTTGATTTCACTGGTATAGGAGCCGTTTCGAGAGCTAAGAATAGCCGCAACGTTAAGTTTCCTTGTTAGGCAGGTGGTACCGGCCGGGAGGGGAGGCACCGACGACCGTCCTTGTTGGGCTCTTCTGCTGAGTCTGGATTCTCTCCTGCGGTTGGGGGACTCGCCACACGGTCAACTCTCAGTTGACCAAAACCTCAGCGCAAATCCGAATGTTTGATGTTGACTTCACTAGTCCAACAAGAATCATCAAAGTTATCAAAAATTAATAATAACAGAAAATCACGTGGTATTCGTTACAAAATGACCACAATGGACAACTTTTCTGTAACGGGATTTTTCATTTTCGATACGAGTATTGATTTCATTGCTTGCTAAAAACCCATCCTGCATATTTTCAGCTCAAAAATTCAAATAGTTTGAACGAAGCACCCATAGAGAGAAAACAAATTTACGTCATAGGTCGATGTAGTGAGGTGAGGGATGGAGAGGGAGTGAAGTGGTGTCTCCTGACATCATTGAATGACGATCCAAGAGCCTTCGACCACATCCTATCATCGGATTCTTCACTATCTAACTCATGAACCAGGAGATCTACTTCAAATCTGTATACAGGGTGGATCATCTATATGAGCCCATCAAGGAATTACAGCGATGTGACGAGTTGTCAAAAAACGCTGAACAGATTCACTGGGAGGTACACAAATATTCATGAACTGATCAATCCAAATAGGTTTTTGGATGTTTTAGTGATAATCGATTATTGGATATCTCTGAGGCACTTTTTTATTTCAGTGATCAATCCAAAGTTAAATTTGTTGAAAAAATGCATCCATGCATATTTTAGTAAATTCAATTTCGCCATCACTTTGATCGTCACGCAAATCAGTGAACGAAAAAGGGTTGAATAATAAACCCCAGTGAACTTTTTGCCGAAAACGCTTTTCTCCAATTATTTTATTTAGACCACATTTTTAATATCAGAATCAAATTCCTACATCCAAGCCAGTGCCATCATAATATTTCAATTCTTGCAAAGTGGTAGTAAATAAGTATACAGAATTGCACTAGACAAGTTTTATTGGTACCCGTGTATCAGGAAGAAACCTATGCTTCTAACTACGAGACCAATATTCACGAAGAATGTTCTTCACCCACTGGTGTAGTACATTGCAACTTGAACTAGACACCCTTTAATGTATCTGGTGTATCGGTTCCTGTGAGGACATACATTTTATCTTTGTGATAACCCCAAAGGAAAAAACAGATGACGGGAGACGCATAAACACCGGGAATTTTCCATCCATCGATGTAGTATTTGTACACTTCCCTCCGTACAGCTAGAGAACACACACAATCCGTGATGATGATTATTTATGTAAATCGGAGTTTTATCGATGTGATGTTCTCCTAACGATAATCATTAAAGATAGTTGGAAATACTAAAACATTAATGAACGATCCATAAACGACAAAGAACGTTCGATGATCTCTTCGTTGAACGTCAGCGTTGAAAAAACCCGTGTATCGGCTATAAACCCTTTTAGTATTCACGTTCCTATTACACACTAGGTTACTGCGATCAGTTTCAAACCAGAGCGTAAGGAACTTTCAAACCTACTCTCTAAGGGGGTGGGGGCGTTTTTAATCAAAATTTCAAGTATTCAGAGACCGCGGAGCGCCGTACGCTTATCAAATTCAACGTCGGCGAGAGAATGACCTATTTTAGTGACGATTTCATTTATTAATGTAGTATTCATAAGCCACGATATTCGCGCACTAGTTCCAACGAGTGCCGTTTTGTAGGACCAATGATAACTACGTTAGATTGTGCTCGTTGACGGTTGCGATGTAATGGTTCCATCGTTTGGTCACTGGTTCCGAAGCAACGAATGGTAAACTGTAAAGACATAATCATCACCACTCACAGGATTGTCACAGTTAGTAAACAATACGGTTCCATCGGGTGGTCGCCGAGGTTCCGAATGTCCAGGGGTTAACGTAACAAGATTAATCGCTCTGTAAATCAACAAATTTTTAACCCCCTGAAAATTTCATGGTTTACGTTTCAATGAGTGGTTTAGAGTTCCGTTGTACGATCATTATTTCACCGAAGGACGATTCCGACGCGTCCGCGTTACATTTTCGAGTTTATGTAGCAAACTGAAGACATAAAATGTCAAAAGGGGGGTCAAGAGGAAACCTCAAGTTTTAATAGACAGTTTGAGGTACTAAAACATCGAAAAATGAAAAACGGGTTCCATCACCTTCAAGCAGAGTGAAAATACAATAGAAAAGGTCCGGTTCAATTTTTGTATAGCTCGCACCGTTTGGCTGTAATTCCTTAATGGGCCCATATAGATGGGACACCCTGTATATCTAGGTGCTCGATATTGCGCAACGCTAGTATGACAAGTGTTTCCTGTTTTGATCTTATTGGTTAGATGCCATTGGGCTATTAAAACTCTACAAACTATTCCGGTGTATCAAAGTAAATTAACTTGTTGGGCTAAGGACTCGGTTGTTAAAATATGTTACTAATGAAGAAATTACAAAAAAATCTGTAGATTCTGTAAAAAGTATGTGATAGGTACGCCAGAATCTTCTTAGAACCGTTGGATCGCGTGACAGACACTGCAGCATGCACGTGACTTTGCATTCATTCGTCAAAAGCCTCCAATTAGCCGGACGTCGTAAAGGCCGGAGCCGAAGCTCTTTTACACGAGTTAATTAATCCAATAAGCGGATTAATAAGTCGGCGGAATGAATCGTAATTCGAGAAACTCGCGAGATCCCTTTCCTTTTCACCACCGGGCTCATGATTCCGCATTCTGACGGATGCGGTTATTATGCGAGTAGATATATTAGAATGTAATCGGATTACGTAATTCATATAAGATGTCTAGACGTTATGACATAAACACGATAAGCCTTTCCACTGGTAAGTACCGATTAAATCATCATCGAATGGGTCAAAACAAATCGGGAATATCCTTAAATCCCCCAACGTTTTGAGTTGTTCACTGCACTTGAATTATGAGAATTAGAATTAAGAGACACTTATTTGTTGTTTAAATGCTTCAATCACAAATACTGTGGTTTTTGGCCTCAAATAGTTTGATTTCACTGCCCCAACTGTACATCTAGTGTTTTGGTTTTTTGTCCTCGAAAATTAACTACTGTAAAAAGCCAAGCTGGGTGGGCAGTATAGCTTCGCTTGATGTTATTTCCATGGTTGTTCAGAATTACTCGTAGTTGGTCGGCACGATCTATGATGATTTCATGAAAATCTGTGTATTTAATAGTGTTTATATGCAATTGTCAAGGAGGGATTGTTAGAGGTATTCCCACACACCGCTTGGAATGAACGGGTAGGAAAATTGGACTCTACGATAGTTCGCTCTCAGACATTACCCCATCACTTAACTCTAGTTGACTTTATATGAGCAAAAAGAATTTGAAAAGGAAATAATGTGATTAGTTGAAAATTATATTCTTCAACAAGAAATTTGCGTTAAGGCCATGCAGACCTTGAAACAATGTACAATCGACCACTCCAGACGTATCAGTAGGTATATAAACAGCTTCATACCGAATGCTAAGCTTGGCTGTCATACGAAACTCCATTGCGAACCGCACAGAAAGTGAGAGACATTCCCTTGTTCATGAAAGTCGCATATGGAGCATTCATCAGATTTCTCCATTTCTTAAGGCACACACGTCACATTCTAATTTATTGACTCTGCAAGCAGTTTAAAAGTCCTATTTGCCACATTCAGACGTTTGGTACTATCCTTGAAACTTAACTGACAGATTCAGCTCGTGGGAAGAATTTAGATGTTTCTCCTATGTTTTGAAAGCTTGCCCGCTTCTCTGCAAAGAAGGGCAAAACAATCCATACCCTTGTCTGTCCAAACCTTGTACAATTCTTTGCCAACTCACAAGCTACAATCTGGGGAAGCCGGGTGTGGGTCTGGACTTTATTAGAGCTACAAGTACATTGATGTGTATTAAGCCGGGTACAGACAGTGCGAGGCTGGTCGCCTCGAAAGCCTCAGGACGCACGCTCGGACTGTGTGTACCAGGGATGCTCGCTACGAGCCGATCGGGTCGCACTGCTCGAGGTGAGCGGGGAGCTTGTCGGTAAAACGGCCGTGCTCAAAGGCGCCTCGCACCGAGCCGTTCGTACTGTGTGTACCTGTTTGCATTTGCCTCAAGCCGAGCAACGCTATGGATGGAGAAGCGATTCACGAGATGGTGAAATTATACGAAAGTAAACCCGTTTTGTGGGAAATCTCGCTGGCACATTCGCGCGAAATTTGGTGCATCTTCTTCAAACCTCACATTTTCTAGGAGCATGTTTCCATATTCGCACCGATTTTGATAGATTTTTTTGACACACCAACGTCGCTTACGTTGCCTTTTTTCTTGGTTCTCAATAACCGTTGCCATCACAATGAGTGCAGCGGCTGCAATTTGCACGGTTATACGGGATGACGGCACCATATTGACTACTTTCCGTACTTTTGGGTGGTTCGCGTGCTTGCACCGAGCATTCGTGTTTGCAATTTTCGTCAAAAGCGTTCGCCTCGACCCGAGGCAGATGTAGCGAGGCATTCGAAGCGAGCAGCCTCGCACTGTCATTACTAGGCTTTAGGAGAAAGCGGAAAAAATGGAAGACCACGTCATTTTGTTTGTTGACGGTGCTGCAATGAGCTTTGTTGTTGACAGAACAGTATTACAACCAATCCTACAATTCCACGAACATATGATCCTGATAACTGCTGTACAGACAAATAACGTGTACAAGGCGACTACTAAATTCACAGGTTACTTTCATCGACCCTTCATTCAGCAGCATCATCAGATTTCGACCATATTGGCTACGTGCGCCATTTTGCCTTGTTCAAGTTGAATTAAACGTATGACATATTGCCATAAACGACAGCTAATTTGAACAAATACTTTTCAACCCTCCCGAAGCAAACCCGTTTGGCGAAAGAGCCGTTCAGTTCGATACAAAAAAAGGGATATTGGAAAAGAGAGGAAAAAAAAGAGGTTGGTGCCGCTAACTGCGACATGGCTCTGTACAAATCATTCCTTATCTGGGAGAGCCCCAGCGACTTGGCGGGCTTCTTCCTGTTTGTGACATAGGTGGTTTTAAATCGCTCGACATTCCCGGCGACACGGCGACACATCTCTTACGAGATGTCAGCTGTTTCTCTCGGGAAACCTTTTGCTTGGCGGCCGCTGAGCTAATAGTCGGCGACAGAGGCCATCGCGATTGCGAGTTTGAATAGGAGAGCTTCGTCCGCGTTTGCCCTTCGTGGCCATGAAAAAGTCGAAACGGATGGAACTTCACCAATCATATCCATTTTGGCAAATAGTAGTAGTTATGAATGTACCGGCGAATGAATAACAATTATTCGCTTTGCACACAATAAGAATACATCTTATCTTGGGAGAGAGGACAAGTGGTTAAACGATCTATGGGGAGAACAATTTTAGAAAAAACCTCTGGAGTATGTTGCTACTGTTGTCCATCGGGGCGGAACCTTCCAAGTCACTAGTTGATCACTTTCAGCCTAATTAAGTTAGCTCGATTGTGTTAATACCATTTGAAGGCAGCGTTGAAAAATTATTATGTGAAAGCAATGTGTATTTTCGCGGAACAACGAGCACTTCAATTCAGAGACAATAGAGATAGTGACTAGATTTAGCAATAGGTTAAGAACATAACGAGGAACTTGTGAATTTGGAGATAATTTGGACTGAAAGTTACGAGATTGTAATACTTAAAGGAATTGTTATATCAATTCTACCTTTACTTGATTACGATTTCTTGATATTATTCTCCTTTTTCACCTTATTAATTACTAAGATTATTTTATATACAGATATATAAGGTTCAAGAAATAATTATACGCAAGATTTTGGAAATAGATATAGTTGTTTATTCAATAAATGTATTTATTGCTCCAAGAATTACTATGGGACTCCTATTAACCACGATGTGGAAACGATTTACGTATTCCTTTAATATTTTTATTTTTTATGAAATAGCACCGCAGGTGGTATTAGGTAAGGAGTTCGGTTAATAGGATGGATCTGGGATATTAATATCAATTTGATTTAAATACGGAAATTGAAAGAACAGATTACCTGGTCGGATGAGAGCTGGGTAGAAAGTGGTAAGGAGAGGGGCTTGTCGCAAGTTTTCGTTATCTCTCCTTCCCCCCCCCCAGTCACTCCTCGCCTCTCCTCTCGCAATTGTTCCGCTGATAGCCGATAGATGGTGTCGGCTATCACAAGATCTATTGGAGGTAGGTATAAAAGACATGAAATAAGAGGTGCCCCTAAGATTTTTGATCTTCTTTTGAAGCAAAAACTCTGGAGATAAAAATAGAAATATTTATTTTCAAAATAAAATTTGCAATCATATTTAGATCATCTCGAACAACTACCATTTCATGTCAGTCCGTGTGTCCGCAAATCCTCGTGAAAAGTTGAATTTGTTCAGTTTCATCCATATTTGATGAAATTTTCTATAAATGTGTGTACTTATTGGGTTGAAAAATAAAACCACTGATGTATGGGCAGCTTTTGGTAAAGACATCACGGGTAAGTTACAGTATAGCTTTATCAAATACACTGGTCCCAGATGAGAAAGAGTGTATGGACCAACATAAATTCAGAGCAAAGAAGTTCCGAAAACTCTAAAAACTGCCCAAATGCTTTTTCAAAGAATGGCTCTCATTTTCTTCAGCAAACCCATTATGTAGATCCAAAGAAGCTGCCAACTCGGAAGTGTTTTTTTATACACTAGTGTTATCGATAGCAGTAGGTCGATATTGTCGTCTATGGTAATGTCGGTATTTGGCCATCGATATTTCATGTCTGTTTCAGGACAAAATATCGGATCAAAAATTACAGGTTGTATTGTAAATGCAGAAGGATCGTGGAAAACCGGAGTTAGCATAGACGAGGCACCCGCAGGCACGATGTAACGATGGTCTAGGAGGTGCAGTTTTCTATTCAGATCCAGCAATTTCATTTGCCGTCTCGTCACGTATTCGCTGGGATTCTGAAGCGTTCGTTCCGAAAGGTACGTGACGCGTCGCGGCGAAACCATCCCTAACCGTCCTCAGTCAGTTCTCAACAGCTGCAGGCTCCCAAGATCATTATGGATCCGCCCTGGTCAAGCGGATGAGTCACTTTGGACGCCTTTTTTTTTTCTTTCTCTACCTGTTTACCTGAAGAGGCCAACGCACCTTCGACTCACACGCAGGGATAAAACACACAAAGCAGATGCTCCCTCCACACATGCCTACTTTCATCTCCGCGTTTACGATCGTCTCATTCAGGAACTCACGCAGGAGCCAAATTTTCAATCGAAAGACTGCTTTGTGGGCAACCGGAGCCTCAGATTTAATACCAGGCAGCTGAAGTGGAACGCTCCATTAACAACAACAAAAGAATCACAATTTTTCTTCGGGTTCTCAAGTACTTGTGTCCTAGTACTTTAACTTCAAGTACAACATGTACATTTTCCCTTTTAACATAGAAAACTAAGGAGAACGATAGGGACGAATTTAGGACCCCCTTGCACCTCATCACTCTCTTCTCACAAGTGAATTGGAATGGGCGGTTGGTGGCAAAAATGCATGTTCCAATTTACATGAAAAAAAATGAGATTTTTATCGTGTATTGTTCGAAAACGACTGCAACATGATTTTAATTGGATATTCGAATATTGTCACTTGTGATGATTTAATGTTGCTTAGGGTGTGGAAAAAGTTTATATCGGTGCTGCAAATGATTATTTTACACCAAAAATAACTTCGTCATACCTAGACCACAGATTCATTGATAATGAAACAGATTCTTTAATTTTCTTTGAAAATCCAACTAATTTGTTAAAACTTTGGTCACATAACAATTATACTGCGCTAAACCTATTTTTACTCCCTTAACTGAATTGCAAAGAAAAAGCAAGAACACTAATTTACATCAAGTCAAAAGCGCACCTTCCTTTTGTAAAGTAAAGTAAACAAGGAATTTCACCTCGGAGGTCTCGCGGACGTCTCCAGCCGTCCACTAGAGAGGATCGGAACTAGGTTTGACGATTTCGCTCGTGGCTTCCCATTGCCTCACGCCCCTGGGTTGGGAGCGTTTTGGATTCACGTGATATCGAGATCAGAGGTGAACTGTCTAACGACAGGACAGGTATACAACACTTGATAGGATTTTGTCCCTAATCATTGGTGCCTGTCGGATTCGAACTCGGCTAATCAGTACTCCCACTGAAAGTAAACAGCTAGAGGACTGATGCCTTGAATTTCAAAGGACCATCCCTTTTGAATTTCACGGTAAAAGTACCTGATTTTAACGAAAGTACGTTTAGATTTTACAATTACAAGTAAATGTGGGTAAATGTTCTTGTATCTGTGCTTATCTTTATAATCCCAGGGACGCAGCAGGGCCGTAGAAATGAATTTTCCAAAATTATCTTGTTACATTTTATGTCAAATAAAGTTAAAATTTTACCACTTCAGTCTGCAAAAAAAAAAAAAAAAAAAACTTAACTAACAAACGAGAATGTCTTTCAGTTTAGCATTTTTGTTAATTTCTTTGAATATTATTTTCTACTTGAATTTATAAATGGCTTATTCTATTGTTGATAAAACTTGTTTGAGTGGTATTCTCTGACGATATAAATTTGAAGATTTATAGTAATTGATAGTGATTTTCTTTCATTTTCACGATTTCAACAATTTGACCAATTTAATGCGTTGTGAAAATTTTGTCCTTTTCTCATCCTTTCGTTTAGAATGGTTAAATTTGGAACTTTTGCAACAACGAAGTTTTTATCTCAATCCAATCGACAGTTATATAGAAGAAGCTTCTGGGGGGTTGTCGAAAAATGTCATTAACAGTACACATTGTTGACTTGAACTAGGAATCTTCCCCATTATATTCCCCTTAGTCAGAGTTCCTCAAGGCAGTGTGCTAAGGCCAGTATTATACCTCTAATATACTACTAGTGACTTACCAGAAATAGAACAAAATACAACAGCTACATTTGCTGATGACACTGCAGTGTTGGCAGTTGCAGAAGATATTGTTGAATCAGTTTCTTAACTCAACAAATCTTATAGTGAAAATTCACAGATGGGCAAGGAAGTGGAAAATTGAAAGGAACGAGGCAAAGTCAATACATGTAGACTTTACCTATAAAAAGGTTAAATACATACCTGCCATATTGAACAGAAACACCATCCCTTACTCTAACCGAGCAAAGTACCTTGGAATGACGGTTGATGCCAAATTGAAATGGAAAGAGCATGTGAATAAAGAGCGGAAGGAGCTTGATATTAAGTATCGAAAAATGTATTGGCTTACAGGCATTCACTCTCAGCTGTCAACGTGACGTATACAGTAACATATCGCGAGTGAACTGCTAACTAACAATTATTAGAACAAAAGAAACTACTGTTATGCACAAGAAAACTGCATGTATGCACTTATACAGGGTGTCCCAGGAGTTATGCAAAACCCGACTCCTACGTATTTTACAACTCATTTCCGAACAAAAATGCCTCCTAGCAATTTTTCGCCAAGAGGTTTCGTTTCCGAGCTATTCGCGATTTAAGATTTTTTTCGTGTTTTCAATCTCATATCATTAAAACTGTCATAACTCTTTCAATTTTGGAGATACTCAAATTTGATGGTACCGTTGGAAAGAGCGTTAAATTTTCTATCTAATTGATGACAGAAAACATTCTTTTCATTGCATTGAAGATATGCGATTGCTGCGCGAAATGGCAGTTTTGTCTAAATCTTGAAATCCTCTGTTTTTCATCTCGCCTAGAAGCCCCATGACTGCTTGACGTAGAACTGTGCAGGCCTGGTAAAACGTGCGCCGAAATGTCAGCTTTCCAACGGTGTAGTCGTTTTGGTTTTTTAAAAATATTTTTAGTTAAGGAAATGGAGTTTAAATGCAGAAAAACGTGTGTTTTATGTTAAAATTGAGGTTTTTTCAAAAGTCTCGAAGATGAAGGCGACTCATCGCGGTCGGAAATGAGTTGTAGAACACGTAGCAGTCGGATTGTGCATAAGTCCTGTGACACCCTGTATAACTAAAGAAGACCTAATGTTTGAAAAGCGGAAAAGCTACGGAGGAGGCATTGTCTTGGTCAGGGGCGAGGATATGCAACGACCCGCACGACCGCCCGGTCTTGAAGGAGGGGTTGCTTTGTGCGCCGTGTATTACCAACCCCATTCTGATTTGGCAGTAGCATTGGGTGTTGCAATGTTGAAATCGAGTTCATACAAACTGTTAGAGTTTAAACAAGATTGTTAAGATATAAATTAAAAAATAATTATTTAAAAATGAAAAATGAAAATAAATTTAATGATTGAAAACGTTCGTTTGTGATCAGCGTCTACGGCATTTCCAAGCTGTCCAGCCAAAGTCAGGATAATCGAAGATCCGAGAGACAGCTATTGCTTGTGTTCATGATTGATTGCGATGATTTGGTTTCAGTTGAGTGAACAAGTGAGTATGTTGACATGATTTTTGTGTACGGTTTTGCCAATGGTAATACTTCTGAAGCAACAAGAGAGTCACACTCCTCCTGTGTACAACTCACACCCTAGCGAACAGGTCGGATAGTATGAAATAAAAAATTGGTAGATAATATTGTTTATGTCACTGATCCTTCTTTATCTGGTGAACTTTCTGTTTTTTATCTACTACCTAATTGTTTTTTGTCACTAAGGTTTTGGTTATGACTACCAGCTATGTTCAATAGCTAGAGCGCGCCATGATGAATGGGAATATGCAATAGGGAAAATCTCGCTGAAGGAAATACAGCGAGGAAAGAGACGAAAGGGAAGAGTTGGTAATGATACGGAAGCCTGGTTTGATAAGTGTCCATAGTGTCAGCAAAAAGATGAATGCAACTCATCGCAATCAATCGTAAATGAACACAAACAATAGCCGTCTCTCGGCTCTTCGATGATCTTGACTTTGGCCGGACAGCTTAGAAATGCCGTAGACGCTGTTCACAAACGAACGGGAATATGCATCCGAAAAAACTAACTTAATTCGTCACTTGAGAGGTCTGGCGTTGTCACCACTCGATTCAGCGAGAAAAATTACGTACATCCCACCTCCAACCTTTTTCCGTCGAGACTTTTGGAATAACCTCAATTTTAACAGAAAACACACGTTTTTCTGCAGTTAAACACCATTACTTACCTTAACTAAAAATATTTTTAAAAACCAAAACGACTACACCGTTGGGAAGCTGGCATTTTGGCGCACGTTTCACCAGGCCTGCACCGTTCTGCGTCAAGCATTCATGGGGTATCTAGGAAAGATGAAAAACAGGCGATTTCAAGATTTTGACAAAACTGCCATTTCGCGCAGCAATCGCACATCTTCAATGAAATCAAAAAAAGTTTTCTGACATCAAATAGATAGAAAATTTAACGCTCTTTCCAACGGTGTCATCAAATTTGAGCTATCTCCAAAATTGAGGGAGACATGACGGTTTTAATGACATAAGATCGAAAACACGAAAAAAATCTTGAATCGCGAATAGCTCGGAAACGAGGCCTCTGGCGAAAAATTGCTAGGAGGCATTTTTGTTCGGAAGTGAGTTGCAGAACACGTAGGAGTCGGATTGTACATAACTCCTGGGACACCCTGTATATAAGTGCTTATAAGTTACTAATAAGTTGTTAAAACTACCTTAATCGTAATTAACATTAAAATTAAAAAAATATTCCCCTTGACAATGGTGAAATGGAACTCCGAACAGTTGGGAACAAGTTTTTTATTCAAGACAGAACTTCAAACTCCAGAAGATTCTTCTGAATAACTATAAATCTGCAGCCAATCACTTACGTACATAAAGATATATTCATTTAAAAGCGTTAAACTCTAGGAATAATGTCAGAATGGTTCAAAATGGATTACGATTGAGAAAATTTACATTTCAAAAATTTTAGAGCCATTGCTATAGTTACATTTTTATGGAGCGTCATTTCAGGTGCATGTAATTGCACTTGGCAAGCAGTTTTAAAGTTCTTGCGTCTTGCGCAGCTATACCTCATCATTTTGTCTACTTGTTTCATCTACTTCTATGAAATATTAGTCGATTTTTTCAAGTACTTGAAGGGAGTGGTTCAACTCTGTCATGGTTAATGTCAAAATGGACGAGCTAAACGATCAAATAGAGCATTTCCCAGTACAACGTACGGGAGATCCAGTTATCCATAATGGCGTTATGTTATTGTGGTATTTTGTTGAGGAGGCCTTCAATTCGATCGTCTTCTCAAGTTGGAGCGGTCCAACTGAAGCGGCGCTTCCTGCACCGGTCGCACCCTCTTAACGACTTGACAGTCCACTAAGATAGCGGTCGTTCTCTGAAAGCGTAATACTGTTCACAGCAGTGCAGCTCCTAGGAAGGAAGCTGATAGCTCCCTGGCATTGAAGCGTGAATGCCCGAGCCCCATACGCTCCCTCACCTAACCGACCAAGTAATAACACCGATAATAGCGCCGTAGATCTGTAATGTATAGCAGAGCGGCTTGTTACCGCCTCAGCCCCTTAGAAACGGTAGGTAGGCCAACACCCTTGAAATGTTACTGGTATTTATTATTTCCGCCTGTTCGGCGACAAGTACGGCTATAAAAAAACAGATCGTAAACCCCCGTTTTAGGTATCTGTTTCTTCGAAGACCGTTCAATTGTATTTCAGATCGTAAACCGCGTGGTTACGTTTTTGTGGCGAGGACAAATAATGTTCACTTACATTCAACAATTTTTTAGTATGTCCCAGTTTGTGTTCAGTATATACAACATGCATATCCTGGTTGGGAGGAAACCCTTCACACTTTCCATGTCTTGTTTCTTTTTTTTGAATTCCTTTATTGCGGCTCAGATGAGAAATTCTTTCTTGCCAGGATTACGTCAATTCATTACGTGGTATATTACACCACATTGCCTTACAATCTTAAAGGTAACTGGCCAGATAGAAGAGCCTGTACTGGTGGTAATGAGCAACCGATTCCAGCTCTCCTCTGTTACAGATGGAACTAATATCACTGTCTCTCCAGGAGTATCTGTATCGCTTGTGGTAGAAGCGTACCAGGTCGTTGAAGGAGGATGAATTGGGTGCCAATTATTCTCTCTGTATGAATGTTGCCACCCCGTTCCCAGGTAGGTTTGGGGGCCGTTTAAATCCACTACAGATCAATATATTACACTGTATCCAGAGATTACCGTTCTTTGGATGTTGCAGCTTAGGCAGTGGTTCTTAAATCTGGTGATGATGTCGTCATGAATAGTCGTTATGAATAACAAACATGAACATAATTTCATCATTTCATCAAACAAGTTCATGTTTGTTACTGATGATGACCTAACCTTCGATATCGATTTAACTGTGTAACTCTTTACTTTCGTGTAATTTTTTTTTTTTTTTTTTTTCGATAAGGGATGGGAGGAGCCCCTGGTCACTGAGACCGCTAGGATCTATTGTGACGCTGTCCCCATTTTAATTCAAAACTTTATTAATAACCTCTTCGTTCACAAAGTGTAGGAGGTTTTCAGGCGTTTCCAAGGTAATATCAGTGGGTGTTTGGGCACCCTTCCCGAAATGCCGGAATCTAGTTGATGCAACAGCAGGACAATAACAGAGGATGTGTTCTGCTGTTTCCGCCTCTTCGCAGCAGAGCCAGCATTCTACTGTCCTGGCCTTACCCTTCTGTTTGCGCCTCAATGATAGAAGAGCTTTTGCGCGTTCCCTTGAAATAGAGAGGAACCGCTTGGCTTGCCTCTGCTTAGGAGTGTTGTGCCAGTATTCTGTGCGTCTTTTGTCCTCCCATTTCTGAACCTGTTGAGTTATATAACTCTTGGTAACCCCTAGTTGGGGTTCAGGTCCAATTGGGTTGGACTCTGATCCCTTTTAGCAAGGCGATCAGCTTCCTCGTTGCCTTCTATTCCCTCATGACCCAGCACCCATAGCAGCGTCAGTTTGTTGCCCTGGGCTGCAGCCTTGAGGGAGTTCATGTTTGTTACTGATGATGACCTAACCTTCGATATCGATTCAACTGTGTAGCTCTTTACTTTCGTGTAAATTTAGACAACGTTCTATGTTACTCCGTTTTTATTGAAATGGGTTTCTACAACTTAGTCCGTAATAGCAAGTGATGCAAAGATTGAGTCCAGCTTGGACACCCAGTTGAACTCAGGAGAACTCCTATCCGAGACGTGACACTTGATTAGCTCAGTAAGGCAGAGCTTAGGTTAGCTTAGGTCAGCGGCTGTCGTTCATCTTCAAAACTGTTCTAAGAAAACCTAAAGCCCTCTCCAAGATTTTCATTTTTAAGAGAAAGAAGGGAGGTGGTCTCAAAAGATGCCCTGGAGTTCTAAATTCAAACAGAGTACTAGGTTTTAGAAAAATTGTTGCACCTCAACGTCATACAAGTGCCAAATACCCCACACCACGGAAGCATACAACAACACTGAGCCCACTAGTGAATCAAACAATCGGAAGTGGGAGTCCCATGTGCTCATAAGATTGGTATGTTTGTTATGTTCTGATTGTAATTTGACATGCATTGTTTCCCCTAGATGATATTTTGATGTGTCTTGTACCGTTCCCCTTCCTCGCTACTGAAAGTAAAAAGGGAGATGCTTGCTATCATGCAGGTCATTAAAGCTCTGGAGCCTTCCTGCACAGATAACTTTCTTTTCTTAAAACACATATCTTTAAATTCTTTGGTTTCACATCAGAGAGATCTGAAAGTAGTGTACGGATATTGCTTTTTAAATCCAATTGTTTTGAAATGTAAACGTCAAATGAAGATTTTTATCGCTTCCAAACATTCAGAACTGAAAATACGTAACCAGTAACTTAGAATCCGCACTTTCTTTCAACAGTTCCCAATGTTTTGAGGAAAAAATCAATTGCAATAATTGGTTTTAGCTCATCATTCAGTTTATAGGTGTATTTAATTCGTACTTTTTGTTTTCAGGTAAGTCCCGGAATCTTCCACATTTGATTGTTTGTGCAGCTGGTGAGTGAATTTTTACTTGGTACGTAATACACTGCGTTAGAAGACTCACAATTCAACGTTTTCTCTGGGAATAATTCCAGGTCTAATTATTAAACTGGTTGTTAATTGTCAATCATTAATGGTATTTTTAGTTATTAAAGGGGTTCAATTATTAAAATGTACATCGATTACGGGCTCAACTCCAGAAAATGGATGGTTAGTCATATTTCGTACACTTTTGTTTTATTGTTAACCTGAAAACTCTCGCTTGAAGTGTTCTGTGCTGTTCGCTTTTTTAGAATTTACACATCTTGAAACGTAAACCAACAAATTTTGAATGGGAGTTCAATTTTTTGACGACTATAAAGGTTGGAAATAATGAACCTAAGCTCGCCAAATAAATGGGGTTTTTCAAGATTTTGTGATTTCTTGAAGTGTTCAAGAACGTGTGATAGGGTAATGTACTGTTCAAAATAATCGTTTCCAACGAAGAACTACCGGTGTCGTAACTATTTGTCCGATAGTAAAAATAGCTCCGCAGTAAGACAAATCTTCGTAGGTGGATAATTTCATTTCCCGAAATTTATTTCCCCGCTTATCTCCTCGGGGTCATTATATCGTGTGAGCTCCACCTCCGTCCATAAAAGCACTAAACTGATGTTCTCCGTGGAAGGCCAAGGCCATAATTCAGGCCTCACTTGTCCAAATCAATTACCAGAGGCGCTCAACTTCGTTCGAACTCGGAATAGAAAACTTGAAGTTCGACTGAAATGAATACCCTTCCGCGAGAGGAGGGAGGATTTTTTTTTTTCGGGTAATTTTACACCGACAGGGTTTATCATTCGTCCCACACTAGGAAGAAGAGCGCTTAATTTATAACAGCCCGGCCCAAGAAACGCGATACCCACACCCGAAAACACGACCTTGGAGCCCTGAGCGGTTACAACAGGACGTCATCCAATTATGATTATTTTAATGAAACCTCGTTCCCCAATAAGGTGTATTTTATTTTTTGATTTGTTCAGGTCACCTAACCACGAACATCCGAAATCCTCAAGAGTTAACACAAATGGACAGCATCTTTAGCTCGACATCTGACGCTTTAGAACGACCCTCTGTAGCAAACCTTCGTCAGTAAAGGGACTCCTTTTATAATTGATCCAGGAGGGTGTGAGACAACACCTAGATTTCGATGATTAAATAATAATTTACAACATTCTATTTCCATGATAATATTAGAGTAATGCAGGGGATAATAGTGATAAATCGTCATTTCTACACTATTTGGGTCATTTCAAAATTTCGGTCACATTTATGTTACTGATCATTATTGCCGTAAAATTTCAACTAAATACAGTTTTGTAAGTGTTTTAAAATTTTCTCCTATGTGGATGTACATGTTTCATGGAAAAGTATGTACAAGTTGTGCCTACATGATCTAGGAGAAAATACCAAAGTCCGTATTTCTCACTCCCTACTTGTAGAGGTATACAACTTCCATCGTCACTACTCAGTGAAATATTTGTTGGGGCTGTTATAGGCACTTACACTATGAAAGAACATACCATCTACAATGGATATCCGCCTCAGGAAAAAAATTGGATCCAATCAAGTAGCCTTATCAGCCCATTATTTCAGTGTCACACGGTTTTTCCTCACTCCCTACAATGTTTTGAAAAGTATCCCCCAACTGACAGGGAAGGGTGTTAATGCAGTTTTTGTTAGCATCCGTTATTCAAGATGGTCCCAACGCTGTTGTTCGGATTTTGCCTAGACCTTCCCAGTCGGTTCTACCGGGGAAACCATCCCTGGAGGCAGCAGTGTGGGTTTTTTAACTCCCACTCCCTACTCCAATAACATTCTGACTGTGGCAAGTGAAACTTGATCGCACTTGTTGACAATTAGTGTAGTTGTTGGAAGTTCGTTGACAACATTTTGGTTCTACCAGTTTCAATTGATTAGTGGCCTATAAAGGCGGTGAAAGGCTATAACCTCACTCCCTAATCTCTCCCTCCCTACAATATCCAGCCAATAGGCCCTTAAATTGTAGGAAATGAGATCTGCTCGTAGCAAATGAGATTTTGGCAAGGAAACCTTAGTATTTACTGTAGCTAAAATTAAGCTAATTAGTGCTGTTCCACTCACCTATATTAAAAGACTTGAGCGGCGATTCCCATGGAGATTCCTCAGTCCCTGAAAATGTTTTTCTTTTTCAAAATGGCGTATCAGCAGCACGGTTCAAGATTATGTGTGCTCACTTGGGTAATATGCCGAGAGATCCGCAGTGATTGATTAGGACACGACCAAAACGATGAACCCATGAGTTAGAATAGGCCGCGTTTTTATGTTGGTTTTCAGTCACTCTTTGACGTGCAAATAGTTGGGAAGTGGCCCAGGAATTGGTGTTCCCATTCTATTTCAAGGCAAATCCGAATCCCAACCCCAAAAGGCAGATTTCCTCCCATAACTACGTGTGGATGGGACAAAAATCAGAGAAAGGCAGCAAAAGGATGCGGTGAACGGCACTCATGGGTCAGGGGTCTTGCTTTCATTCCCCCCCATCTCATATATGCGATTATTACACTCCCTACAAGTGACATTTCCAATTCCTAGTTCCATTCCCGCCTTTTCATTCGTAAGTCATCTCTCCTTAAACCAGATCAGGAATAACGATGATCTGTAGGATGATGGTATTATAAAAACCTTTTTTGATTAGCATTATATAATATTATGCTAGTTATATTGTATTGGACTATCACCCGCTTGAAGGCTCATGTTTAACTCTCGCCCATCGAAAGTTCAACACCCAAATCGTAATGTGTGGGCAGGAAGGTGTGTGTGCCACGTTTCCAAACGAGAACAGGCTCGGTTTCGCTATTAGAAAATAATTGTCCAACTCCGATTCGTTACAAAGAAAAGCAACTGACAGTTTTTTCGGCTCGTTTGGAAAACGTTGAAACGTTCGTGATTTCTCGGTCCCGTTCGCTCGAAGCGAAGGGGCCGTTACGGAGTATTTTTTTCTATTCTAACCGAAGCCTTCGATGCTATTGGAAAGTTTGACGTAACGCGAGGTGGGTATTTCTTAACTATTAAAGAAATATCACAACTCCCCCTCCGGTGTTTGGTGAGGAATGTGAGGGTTTGGTCACCGACAAAAGCGTTGGCTGCGAGATCGAGAAAACGAAATCGGATCGCTACTGAATCACAATTTGTAGGCCATTAGCGCATAGGAAATCAAGTCTATTAGTGACGTACAGATAAACAACAGTGACATTTCAAATATCTTTAATATTCTAATTTCCCAATATTTCAGCCCTACAACTTCACCCTTTGAGGTGAATTGGAATTGCGAAGCCGATGATCCAAGACCAGCTGTTTTATAAAATATCTCGGACGCCGCACAGCGGTCTTTGGCCTGCAAAAACCATTATTTTCAACTTGATGCTTCATACAATTTGAATGTATTCACATGACTGATGTTTGAAGTACTAAACTAGAACCAACTCCTTGAACATGTAGGTAAACAAAATTATTTCATTGCATTAGACAATCTTAAGAAGACAGAAACACACCAAAATGGAGGATTTTGTGTTGAAAACGCTGCAAATTCATTCACTGGGGCTTATCATTCAATTGGCTTGCATTCATGATTTGAATTTCTACTAAGCTTTGGTGTGTGCGTGTTTCACACACAGGAGGCACACAAATATGATCAACTGATCAATCCAAGTAGGTATTTTGTTTGAGAACAGATTTACGTGCTCTATGCATATCTCCTGAAATTCTATAATCGCTCTATCACCTGTGAAACACGCACACTCCAAAGCTTGAATTTTAGTGAAAGAAGCGTTTTGGTTTATTTCAAATTACGAATCCAAAGCAGTAGAAATTCAAAAATGAATGAATGAAATTGAATAATAAACCCCAGTGAAAGAATTTGCAGCGTTTCATGCATATCAGAATGCTTCAACCAGTGTATCGGCTATAAACCCTTTTAGGAGTTCACTCCAGTATCCACATTCACTACATCACTAGGTTACTGCGACCAAAAAAAAAACCCCTGTTGTGTTTGTTCTGATCGCAGTAATCTAGTGGTGTTGTGAATGTGGATGCAAATGTTGGCAGCATAAGATCATCCCATACATCGGGAATGGTTTGAGCTACAGACCTGGGGAGGGGATCATTCGATTCCTCATGGAAAGTTGTTCAAAAAGAGTCCAAATTTAGGCCGCCTTGGTTTTTTTGGAGGTTTTTAGGGATTTTACTAAACTTTGACAACCCTTAAAGGGCACTTTAAATTAAGTGAGAAAGCTGGCTAAAGAATTGGGGCGTTGTCGGACCAATATTGATTTTCCTTGAAAATTTCAGATTGTTTGCTCCAGCCGTTTGGGAGAAAACGTGCATACGGCGTACGGCTGATAGACGGAAAAATTTGTATTGCAGATTTGGATTCTACACCCTTTGAAACGTGAACCATGAAATTTTCAGGGGGGTTAGACATTTTTTTTTCAAGGGCGATTACAATGGTTTATTATTGAATAATAAACCAAAAAAACGAAAACTTCCTATGTATTCCTTATATATATATCGTTTACATTCAATACAAGACGTGAATAATGATTTTCACCCATTTTCCATTGATTGTTCAATAAAATAAAGGGAAATGACCTATTTCGACAATTCAAGAGACAAAGACACATCGTGCGCCAAAATGCGCTAAGGTGCGGTTGGTTTAGGAACCCTCAGTGTAACCTTTTACTTCAGAAATTGCTGAAATCAGAATAAGCAAATTTCAGCTTTGCGCGTTGTCTTGAATAACGTACTGGATCGGCTTAGTTTTTGTAGTGTTATCTTCAAGCGTAGAAATTTACTTCAATTTTGGCTTATTATTTTCAATAATGAACCTCTCTAATCGAACACCAAAAGAAAATGTTTAACCCCCAATCAAAAATTGTTGGTTTGTTTTTCAATATACGTAGATTTCAAAGATTTAATTTAAAAAAAAGCTTTTCTTCAAAACTACCAGACCAAAATTTAGGAAATATGGCTCGATCGAGCCCAAGGGATAATATTTAAGGACTAATCTATTTTTAGATTTTAAACATTTTGATTTAAAACGGGAGTTTTGTATTGGAAGATAGAAATTAGTTCCTGAATCGAATGAAACCACTCGGGTTGGCGTGTGAGCCATCCATTTGCTCACCATTTGAAAAAACTCATTTTCGGGCAAATCAATTATTTCTCTCTTACTTCAGGGTATCATACAAAACGCACTAAAAATGTTTTGTCGCGACTGTCGCGAATTCTCCCAATCATAGTGCTGATGGTGATTGCTACGAGAACTTCTTCAATTCATGAATTTCACTTCACTAATAAAAGATTCTAAATATAGTTAACAAAATTTAAGTACAGACCACAAAAGTACCCAAATATAGAACATATCGTCGGGTTCCGGGTAAAAGTGACCAAGTAACATTTTTTTCAAAATGAGCTTTTTTTGTCATTCCGGTACTAAGGAACGTTGTCTACTGTGTGTTGTTGCTAAGAACGTTATCTTCAAACTGATGTGCAAGAAATACTTGAAAATAAATTTTACCTGCCTGACCCAAAGAGTTTTATGTGACCAAATGGCATTTGAACTCAACCACAAAACACGAGATGGATTATAAATGTACTCGCTGGTGCATGTAAATGTTATCAATTGCTATTTGATCACTTTTACTGTGTAAGATTTGTAAGATTGCATAGTGGGCAGGTGAAAATGACCAATTACAGTGATAGGTAATGGATAACCTTTTCTAACAGAAATAGGTATATCATTGTTATTAGATGCTTGGCAACACGATAAATTAACGAAAAAACTATTCAATCCCTCAATTTCATGTAACTATGCGACGGATTTTCGAAGAATTGAATTGACCAAATGAGTAAAGCTTGAAACTCCAGGCAGGTAAAAATGATCAAATAGAGTTTTAAAACAGCTCTTATTTAATCTGAAGTGAATTTTGAAGCACGATATCATAGGCGGGCACTAGCTAACTACCTACAGGATAAAGAAAAATCGAAACATAGTCGGATGAGACATCACACAACCAGTGTTCGTAAGAAGAAAATAGGTGAAACTTCAGATCGCTCCCCTGTAAAATTTTGCAAATGTTACTTGGTCACTTTTACTCGGAACCCCACGTTATGATGTATATTGCAATGAAAGATTGACCGAATAGGAAGCCTCAATACATATTGGATAAGACCTGACTCTAAACTTGAATTCAGAACACAAAAAAACAGGAGTAGATACATTTTAAATTGTACAAGATATAATAAAGTAAATATTAGGTATACTAATAAAATTGGATAATACAGCTGAATAATACTTCTTATCAGTGATTTATGCAGGTTTCGAGGTTTTCAGACCATTGTGCGGCCGACAGACGAATTTTTTAAATCGATTTTGGATAATATGGATCTTGAAACGTAAATTTTGGTATGTTTTAGGTGTATTTTTTCTTCCATGGTGGATACAAAGATTTATCACTGATAATACACCCAGGAATCGTTTTAGCATTCCTTAAAACGGATTTCAATAAACGAAATTATTTTACAAAGCTTGAACCCATTGCAACATGATCATTTGGTATTAAAACTCGCTAATGTCAGGGAGAACTGATAAAAATGGTGAAGTTTTATTGTTAAACAGAATATAATTTAGAACAATGTTTTTGTTATTATCTAATAGTCAGGCCTTTCTCGTCGGTAAACAAATAAGAAATTGCCTTCTTATGGTCATGCTGCATTATTGGACGTTTTAAAATTCTATCTAGGTAACCTGAAACGTAACAGCACAAATGTCGGTGGAGGATTAAGTAGTTGAATAGACCAACTTAAGGTAAACCAAGAGAAAATCATTGCTTGCAGTACACGTAGCGAAACAGCGTACCTCAACACGTTAGATAGTTTACTTAAAGCGGTTAAATCGCTAAAAACCAGTTGGGTTCGGCTCCAAAACAAAGATCCGAAGACGGAGGTTGTGTACGTTCTGGAAAACTTATGATCTTGTAAGTCGAGGCTGATGGGGAACGAGAGAACGAGTTGCGCCGCATGAAATATTTATAGGAGCGAGGATTCTGCCCAGCTGCCCACGGGGGCCTCCACCTGTACTCGCAAGACGATGCAAAGAAACGATTAATCACGAGCCGCGAAGTGTGGAAACGGCGAATCAAACAGATGTTTGGGATTAAGAGACGCGGTGAGCTATGGAGACCGCGAAAGAGACGACCCACGCAGATGGCCGCGAATCAAGGGCACAACGTCTTTAGCACTCCCGCTCTGTTAGCAGCATTGAGTAATGGGATGCTGTTGTGATGTTATGAATGCGTGAATCATGATAGGAATTTAAGACGAAGTGGATGAGCACATATTGTCAAATTGAACATCAATAGAGAGTTATTGGCGTTCACGACTGACGACAGCCTAACAAAATCGCCAAATCACATTACCACGAAGTCAGTTGTTGAACTTCTTGTTTCTTCATTAGCTTCCTAAGAGGCATCTACAAAGCACTCCAGTATATCAGCTTTCCCGGAAAATGAAATGGCATATTCATCAATAGCATTTCTCAGATGTTAAAGCACACCCATTACCGTTTTCCAATCATGCTACCTAAAATTAGCATGTCTTCGACCCAGAAAATTGGTAGCAAATGAAATGTCTGGTCCTGTACCATTATGGATGTACAAAGGCTGCCCTAAATGGAACATTCACAAAGTCAGACTCTTTACACATTTTCCAATTCTAGTTTGTCAGGTGTATGTGCTTACGAACTATATCGAAGATGACCGCTAGTAAAAAACGCTGCAGAATTCTTTCACTGGGGTTTATTATTCAATTGGCTTGCGTTCATGATTTGAATTTCTAATAAGCTTTGGAGTGTGCGTGGTTTACAGGTGATAGAGCGATTATTGATTTCAGGAGATATACATGGAGCACATGAATCTGTTCTCGACCAAAATACCTATTTGGATTGATCAGTTGATCATATTTGTGTGCCTCCTGAAATTCAATAATCGCCCTATCCTGTGAAACACGCAGACTCCAAAGCTTAGTGAAATTCAAATCATGAACGCAAGCCGATTGAATAATAAACCCCAGTGAAAGAATTTGCAGCGTTTTTTTATTGAACCTCAATACCCCCCCCCCCACAATAAAAACATCTATAATTTATCAAGTCCTTTGGCACTCGTATTGCATTAAAACTTCCCCAAATCCAAATTTAAACGATGTAGCCAAAGGTAGACAGATGTAGAGGGGCACACAAATATCATCAACTGATCAATCCAAATAGGTGTTTTGGATGAGAACCGATTTACGTGGTCTATGCATATCTCCTGAAATTCAATAATCGCTCTATCACCTGTAAAACACGCACACTCCGAAACTTAGTAAGATTCAAATCATGAACGCAACCAATTGAATAATAAACCCCAGTGAAAGAATACTTATTTACCCCAGTAATAATATTGAATAATAAACCCCAATAATAATATTGAATAATATTTAAATATATATTATCAGCGTTTCATGCATATAGAATGCTTCAACCCGTGTATCGGCTACTAACTACACTACGAGTATTCACATCGGCTATCACTCCAGTATCCGTATTCACTACAACTCGACGCTATCGGCCGGACATCACTAGGTTACAAACAAACAATAATAAACGAAAAAACGCAAATGTTGGCACCATAAATCGGGCCATACATCGGGAATGGTTTGACCTACGGACGTGGGTAAGGGCTCATTCGATTCCTCATGGTATGTTCTTCAAATAGGAAAATATTTAGGCCGATTCGACTAGTTTTGAGGTTTTTAGGGATTTTACAAAACAGTAACAGAAAGTTCTTCAAAAGAAAGTCCAAATTTAGACAGCCCTTAAAGGGCACTTTAAATTGAGTGAGGGAGCTGGCTTAAGAATTGGGGCGTCGTCGGACCACCGTGGATTTCTCCTGAAAATTTCAGCTTTTTTGCTTCGGCCGTTTGGGAGAAATCATGCGTACGACGGACGGACGGAAATTTTTTTATTGCAGATTCGGATTCTACACCCTTTGAAACGTAAAGGGTTAGCGTTTTTTTTTTCCAGAGCGATTACAATGGTTTATTATTGAATAATAAACCAAAACTGTGACAGAGACGTCATGAAATATCTGCTTGGGGTCGCCAAGAAGTACGAAGTCAATGAACCCTGACGCCGCTGCGTATACATGCGTAGATGACGAGTAATTTTTAATATTTTACGAATTCTGAATTAAAGGTACGTTCATATTTCATTTCTTGCCCCCAAACGCACTTTACGAGTATTTGTGTGGCGAGGTGTTCCCCCAAACGATCGTTTCGTGATTTTCTCCTTCCCCCAAACGAACTAAAAAAGTTACTCCAAGCAGATTGCGTTCTGACAACTTTTTCCCCAAACGGCTCGCGCCCGTCATGGAGTTTCATAGGTTCCTTTGACGTTTTCATGTATTTGCTATGGCACATTAACAAAATATTGTTCTCGTAAGTTGTCCACGAAAATTGTCTCAGCTATGCGTTACGGTCTCCCTAGATACATAAATACAAACATAAACAACAATCACTGGGGTTTATTATTCAATTAGCTTGCGTTCATGATTTGAATTTCTACTAAGCTTTGGAGTGTGCGTATTTCAAGGTGATAGAGCGATTATTGAATTTCAGGAGGCACACAAATATTTGTAAGATTCGTACTCGTAATTCAATTCAGTCGTAATTTTACTGATCATGCACACATTTCCGCGCTAATGAAATTTGAGGAGCTTTGTGCTCACACAAAAAACGCTGCAAATTCTTTCCGTGGTTTATCATTCAATGATTCATGGTTTAACATTCACACAAATATGATCAACTGATCAATCCAAATAGGTATTTTGGTTGATAACCGATTCAAGTGCTCTATGCAAATCTTCTAAAAACCTCAAAAAAAATTGGACTTTTTTTTTTAAGAACTTTCCGTGAGGAATCGACTGAGCCCCTCCCCAGGTCCGTGGTTCAAACCATTCCCGATGTAAGTGTGGTCCGATTTATGCTGCCAAATCTTGCATCTACATTGAATACATCACTAGGTTACTGCAATAAAAACAATTGTTTTTTTTTTTTTTTTTTAAATCTCAGTAACCTAGTGATGTAGTAATGTGGATACTGGAGTGAACTCCTAAAAGGATTTATAGCCGATACACTGGTTGAAGCATTCTGATATGCATGCTCCGTCTTACGAAATTTAAAATTTTATGTAGAATATTTTTCCATTGTAATCGCTCTTGAAAAAAAAACGCTGCAAATTCTTTCACTGGGGTTTATTATTAGAGGCACACAAAATTTGTATCATATCATATTTAATATGTATTTAATCATATTTAATATGATCAACTGATCAATCCAATAGGTATTTTGGTTGAGAACCGATTTAAGTGCTCCATGCATATCTCCTGAAATGCAATAATCGCTCTCTCACCTGTGAAACACGCACACTCCAAAGCTTAGTAGAAATTAAAATCATGAATCATTGAATAATAAACCCCAGTGAAAGAATTTGCAGCGTTTTTAGAACCGATTGAAGTAGGTGAGCTTCCTGTGTTTTTTTTGCCATTCTTTTGTCGATTGTTTTAATCAGAGAATAAATTTTAAATTATAATATTATTTCTCTTTTGTAATTTGATTGAAGACCTCACCTTAGAGTTCAAGTTCATCTGAGCTTGAACCTAGGTGGGCAATAACAAGAGCAGTATTTTCCGCTTTGATCTTTTGTAGTTTTCTTTTGTATCTCTTCCTTGAAATTTATTTGTAATAGCACATGCAATTTTTTTCTGTTTTTTTCTCTTTTCATGTCGACAAAAATTAATAAATAATATATAAACTTTTCGTCGGGCGTCCAGGGAGTGAAGGGCCGGCCGCGTCATCCGCAGGGAAGTGCAAGGGGCCCGTGACGGCGAGAGGGGGCTGAGGTGAGATGAAGGAGCGGTCTTGAAGGAGCACTTGAAGGAGTCAGAGCGGGAGGGAGGCGAAGGAGTCCGAGCGGGAGGGAGGAAGAAGGAGTCAGAGGGGGAGCGGGACCCGCGTCGTTCCGACAGTTTGATCCGCGTGCAGTTTGAGTGTGTGTGACCGGGAAACCTCCGAGTGTCGATGTGCGCATAGCCCACGCTGGATCTGCGATGTTGGATACCAGAAATTCAGGTAACCAAACTTGTAAATAACACGAGAAAATCATGAAGAATGAAAATTACCGACATTGTGCCTTAGAAATCAACATAATAACTACGAAATTAATTCACAAACAAATACATCAATCGTCTTCTTCACTAAAAAATCAAGTAAACATACTTAGTTTTTAACATACTTTAGGGCTGTCCTCCGAGGACAGTTCTCAAATACATTTTACTGCACTGACGATCGTATGTTTACGAATTGTCAACACTGCCAAATGAATTATACGCCATGACAAGTGATTAGGCTATCAAAACACTGATCAATTACACAGGTCTACAAAAAAAAAAAATGGAAGTCATGCCCTTTTGAGGCATTTTCTATGTATTTTGATGCGCTGAACACGATTCCCAAGTCCGTTTGTCCTTATTAGCCTCCAGTTTTTTTTATTGCAAAATATAGTATCGCTATTTTGAGGTTATATTCTGTAATTTAAAAAAAATTAGAGTCTGATGAGGACAAACGGACTTTGGAATCGTGTTCAGCGCATCAAAATACATAGAAAATGCCTAGTTTCCTCATGACTTTAATTTTTGACATTTCATGTCTTTGCTATGGCACACAACCAAATTGTCGTTATGTCACGTTACGTAACGTAACGAAATATGCTCAATGATTATTATGATTCGTAGAAGTGCGGTAGGTAGGTACCTATATGATTATAGCTGAAATTTGGCTATATGATTATTATGATTTGGCTGGTAGCCTCCTTAGGACGTGAACAATAAGGTGCAGAGGGTTTTGATCAACTGAGTGGCTCCTGAAGCTAACTTCTTTCCTATCAACTGTGGAAAGCTGAAATTTGGCTGGTAGCCTCCTTAGGACATGAACAATAAGGTGTACAGGGTCTTGATCAGCAGAGTGGCTACTGAAGCTAACTTCTTTCCTATCAACCGTAGGAAGCTGAAATTTGTCTCGTTAGGACATGAACAACAACGCTACTGGGGTAGGTGATGTAGTCTGGCTTGAATACACAGAAGAAAATGTCCCAATGTGTTGCAGACTCGTATGCAAGCATTTATGATTCTTAGAAGTGAGGTCGTTGGGTACCTATATGATTTAAGCTGAAATTTGGCTATATGATTATTATGATTTGGCTTGTAGCCTCCTTAGGACGTGAACAATAATAGTTGGTTGTTGTCTACGCAATCAATGGTTAGTGGGGTTAATGTACTGTCATGTAGAACATATAACATACCGTTCTTTTACTACCCACGACGATATAAGTATGTATGGATGTAAATAATAAATAAAAATATGAGTTTAATTTTTGTTTTCTTTATATTGAAAAAAATGTAATTCACAGAGGAAGACAAGATTGCTAGAAGATGGAAGGGAAGAAGGAGGGAGGGGAAAGACATGAAATGTCCTAATGTGTTGCAGACTTGTAGGCAAGAATTTTAGGTAGGCGACGGGGGAGGGATGGTGTCACAATTTTCTAGCAATGTCTACAAAGTGAATTTATTATCATTATTATTATTATTATTTTTATTTTATTTTTTTTTTTTGTACACCTGTGTTATCTTTTACAAAGTTTCTCAAGAAGAAAACTGTGTTTGAATGCTGGAAAACCTGGGGTTTTCGAGATAAATCGGGTTATTTGCATGGGAAATGACGGAATCGTGACTTCGAAAGTTGGACGAGTTTTACTATGTATCGGAAATACCACTCTAGCCTCTCATCCGAGCACACGTAGCCTCCTGCTGTTTGACAGAATAGTTTTGCTTTTACACCGTGTAAAGAATTATTATTGAATGACAGCGATTGAGAGAAGCATCTCTTGTGAATCCCATTTTCGGTCCAATTTCTTAAATAATTGTGCTAAAATCTAAGCATATTTGAATAAATCGATCCCAATCAGCAAATTTCATCTTGACGTCTAAGTAATTCTGAGATTCACAATCATGTTCCACGATAAGAAGATCCCTATGGATCTTATAGTCCCTGTAACGTGTACGAAAACGCTGCAAATTCTTTCACTGGGGTTTATTATTCAATTGGCTTGCGTTCATGAATTTCTAACAAGCTTTGTAGTGTGCGTGTTTCACAGGTGATGGAGCGATTATTGAATTTCAGGAGGCACACAAATATGATCAACTGATCAATCCAAATAGGTATTTAGGTTGAGAACAGATTTACGTGCTATATGCATATTTCCTGAAATTCAATAATCGCTCTATCACCTGTGAAACACCCACACTCCAAAGCTTAGTAGAAATTCAAATCATGAACGCAAGCCAATTGAATAATGAACCCCAGTGAAAGAATTTGCAGTGTTTCATGCATATCAGAGTGCTTCAACCCGTGTATCGGCTACAAATCCTCTTAGTAGTTCACTCCAGTATCCACATTACTACATCACTACGTCACTAGGTTACTGCTATCAAAACAAAAACAATAATAAACCAAAATAACGCAAATGTTGGCACCATAAATCGGGCCATACATCGGGAATGGTTTGACGTACGGAACTGGGGAGGGGCTCATTCGATTCCTCGTGGGAAGTTCTTCAAAAAGAGTTCAAATTTAGGAAGCCTCGACTTTTTTTGAGGTTTCTAGGGATTTTACAAAACTTTGACAGGCCTTAAAGGGCACTTAAAATTGAGTGAGAGTACTGGCTAAATAGTTGGCGTGTTGTCGGACCAATATTGATTTGTCCTGAAAATTTCAGATATTTTGCTCCCGCCGTTTGGGAGAAATCGTGTGTACTTCGTACGGACGGAAAAACCAAAGGTTTGATTTCAGGGATCCCTGGATCAATTCTATTAGGCTTCCCCCTACTGAGGAAACCTTGCCTTCGAAGGACGTCCCAAAAACGGTCACTGTCGTTTATTATACATCTCATTTCCCCGCAGTTTCTCACTCCGAGTTAACAGAATTGTTACGTAAGAAAACTATAAGAGTACAACTCGAAACGCGGTCCTGAAACTTGAGAAAGAGGAGCTGAGGAAGAAATGAAGAGCTAACGGCTTCAGCTCGTGTCGATTCTCGCTACTTGCGGTAACGCGGAGAACTCGAGACGCTCTGCTCCTAACCTCCTGGATTATTCTCATTTCTACGTCCTCATTATCCAACTTTTAAGGTTTTAAGTCGGAGAGGAGTTGAGGGAACGGAAATAAGATCTGCAGTAACAAAATAGCCTGAAAGAACACTTTCTGCACATAATAACATTTCTTTCTTTGTAAATTTGTACATGATAAGAGTGCAAGATAAAAATCCTCATACCGATATTCATGATATTATAAGAGGGTTGCCTTTTAAAAAGTTCTGGTTTTTCAGCAACACTACCCCATTCAAAGGATTTCTCTTCACTAAATGCTGTAGACAAAATGTGACAAACGCAAACGCAAAAAAGCGCCAATTCTGATATTTTCCTGAATATCGGCTTAGCTAGTACTCTAGCTATGTGAGCCAGCGTTAGTCTCAATTGAATCAGTGCTAAAGACCAGAGGGTACTGGGTTTTCAGCAATACTATCCATGAATTTTCAAAGGATTTTCACCCTCGCCGGGAGATACTGTAGATAAAAACGCTGCAAATTCTTTCACTGGGGTTTATTATTCAATTGGCTTGCGTTCATGATTTGAATTTCTACTAAGCTTTGGAGTGTGCATATTTCACAGGATAGAGCGATTATTGAATTTCAGGAGGCACACAAATATGATCAACTGATCAATCCAAATAGGTATTTTAGTTGAGAACAGATTTACGTGCTCCATTCATATCACCTGAAATCGGCTATAAACTTCAAGTATCCACATCGACTATCACTCCAGTATCCACATTCACTACAACTCGACGCTATCGGCCGGACATCACTAGGTTACAAACAAACAATAATAAACCAAAAAACGCAAATGTTGGCACCATAAATCGGACCATAGATCAGGAATGGTTTGACCTACGGACCTGGAGAGGGGCTCATTCGATTCCTCGAGGTGTGTTCTTAAAGATAAGTATACATTTAGGCCGCCTTGACTTGTTTTGAGGTTTTTAGGGATTTTACATAACTTTGACAGCCCTTAAAGGGCACTTTAAATTGATAAGAGAGAGCTGGCTCAAGAATTGAGGCGTCGTCGGACTAAGATGGATTTTTCCTGAAAATTTCAGATCTTTTGCTCCAGCCGTTTGGGAGAAATCGTGCGTACGGCGGACGGACGGAAATGTTTTTTGTAGATTCGGATTGTACACCCTTTGAAACGTAAACCATGAAATTTTCAGGGGGGTTCGATTTTTTTTTCCAGAGCGATTACAATGGTTTATAATTGAATAATAAACCGAAACACAGCACAAAAAAAAACTCACCGCACAAAAACGTCATTGTCTCTGATTGATTTTCAAATAAAGAATCAGTTCAGTCACTTTTCTAGCTAAGACAGAGTGTCCGAAATGAATCAAAGCTAAAAAAAATAATCGAAAAAGAAAGCTTAACGCCTAATTATGGAAAATCCTATTTTGACGTGGATTTAGCTTGAAGTATTCGAATGACTCGTATGACTTTTTTTCAGCCTGAAAAACTACTTTTTGATACCACAAAAGTTTGAATTTCAAACCTGACCTTTCCTTTGGGAATAAATCGTTTTCTACGTTGAAATCAACTGCCTATTTGGTCTGTCAACGGTCATCCTATGTTTAATAATAAGCATGTGAGGATATCTGTGAATACCGTCATTCGGTGAATATACTTGGTTCTAACCTATCTCAGCTTTTCTAGTTTTTATAGATTTATATATTTTTATTTTATTTTATAGTTTTATTTCTCTAGGTTGTTGAGTTCTAGGCCCAGGGTGGATCGAGTTGATTGTATTTGTCGAACTGGTAGTGTTCGTATTAGTGGTACCCATTAGGATTGAACCCATTTTAACAACGATCTCTGGAGTGTTCTATTAACATAGTCTATTTCTACAAAAAATAAGAGACTTACAATGTTAGATTGATTTCGACTGTTAAGTCATCATCAGTAACAGAACAATAACTATTGTTGTTGTGAAACTATTGTTATTGTTTCGTTATTGATGATGACCTAACAGACGAAATCAATTTAAAGTTAAAAATCTTGTAATTTTGTGGAAGGAGAGGTGTATTTCTTCAACAAACTCTGTGTTTTTCTTCACACGGATTCTCCACAATGTAGTCACAAATGATTTTGTGTGCCTTATTTATTATTTTTTCTCTTTCAATTTCTCATTGCTACAATAGAATGGCTTCTCTATTCATAGAATACTTTTTTTTTTCATCCAATCTGCAACGAGGAAGTTGTAAAACCCTCAGTATTTACAGATGTCTGTCTCGTTCTCATCTCTACGTTGTCGTATTTCACGACCCTGTGGCTCAACATCTCACGGTTTTCCTTCCAGTGGTTTACATTACGCTAATAGACCTTATCGGTATTTTCTCGATATTTCGTTTTCTCACAGCGGCCGTTATGTATTTATTTAAAACAATCCCAAAGATAATGATGCCCTACGAGAAAAGATACCGCATGTTGTTCACACGTCCCTCTTTATCTAATATTTAAGGAAGATATTAATTATTTACCAACCAACCATGTTTTTTGGAAGCTGTCGTTGATCAATTGATTTTGGGACCCCATCCCAAGTAAAATTTCACTATAACTTGTATTTATGCACGTTACAATGATGTTACAATACGCTAGCTTAGTCCTCGAGAGCAAATCCATGCCAAGCGGTTATTATCTCATGGAAAATGCGCCATCGTCAAAACGCCTTCACGAATCGGTAGGTCTCCTCATTGGCCCTTGAAAGAATGTGTAGAGACATAGCTACGGTAATGTTACCCGCTGCACAGTAACGCAGAGTATAAACTCGATTTCTTCATTTGTACCATTCAGCATCGACTTTGTATGAAGTTCCATTGATATTTGTTATTAGAAATGAATATTTGTAAACATTGTATTATACAACGAAGGTATGCCTTAAGTATTTTGTCTCTTAGAGTGGGATAGAATTTATCGAACTTATCCCACATCGTAAATGGTTGTACAAATAAACAATTTTGATTGATTTTGATAAACAGGTCAGTGAAATCTATAGAAGGAAATACATATTTACCTATGGTTTATCATTTACATCGTTTTTTTAATGCAATTACTAAATATTCAACGCAGAATCATACAATTGATCCGATATTTTTCAAATACGTGGAACTTTCAGAGCCAGATGTGGGTTCTGGTTGTGGGATGTAGCTCAGTAGCCCAGTTCAAGTCGTATTAGCAGAAAAACATTCGTTCGATTAACCCGTTCACCTGTTGCTGTCCATTTTCGCCAATTCCGCCTCGCGTGTGCGCCGACCGTTCAACACCGCCAGACATTTGCGTGAGGAGCCCGCTTTGTGTTACTCTCAACTCTCGGCACCGCGTGTGAGTGTGTACGGAACACGAGAGATGTTTACGTGTTTCGGTTCTTCGGGGAAAATGAATGCCAACAGTTTTGAAGGAGGCAACCAAAAAAAAAAAAGCCCGCTGTGTTTCAAGTCGATCTTTGGTTCACTAGGTTAGGTCGGCGGCGGACCGGTTGAGACATTCCGCGTCATTATCTTCCGTCGGGGGAGCCTCCCTAAAAGGGCAGCCGACCTATTACATTATGTAGGTGTGTGGAACCAACAAGAGTTTCGGGGTCCCCGACGCGATCGTGCTCCACAGCGTGGAAAAAAGATCACCAACTTGCCGGCTAGCACCTGTCATTACTCGACCATGAAACCGTTTTTATGGGTTTATTAGTGGACATCAATGGAAGGACAGCGTCTTTCTGGTGGGAAAGTGAGGAGGTTCTCCTAATTTTGAGTTTTCTCCGGTGAAAGGAATGCGCTGTTGGGGCACGTAGTGTGAATGCTTACCATATGGACCACACCTTCAGTCCCTCTACAACTTTACCCTGCTGAAATATTGATCAACTACTGGGTCCAGACTCAAAACGTTCAAATTTCGATGCCAATGATTCGATTAAGCCTCTACCGGAGTGAGTTGCCGTCCATTGACCTTATTAAATTTCCGTTTCTTGTCCAAGTGAGTTCCGGTCATTTCTGAACTGCGATATTCACGAATCAGATCGCTGAATACTTCAGATGAACGTTCGAAACACATTGGAGTCGAGAGTTAGCCTGTTACAATGCATACTACAGCTAATAGCAGAACACAAATGTTGTAAATCTTACGAGCACACCACTTGGCAATCAGAAGCAAGTAAAACAAATAAAGTTAGACAAACATTGCAGCTGGGGGTGCTCAGAATCACCCTAAAAGGGTAGTTGACCTGTTACATTATGCGGGTTTGTGGAATCAAAAAGAATTTCGGCGTTCCAGTGCCTGGAAAGATATCACCAACTTGTCGTCTAGCACTTATAATTACTCGAGCATGAAACCGTTTCATGGACATCAATGGATGGACAGCAACCTTCGTTGGGAAAGTGAGGAGGTTCTCCTAGTTTTGAGTTTTCTCCGGAGAAAGGAATGCGCTGTTGGGGCACGTAGTGAGAATGCTTAAAAATATGGACCACACCTTCAGTCCCTAACCCATTACTCTACAACTTTACCCTGCTGAAATATTGATGAACTCCTGGATCCAGACTCCAAACGTTCAAACTTCGATGCTAATGACTTGATTAAACTTAAAAAGTGAGTTCCGGTCATTTGTGAACTGCGATATTCACGAATCAGATGGCTGGATATGTCAGATGAAGATTGTTTGAAACACAGAGGAGTCGATAGTTGGAGTGTTACATACAATGCCTATTGCAGCTAAAAGCAGATCACAAAGCTTATGAAAAAGATCACCAACTTTCCCTCTAGCCCTTGTCATTCTGTACTCGCCTGGAATGGTTTTATGGGTTTATCAATTTAAATGGGCCATCAATGGAATTATAGCGTCCTTCAGTTGGAAAGAGAGTAGGTTCTCCTAGTTTTGAATTTTCTTCAGAGAAAGGATGTGTTTTTGAGCCATATGGTGTGAATAGTTATGGAATGATGAAGTCCACACTGTCAGTTCCTCACCCATTGCTGTAAGGCATTGTCCTGTTGAAATGTAAATGAACTACTGCTTCCAAACTCCAAGCGTTCAAACTATGACGCCAATGTCTTGACCAAATACAAAACTTGACCCTAATACATAAACTTCTACCAGAGTGAATTTGAGACCACTGTCCTAACTCAATTCCCGTTTCTTCTGTGTTTCATTGTGTGTTTGATGAACAGATCAGTCAATCATGGAATTTCGAGTGTAGGAATTGTGAGTCTCATCTCCTCCCACATCAAGTCCCTTGGTACACATACTACGGTCTTCCATGAAGTGATCCATTTCATACAAGTATTTACTAGAAAGATACTGAGTAATCATCTCAACGGTGCTAAAGTATATGCTTTATGTGACAGTTGAGCGGTATGAAGGTCATCGCTTCTTTTGCTATAAGCTCGAAATGGTCTGGGAAGGACTAGAGTGACCTACACGCAGGTCAATCTCTTCAGGATTCCTGGTCAAGAGGGAAAATGCTGATCTTTCTGGATTCGTTAGAACATGATGATGGGGGGGGGGGGGTGAAAACCCCTTTTCATTGTGCTAATTCTCGGTTCAACGTACAGAAGCATGGAAACTGTTTGGACGAGAGACCCTTATCTTAGCACTCACCCATTTAAGTCGCAATCAACATTGGTCCACCAAAATGTAAATGAGCAAGAAGTTCCAAATGCTTCCTTCTTGTTCAAAGTCTGATTTAGGATGCCTAGAATAGTATCAAGCAATGCGATTCGTATCCTTTTGAGGAATGAATCGGAGAAGATAAGTGGATATACTCAGATACTTACATCAGTCAGAAACGAAGGACTTTATACTAGAGTAAATTTCAGTAACATCGAACTAGAGTATGTAGCACCACTGTACCACAATAAATCAAAATTATTATTCAGCAAACCTTGTTTTACGAAGTGATTTCGAATCTTTTATCGGATTTGTATTGTGTTTTCAAAATTTAGGAATGTCACCTGTCCAAGTATGGATCACATAATGTAAAATAAGATTGTGGATCATTTAGGGGTAATCTATGTGGTGTAACGTTATTTGTGCATCCATTGATATTGGAATACCTATTTAAGATGTCCGTCCAAATATTTATATAAAAACTTGACCAATTTGAGTATCTGGCATCTTTCTTTCCGCCCATTGGGTTAGTGATCTTGTCTCATTATACCTCCTCCGTCGTTCCTAAACGGCTTTCTTTTGAACTAACACGGAACAAATGAGTGATTCTTTGGTGATTCTGATCACACCGTTTGACAGCAGTCTGATGGTGATTATGGGTTTTCTACACAAATACTCTCTTAGCTGTGGTTTTGTTCTGCACAAATCTATAACGCCAGGTCAGCACAGGGCCACCAAGCCGGTTATCCAGGTGTGTACATTATTTTCTATGATGGATCACCACAAGATTTCCACCTAGCCCCCTCAATCATAAATTGCGTCGTTTGATTGATACCAACGAGTTCCGAAATGGCCAATCGGTTCCCTACTTGGGTATTTCCTGTTCTCCTCAAGAAAAGAATGCGCCGCGCCTTTATTCCTTATCGGACGGTGAGTTGTACTGCGGTAAGGCGCAGTAACTTTAAATAATACTCCCCAGGAGAGGAAATATTGTACAAATGAAATAATTGTCTCTGGCTGAAGTCAAGGTCTTGTCAATCATATACAAGATCTTGGCATTTGATTTCCCATTCGCATGAGGTTGGGAGCGGCACTGGGAGAATTAAAATGTTCTCTTAAAGTCAGCTGCCAACTTCATTGTTCTTCACACAATGGCAAATATATTGGGTCCTGTTTTGTTTTGACAGAAAGTATCTGCAAGAACTGCAAAGAAAATATCTACCATTGAAATATTATCCCTGATCCAGAACGCCCTTCTTAACTTTTCGTCATTTTGGTTTATTATTCAATAATAAACCATTGTAATCGCTCTTGAAAAAAAAAATTTACCCCCCCCCCCCCCCCCCCCCCTGAAAATTTCATGGTTTACGTTTCAAAGGGTGTAGAATCCAGAATCTGCAATAAACATTTTTCCGTCCGTACGCCGTACGCACGATTTCTCCCAAACGGCTGGAGCAAAAGATCCGAAATTTTCAGGAAAAATCGATATTGGTCCGACAACGCCCCAATTCTTTAGCCAGCACTCTCACTTAATTTAAAGTGCTCTTTAAGGGTTGTCAAAGTTTTGTAAAATCCCTAAAAACCTCAAAAAAAGTCAAGGCGGCCTAAATTTGGACTTTTAAAAATAAATGAACTTTCCATTCGAGGAATCGAATGAGCCTTTCCCCAGGTCCGTAGGTCAAACCATTCCCGATCTATGGCCCGATTTATGGTGCCAACATTGCGTTATTTTGGTTTATTATTTTTTTTGTTTTGATTGCAGTAACCTAGTGATGCAGTGAATGTGGATACTGGAGTGAACTCCTAAAAGGGTTTATAGCCGATACACGGGTTGAAGTATTCTGATAACCATAAAAAAACGCTGCCAATTCTTTCACTGGGGTTTATTATTCAATTGGCTTGCGTTCATGATTTGAATTTCTACTAAGCTTTGGAGTGTGCGTGTTTCACAGGTGATAGAGCGATTATTGAATTTCAGGAGGCACACAAATATGATCAACTGATCAATCCAAATAGGCATTTAGGTTGAGAACAGACTTACGTGCTCTATGCATATCTCCTGAGACTCAATAATCGCTCTATCACCTGTGGAACGGGGACACTCCAAAGCTTAGTAGAAATTCAAATCATGAAGCAATTAATAATAAATCCCAGTGAAAGAATTCCCAGCGTTTTGAAGATATGTCAACAAAATATTGAAAATACTTTCTGAATCGAATGATGCCTTTCGGATTGGATATTTTTACCATTGATACGAAAAGTCAGATTAAAAGCCTGTCAGTCGGCGTAAGGCACGTAATTTCTCAACCGAGTTGGGTGCAAAAAGCTACTCATGTTGCGCGGGTATTTGGACACAAACACAATATCAAACTTCTCCCTGAATAATCGATTTCCCTTGTTTTCTATTTCCTGTTCTTCATGGTGCCCTAAAACGTGATTTGCGCTTAGAAACTTTAATTTTGAAGAGCATCCTGAATTCATTTCTTCTTCGAACCGCGTTGCACTCCGAAGTCAAAATAATTATGACAGGATGTTGCACGTTTAATGAGCAATTAACCTGACGTTATTCCCTCGCGGTTTACGATCGAACCTGCCAGCTCGGTTTTTCGGATGCTGTTCTGACATTTGATTCAAATTCACGAAAGACTTTCATTCGCTCGTTTTCTATGCCATTAATCGAAACATGGAAGAGGGCTCCTTTTGCTTTCATCTAAAAGTCATCTTAGTACGAGGCTTTTGCTCGTTGGAAGTTTATAATTGGCCAGCGTTTTGACGTCGTTGATGAGCAGTATCAATTACCCGTAGGACATTCATCGAGTTTCTCGATACTTCTCCACAATAATTCAGACGGATCTTAAAAATATACGTCCAAGCTAAACAGATGTACCGCTTTCACTATCTATAAATGATTAGGTTTCGTCAGAGATCCACTAATTGCGAGACTTTCATTTTTCATACTGTTTGCTCTCGATTAATTAAATATCACTTTCCTAATATGAATATTTCACGATCATGAAGACCATTTGGATATTTTTTGATGGCGGACCAATCATGGTCAGCATTTGATTTAGTGTTGGAGTAGTTATCCAGTTACGCGGTATGATAATTGCATATGCCCAAGCTGGTTTGCTATGGTTTTTGTTCGAATCCTTCCGATTACAAGGAGAAACCACAGAAGTGCCGCCAAAATTTCTTACGAAGGAGGAGGAGGATGCCGAGATGCTTCCGGCGTCGTGTAACAGAAGCTGCGATATCAGCGACAGGATGAGCGTCATACGACCTTGTCACACAGACCCCGTACGGTGTCAGGTGACCCCCACACCCTCCAGAGACGTACGTAATAATGAAAATAGGAAAGTTGATCCTTCAAATCTGTATCCGATGGAATAAAAGGGAGGAACTATAAGATTGACCTGGATAGATCCTTCGTGTTATTGAATACCCAAAATGATGAAGCGAGTACATTTATTTGGAAGAATCAATGAAATCCATGTACACGATTTTGTTTCTTTGTGGGTATTTGCTGGTGAGGAACTTCAATGTTGGACAACACAGAAGTAAAGAAACCACCAAAAAATCAACTTTATCAATTTGAAAAAATGTGCTACGCTGTGGTTATCAAACCTTTTCCTAAATCAACTTGAATTGCCACAGTTACGTCAGGGCTATCATAATATTTTGTGGTAATCGAAATGTACAAGCTGGTTTTATGAATAGAAATGTTCACAATTTTACATCGTAGTATCCAAATAGTATCCATCTTGGACAAGTTCCACAAATGGATGATCTGTCACATCCACAGCTTCTTCAATTTTCATCCAGTTTTGATAAGTAGTTCGGGGATCTGACCTGCGCAATGTCTTCCCATTTTGAGTTGGTTGGCCTTGGAATCATGGATTTCCTTTCACATTCGCAAGATCGATGTCTAATTCACTCTTAAATTGACAACCTACCTGATGTCTAATGTCTGCGGAAAACATACAACAATAACTGAATTCAGATAGATAAAGCCACAAAGCATTCATGAACACGAAATTCTAGCATCATTCTTTACAAACTTGTACGAATATTCTGGGCCACATGTCTGTATCCAAGACTTAGAAGCTGTAGAAGGGTTTGAATGCTTCGTTAAAACTTCAATAATGCGGAATGTGCAGCTATAAGCTCATCTGTCTATGTTATTCACGCCTGAGATATCCCAAATTACTACATTACCAAGGAGCAAGAAGAAAGAAAGTGCTATCTACCATCTCGTATGTTGAGACCTGAACCGTTGCATTTCCCCTTCGAAAAACTGAACTAAGATCGCGCGATAAGTAGTAAATGAGTACAGATGGAAGTATCTGTTTCAATCCAAGAAATGAAAACTGAAAACCAAATTAGCAAAATTAACTGAAATTTAGGAACCAAGAGGAAGGCAAACTCAAATAGTTTTTAGGTACAGACTTTGAATTCCTTCCCAAAATAGATAAATGCATTGGTAATTGTGAGAAACGTCAAAATTGAAAAGCTGGGTGGATTCTCAATGACTCTAGCTAATGACTTGTCGACCATTACCTTGACATTCCCCGTGGTATGTTATTACACTTGTGATTTAACGAACAATTTGCACTACCCATCTATGAATTTCTGTACTTTCAAGGCAACGTGCATTTAGCCGTACTGATTCCGTGACTGAGCGCATAATTAGATGCCTATTAGTGTTGTTATTAGTTTGACAGGACTGGGGAACTGATTATAGCGATTCGAAATCGTAGCGTTCGGTGGCTTTTTCTACATATTTTCCACCTAGAAATCCTATTTTTCGATCCCATTAGAGGATAATGACATTAGAGCTAACTATGAACGATGGGATGTTCCATTTGATTTTTCCGTTTTCTTTTCTTTAATCGTCGGATTCCAGCGATAGTTTTTCACAAAAAGCGTATCCTGCTTTTGAAATTTATATCTAACCATCTTGGATCAACGTTGTATAATGAAGAACACATTGAAATCAAGTAAAGGTGAATATTGTCTGAAAGACTAGTAACATTACAAGATGCAACCAAAAAACGCAGGTAATGATTGATCAAATATTTATTAATTGTGTACTAGGTAGCTTAGGGCATATGTGGGTCATTTCCAAATTTCGGTCACGTTTGAGTTTCGACTTTTCTAAAAAAATAAATAAATAAAAAACTTCATCAACTTTCTAGTTTCTAATCAATCACTTTAGTTCTCTCGGCATATTACCCAAGTGAGCACACATAATCTTGAACCGTACTGCCGATACGCCGTTTTGAAAAAAAAAAAAGTTTTGTAGGGAGTGAGGTATATACCTACTACTATTTTTTCCCCTCTTGAGCTACCAACCTCCCCGGGAATCGCTGCTCACGTCTTTCAACTTAGGTGGAATCAAATTAGCACAAATTAGCTTAATTTTATGCCAAAATCTACAAGCAGATCTCACTCAGTAAATACTATTGGCAGGTTTCCATGTGAAATAGTAGGCAGTGAAATCTCACTTGCAATCAATAGGTCTAGGCAAAATCCAACCACCATTATTGTACTAACCACAATTGAATAATTGATGGATGTCAACAGAACAGAAGCAGAACGTTATTCATAAAAAACACTGCTGCCTCCAGGGGTGGTTTTTCTTGTCCAGTGTTGGGCTACTTTTTCAAAACATTGTAGGGCTACTTTTCAAAACATTGTAAAGAAAAACCATGTGACACTGAAATAATGGGCTGATAAGGCTACTTGCTTTGATCCAATTTTTTTTCTGAGGCGGCTATCCGTTTTAGGTGGTATACTCTTCACGGTTTATGTGGATATAGAAGCCCCGATAAATATTTTGCTGAGCAGTGATGATGGATGTTGTATACCTTTAGTCAGTGGCAGCAGTAGGGGTTGAGAAATCAGCACTTCAATATTTTCTCCTGGGTCCCTTAGGCACAACTTTTACACATTTATCCATGGAACATGTACATGCACATAGGAGAGAAATTTTAAAAATTTACAAAACTGAATTCAGTTGATACGATGGCATTACTGACCAGTGACATAAATGTAATCTAAAATTTGAAATTACCCATGTATCAGTACCTACGTACAAAGACTGAGACGATGGCGAAAGGCGGAAGAAAGTCATCTTCATCATAGTTCTTGCAACAATTCTGCAACAATCACAACCAACGTCGTTCACAATATTTCGAGGAAATGCTTAGGGATCGTGAATGTAGGTTGGCATCTGGGAGTTCCGAGGTTGCAGCATCAGTTTTTGATGCTTGTGTAAAATTATCTTGCCTCAGTTTTGCTCAAGTGTCCAGATACGTAGGGGCAGCTACTTTGTTTATATCGATAGTTTGATGGTGGAATGCTGTTCTCCTCTATCTGGGGGACAATCAGAACATCACATATAGACATGCATTCAGGTTCTTATTGATTTTCCGTTCGAATCCTGACGTGTCTATAGTTATTGCAAAGATAGACGTCCAGATAAAATACCGCTCTTTCAGGTCGAATCATCACTTCATCCCTTCTCGATCGCCATTCCATACTCTGGGAAAGTAAAAAGTAGCTCAAAACTCGATTCTTACCTGGGATAACCTTACAAGGACTGCAGCTTACGGTTTACAGTTGCACGGCTATTATGGGGCAACATCAGGTGTGCGGGTGCAGGTTGAGGTTGGAACCTACCAGCTTGCTCGTTACTATGGGAACGGCTTGCTCCATTTCAGGTAGTCAAGGAACCGGGTCATGTTGGACGCTCCTTCAATGGTCGTTTGTGCTCGTTCCGATGGCCATTTGCGCTGTGTACCTGAGTCCCGCAGGTGTCCACGAAATCGCCCTTCCGCTCCGTGAAAAAACACTTTCCCTCCGGACTGAGGTTTCTTTCTTTCCGACCTGACTCATCGCCTTAAAAATACTTCCGAGACCTTTGTTGGAGTGGGGGCCGAAGGCCTCTGACATTGCCATTGTGATCTGGTTTCTCGACGCTTTGACGGTGGGGCCCGTGGAAAATGAGTTGACACTGCAGGTACAATAGCAGCTTTTGTGCGCAAATCGGGCGATCTCACGTCGTGAATATAACCATCAATCAACTCCTGATTATTCGTAACGAGGAAAAGTGTGTTGTGTACGTCCAATAATTGACTATCAATATCGAAAATCCGATGAATCTATGGTCAAAGAAGAAACTAAACGTTAGCGTAAGTGGTGCATAATAAACATGGCCATAGATTCGGGTAACTTTGCAGTACGTTGATCGCTATAATGGTATTGACCTTATTTGGATTCCTCTTAGTGATCTCTCTGCTGACACATCCACCATCATGACGTGTCTACCTGGCCAACTAATGGAATCCATTCAAACAGAAGCGTCGTGGGGGGAAGGCCCCAAGTTCCTGAAATCGAGAGAATCATGATTGGCCAAAGGAAGTCCGATAGAGTCCAACATCTGATCAGTTGAAACTGTGTATTAAACCCTCGTTTGTTAGGGTAGTTCTCGTTGATATTAGGACGGAAGAGCTACCAGATATGATTCGATTCCAAAATTATGTGCGATCGTAAGGTCGACTCCTTGGATTCTTAGACTCAAATAGTAACTATCCCAAACGAAAAGGGTAACTACAAGAGCGATAGAGCAATTGAAATTTTGGTGGTCCTTCTCGAAAGAGAACCAGTGATAGCAATTATAGTCCAAAAGAATATCAAGATGAGGGGAATGAGATTACGAAATTTTAAAGTTTTCCCAGATCGCGAACAAAATGTCGGTGTTGGTGATTTTTTGGGTGCACGGTCCATCCGCTATCATTTCCCGGTCATCACGATGAAAGCTGTTAGAACAGGTGGAGGAGATGAGAGAACAGTGCAGCCAAATAATGGAGGCTGTTGATATTTGTCTGCTTTCAATTCTGTGGTTTGAGATAAACGTTTCTGACCGATGAAATCTGTGACGGATATGGATAGTACGCTCTTCCCGGTTTTTTAAACTGCTTTTTAGCTTCAAAGGTATCCCTAGGCGTTGTAGGCTTATCGCTTCAGCAATTCGAAGGGGCCACTAGTTCATTCCATCTCCGCTTCTTTATAAATCACCTGCTTAATAATGTCACAACTTTCTCGTCTTTCGCCAGATATCTCATTGCTTCCATGCAGAACCTTATCTCTGAAGGTCATTTATTCCACAAGGATTTCGCAAGATAAGCAATTAGTGACCTCCCAACTAACCATTAGCAAGGACGTTCGCAAAAAAGTTTCACCTGAATCCGTGCTTAGTTGCGGCCAGCGTTCATATTTCATCTCATTGATGCCTTGAAACAAGAAGGGGATGGAATGAATGTTGCCCCTTCCAAGTGCTTAGGCGATTTATGCCTGCAAAACCTAGAGGATTTTCCTGAAGCTTTCAGTATGATGAAGGGTAGCAGTTTCTAGAATCCAGAAGGGGAAACTATTCATATGCCTCACAGTCATGATTGGAGTGAGTTAATGAATCCGATGTGCTGAATGGTTGGCAAGTATTTTTGTTACAAGTATATTCGTCTATAAGACGGGTATTCACCCTAATCATAGAAACCGCATCTCTTACTCACGTACTGCCTTCGAATATTCAGCTTCCAAAACTGAATACTGAGCGTGCAAAGAATGTTTCTTACCGTAAGGTATTGCGCTTCTTCTATGCCTGTAAAATAAACTCTGATGATTTTGGTGATTTAGGGAGCTTTAAGAGAGAAATTTTGATTGTAATTAAAGAATTAATGACATATTTCTATGTAAATTGGTTTCATCTCTCTCTGAAAATAGCTCCATTAGCTGTCACAAGTTCGTAAGGACTTCGTAGGTTGGCGGACAGAAGAAAGAATTTTTATGAGATCACGTTATTTCTGTATTTATTTGTTCTTTCTGCCAATAAATTGATATTCTTCTTCTTCTAAAAACTATAGTAAGAATGAGGCTAGTCTGTTTATTCCAACAATATCTAGGAATCACTGCAAATCGTGTGTAACTTATTTATTTGAAATACGGGCAATGCCCAATTGTACATACAGAAAAACAAACACGTTGCGTGATGACACTGAGTGGGTATCGTGGACGAGTGAAATAAAACATGGAGAAAATAAATACAAATAAAATAGGAAAAGAAATCGAAACAGAATTACAGCCAAAATAAATTAATCTTGTTGAACTTGGTGAAACAGCTGGTATTTAAATGCCTGCGGGGACTGGTTGGTGAATAAGTCGAGGGATGGGTTGAAGGTTAGGAGTTGATTAGCCAGCCGAGGGAGTCTGTTGATGGGTTGGTGACTTATGTAGTTTGTTGGAGAGAATGCTGGTCTAAACAGAGGTGAGTGACGAGAATGATAAGCAGGTACGTTGAAGTTGAGTTCAGCTAGCAAAGTGGAAAGTCAATGCGGCCAGTTACCAGGTTCCGGAGGAAGCGCATATGCAGTGCATTCCGACGGATCCCAAGGGCCATTAGGGCACAGCCCTTCGCTATTTCTTGGGAGCTATAAGTATCGAATGATCGAAGTATCGAACTTGATCTTAAGACTATTCTTCTATCCGCACTAAGCATCTTCCTCCTCCAGCACCAACTTCCTACAATCCATTGCCTTCCGGCAATTCCACGATTCCAAAAGTCTTCGAACGGCCAATATTTTCTGATGTCGAAACGCCGGCGCCTCGTCGCGTCGGGTCTCGCAAAAGTAACCCGACTTGGGTTCCCCTTCACCCGCAGCCGTGAAGGTCGTTGCGCTAAATCTTCGATCTCTAAATGACTGAGAGCAAGCACCATTGATTGCACTGTAACCGTTCGTATTCCAGTCGTGATTTCAGTTCGTTTATCGGCTGCTGGCGATTAGTTAACTTACAATCCGTGAAACAAGCCTTTCTGCAATGTCGGAAAATGCGGTAGGTATCTCGTTCCCCACTAAGTTATTGTTCAACTACCACTATTATTACTATTCAGGTTTTTTTTATTCAGCGTTCTCGGCACGTGAAGCGTTGTGCCCCATTATGTCGTGACACCTGCTTCTATTCTCATCGTATTGCTTTTACATAGTTTGAAGTAGAATCCGGTCAACAATTAGTTGAATTACAATCAAATACTTGAGTTTTGTTCTTTAAGAATCGGTTGAAAGACACCAATAAGTCTTCAGGCTGACGTTTCAACATAATACTTGTATATCATCATCAAACCATATCGGAAAGCTCGAGACTCCTTTCTGAATGGAAACCCAAATTTTTTATCGCATCATGGGATTCTACACAAATTGTACGAAGAAGGCCTTAGAAGATAGAAAGATTTGATATAAAAAACGCTGCAAATTCTTTCACTGGGGTTTATTATTCAATTGGCTTGCGTTCATAATTTGAATTTCTACTAAGCTTTGGACCCTGTTTCACAGGTGATAGAGCGATTATTGAATTTCAGGAGATATGCATAGAGCATGTAAATCTGAATCTCAACCAAAATACCTATTTGGATTGATCAGTTGATCATATTTGTGTACCTCCTGAAATTCAATAACGCTCCATCACCTGTGAAACACGCACACTCCAAAGCTTAGTGGAAATTCCAATCATGAACGCATGCCAATTGAATAATAAACCCCAGTGAAAGAATTTACAGCGTTTTTTTATGGTTATCAGAATACTTCAACCCGTGTGTCGGCTACAAACCCTTATAGGAGTTTACTCCAGTATCCACGTTCACTACATCACTAGGTTACTGCAATCAAAACAAAACAATAATAAACCAAAATAACGCAAATGTTGGCACCATAAATCGGGCCATACATCGGGAATGGTTTGAGCTACAGACCTGGGGAGGGGCTCATTCGATTCCTCATGGAAATTTCTTCAAAAAAAGTCCATATTTAGGCCGCCTTGGTTATTTTGGAGGTTTTCAGGGATTTTACAAAACTTTGACAACCCTTAAAGGGCACCTTAAATTAAGTGAGAGTGCTGGCTAAAGAATTGCGGCGTTGTCGGACCAATATTGATTTTTCGTGAAAATTTCAGATTTTTTGCTCCAGCCGTTTGGGAAAAATCGTGCGTACGGCGGACGGACGGGAAAATTTTTATTGCAGATTCGGATTCTACACCCTTTGAAACGTAAGCCATGAAATTTTCAGGGGGGGTTAGAATTTTTTTTTTTTCAAGAGCGATTAAAATGGTTTTATTATTGAATAATAAACCAAAGCGTATGGTAATCGTGTAATAAAGTCGGGAGAACATTGACCTATACTGAGTGATTGTCGACACAAAGAAGTAGTGCGCCTTTCTGAGATAGTTGACAAAGTTTTGCTATCACGTAAAAACAAAAACATTTTTACACTGATATTGTAATAAAAGTTTTTAAAATATAATTGAACACTTCTAAGCCCGATATTAGGTAGCACGATACACTAATTTATTACCACTCACGACTACTTAGCTGAAGCAATGACTTTCATATAATTTCGTTGATTATAGTTTGTTTGTTAAGGTTGGTTCGGTTGTGTTGTTAAAGATGAACATCTTACTGATGTATTGATCTATTTCTATTAGGGAGAAGTTAAATATGTCTGGACATCGTCCGTTGAATCGCTTGTTTCTATATTGAATCCGTTTCGTGTTCTGACAGCTGCATTACAAGCTGAACGGGTTCGTTGGACAAAACCATTCGAGCGCCCAAGGTGGTGGGAATGTTATTTCCCGAAGAAGGCCCTCATTAGACCCCCGAAACAGGGGGCCCTGGAGAGGGCTGGAGCCCCTTCAGAAATAGTTTCTGGAAAAGAAGAGGTGGGCAGCAGACACTCGTGTATTATCTAACACTGATCGATAGAACTCCAGGGACTTTAGGACGCTAGCCAAGTTAAACAAGACCAGCTCAAAGGCTCTACGGAAGTTTTTATCTCGGGGTTTCTCACCTTGAAAGCCCTTAAGACGATTTTTACGCTCCCCTCCTTCAGATAACTCGCAGGCTATGTTTGTCTGCCGGAACTGTTCCGTAATGGAATTCCTTCCATAGCTTCCTATTCGCTATGATAGTTTTAACAAAATTTTGTAAGAATAAAGCTATTGTAAAGGTATGAACTAATGAATAATTTTGGAAAGAAAACAAACATGGTCTGTACGATGTTGATTAAACGTAACCGCACACTACAGGCTTGGTCAGGTGTGCGTTTACCTTTAGCTGTTTAAATAACGTTTTAAATTAATACGCGTGCTGTTGCGAAGAGTGGGACGTTAGTTAACTGATGATTTATTGTTTAATCCCATAACTAAGTGATTAATTAGATATACCTAAATTTGTTCATTTTTAATGGTATCCATGATAACTTAGTTTTTAGTCCATGTTAGTAGGTTTGGTATCCATGATAATTTAGTTACTAGTTACGCTTTTGAGTACCCAACTAGTAGACAAAATTGCGTTTTGCTCCACCCTGCTGTGGCACATTTATCAATAAACTATAAAATTCGTAATGGGACAGTCCGAAATCAACCGTTACATTAGGTAACATAAATTCCATCGAAATCTTGATAAAATAAGCTTATAACAAGGGATTTATATTTGCGCATGACAGTGACTACTGTTGGTCAGGCGGCAGATATTCTCCACCAGTCCCTAATTCTCTGATAATTTCCTTGTAAATGCGTATTATTATTACCGTATTATTCGGATTTACGGACGCATATGACCATAGCCCATTCATCAAATATGCCTGGAGATTCGCAGTGATTGATTAGAAACAAGAAAATTGATCAAGTTTCAATTTTTTTTTTTTTTTTTTTTTAAATTCGATACCCAAAGTGATTGCAATTTTGAAATGACCCAAATGCAATTTTCATGATTTCAAACAGATAAGCTTCAGCTAAATAAAACTCATCAATTTTAAATTCTTAAATCTAAATTAAAATCATGATCATTAAATAAATTTTCATAAATTATTGTAAATTATGAAGTGCTAGTGTGGTCTCTTCTTTCGTGATTAAACATATTTCATAAAGCGCAAGTGAAAGTGTAGTGATGTATTACTACATTTGGGTATGCAGAAAAAATTCCAAATTTTTTCCCAACTTATGTTCTTGAAATCGTAATGTTTAAACCGTACTGTCTGAAATTTCTAGCAAATGTGTTAGTAACCACTCAATAAAAGCATTAATAAATTTAAACAAAACAGGTTCAGGGCTAGTGTTTAGGGATGAGCTTTACTAATTGTACCTATTTAGATGCACAATTTTGAATAATTTACTAACGAAGAAGAGTCATTTGGTGGAGTAATGAGATTTTAGCGACGCCTCGGCTTTTATGTCTGACTCATTAAATTTTCGTGGTTTCCCCTCCCTCGTTAAATCCCGGGAAATACGTTTTGCGTTTTATTGGTGACAGGATTTGAATTATAAATTGGTGCTTCAACTTTGTTTATACGTAATATATATTAAAGTTCATTATGCCGGGCCGTGTATGTCGGTTTTATTATTCATTCGATGATCCCGAGGTCCGCTGAATAATATATTACACCCATAAAATGATCCTCTGTTTAGGTTCGTCTGACCGCACGATGTGCAGGTCTCTTAGAACGATTATGGTTTGTTGTAGATAACTCCTGAGAAACGTGTGCTTTTACTTATTCATGCAATATATTGATCAGAAGGTTTGTTTAAAGTGGATATGGTGTTTTTCGTGTGGTATGGATATTACGTTAGCATATAGATCGAAGAGTTGTGGTCTTGGATTGATCACAGTAAAACTAAAGCACTCGCATCATAGTCGTGTACAGATCACAGCCAGCAATATGTGGAACAAGATAGCTTTATTGAAGGTGGATCTGTAGCATAGCAGAACCTTCATCTTAACTAAACCTTATCAAATCTCAATGATCTGGTATAGATCAGAAAGGTATGATCTCTGGTATCCCACATTGAGCAATCTCATCATGATCCTACACGGATAGCAACAAGCAGCTCAATCTCTGCAATGTCTTCATGCGCTTACACAGATAACAAATTATGGTCTCTGATGCTGGATACCTTTATCTGATCATATCACAGCACAAATAATTTCCTCAGCCCTGTGCAGATCTCATAATGTGATCTTGCAGAGATAATACCACAGCATAACTTGAACAATATTCCTCATGGCCCTGTGTAGATCACAGCTAGATATTATTATCACAGCTCAAAATGTGTAGTCTTCATGATCTCATATAGATAAGTGCGTTATGGTCTTTGATACACCAATGCACAAATAATGATCTTGTTCAGAACACTGCTGGATACTTTTATCACTGGTCAACGTCTTCATGATCTCATACAGATCAGACTTTATGATCTCTGACATATCCCAGCACATCTTAAGCTATTTCATCATGGCCCTGTGCAGATCACAGCTAGATATTATTATCACAGCTCAAAATGTGTAGTCTTCATGATCTCATACAGTTAAGTGCGTTATGGTCCCTGATACATCTAAGCACAAATTATTATATTTTACAGAACACAGCTGGATAACTTTATCACAGTTAAGTGTGTTATGGTCCCTGATACATCTAAGCACAAATTATTATATTTTACAGGACACAGCTCAAAATCAATCCTTCAAGATCTCATACAGATATAAATACATTATGGCCTCTGGAATATCCCAGCACAAATAAAACAATATCACCTTTTAACGCTGGAAAGCCTACACAAATAAATAATTTCATTTTATTTCAATTAATGAATCTCATCATGATCTTGTACAGAACGCAGGAAGCGATACAGTCTTCTAAACCTTTATCTCTGCTCAAACTATGAAATGTTATATTATCTCACATAGGTCAGGCGTTTTGGTGTCAGACGCACAATGGCACTACGTGAGAAATCTCATGATGATCCTATACAGATCCTACATCACGGCTCAACAAAAATGATGTCTTCAAAACCTCCTTCATACCAAAGCGCTATGGTCAAAGATTGAACCCAGCCATTCTAAATAGCTCTCAATGACGAACATAAAAACAACTGTGTTGTTTCGCAAAATTTTCGATATTGTGATTTTTGAAATTTCAGCCCTGTGATTTCCCTCTCTAAAATTGACCGAGATCACTGTCTCGAATTCAACCCCGTTAGACCGGAAATTTAATTTTTTATTAATTTCCGTTCGGTAGTGTCGTACAAACGCTCCGGACGGAGGACGGACGAATTTTCAAAAATCCGATTTCCGGCTTCTGCACATCTTGAAAAGTTGAACAACTAATTATGGGGGAGGGGTGTTAAACGTTTGTTCTTGATTCAGTATTGAAAATAACAAACCAAAATCAAAAAGATGAATATACTCGATCGTTTGGACATCTCGAGGGCGATCACCCTAGATTCCCTAATGCTAGATCGATATACCTTACGGTTAAAATAAAATTCGAGAAACATGGAACGTGCTTTATCGTAAAACAACTATAATCGTTCAACCATCGATCCAAGAACGGTAATTATTGATTGGAAGCGTCATAAAAATTCTGTTCAGGCACCGATCTTTGAATCGACAAGTAGCACGTACAACTCGAAATGAAGTAATGAAGTGTCTTTATTTCGTTTGAAGTTTCATCATGAAGTTTTTTCTTGTCTTGTTATGAGCCTATGTAGGTCGGTACTGGACATCAATCCCCAGAAATTAATCATCATATGGGGTGGAATGTTGGATTAGTTGGGTTTGTGAAAAGTATAAATTGATATGCCAAAGCTCGAAGTGGTATGCCAAAAGTTTAAATTGAGATGCCAAAAATATTAAAATTGATCTGTGCCAAAGGTTCAAATTAATTTGCCAAAATTTTCAATTTGATAATATGCCAAAAAGTAGCCGGATATAGTTGCAATTAACCCCGATGGGTCTGCCATAATCCTGGATGTCCAGGTTGTCAGTGGCAGCGTGGACATGGAGCAGACCTGGAGGGCTAAGAAAAGTAAATATGATAGAAATGACCTTCGGCAAGCGATATCTGAGCTAAAAGGAGTGGCGCCTAACAACATCAAGGTTATGGCTGCGACCGTGTCATGGCGCGGGGTGTGGTGCGGGAAAAGTGCCACGGAGTTACTTGAGCTGGGCATCTCATCAGGAGTACTTCGTGGTATCACCAACCGCGTCTTCCGGGGCTCTTACGTGTACTGGTGGTCATTTTACGGGGGCACTTCCTTTCATCCCTCTCTTCCTCCTCCATCATCCTCAACTTCCCATATCCCAAGGGTCGGCGTCGGGTAAACCTGGGCGTCCTCCCAACTTCTATTTTATTTAGTTTTTCGCTTTCATATTTTTTAATGGTGTTCCCCCTCCGCCTTTGAGGGGAGATTATCTTTAAAAAAAAAAAAAATGTGTGTGTGTGATTTCATTCTTCTGGTAGCCTAGAAATTAATCCCTAGAACTTAATGTTTATCGATATTGAGTTACTTTCGTTCACATCTCATATAACTTTTATTGGTTTTTTACTATTGTAAACTTTTAGAAAGTAGTTTTAAGTATTGTTTTACGTATTAAGGAGAAGCCCAGTCAGCATTGCTGTTCAAATTTCATAATTATGTACCTTGAAATAAGTTGGTATTTGTGTTGTGCAGTAACTTCTTCTTAATGTCTTCGTTGCGCTGCATTCGCCGACAATTTCCACGGTGTAATTCCCACACCTCGCATTGTTCCTTTAAGAGTCGTCAGCCGGAAAACAAAAACGAAAAAAACAATGGACCTCGTGAGCGTCACCTTAAACGTCCTGGCGTTTAACAAAAGCAATAATCCCCTTCGCAAGCCCGTAAAAATGGCCCGCCCACTGAACCCGGCGCCCCGGCTGCAGTCGTGAGGGTACACGGTTTAAAATAAATCGTTTGTAAGGGGAACCCTCCCCCACGGTCTCTTGATTACCTTGTTAATAAGGTCGTTAGTTCGCGAGCTCGTGACTGAACGAGCTCGAGCGAGGGTTCTTGACGTCTCTTGCCCTCTTGCCAACTGGGGATTCGCGTACCACCCAGGCGACTTCTGTTCCGTCTCGACACCTACAGATTGAGTCTTTTAAACAATTTCAAGCTGATTTTACGCAGTACGTTCTGAACTAAAAGAAAAGCACTGCTCTCAATAATAATTTGAAACGATATCTTCACCAAATAATAAACACAAGATTACCCTATGAAGACAGTTTTCACACAGGCAACGGTTACCCAACAAGAAAGTGAAACATTGAAAAACGCTTTTAATAATTAAAAAACGCTGCAAATTCTTTCACTGGGGTTTATTATTCAATCGGCTTGCGTTCATGATTTGAATTTCTACTAAGCTTTGGAGTGTGCGTGTTTCACAGGATAGGGCGATTATTGAATTTCAGGAGATATACATGGAGCACGTGAATCTGTTCTCGACCAAAATACCTATTTGGATTGATCAGTTGATCATATTTGTGTGCCTCCTGAAATTCAATAATCGCCCTATCCTGTGAAACACGCAGACTCCAAAGCTTAGTAGAAATTCAAATCATGAACGCAAGCCGATTGAATAATAAACCCCAGTGAAAGAATTTGCAGCGTTTTTTTATTGAATCTCAAGACTCTCCCCACAATAAAAACATCTATAATTTATCAAGTCCTTTGGCACTCGTATTGCGTTAAAACTTCCCCAAATCCAAATTTAAACGATGTAGCCAAAGGTAGACAGATGTAGAGGGGGCACACAAATATCATCAACTGATCAATCCAAATAGGTGTTTTGGATGAGAACCGATTTACGTGGTCTATGCATATCTCCTGAAATTCGATAATCGCTCTATCACCTGTAAAACACGCACACTCCGAAGCTTAGTACAGATTCAAATCACGAACGCAAGCCAATTGAATAATAAACCCCAGTGAAAGAATACTTATTTGCCCCAGTAATAATATTGAATAATATTTACCTATATATTATCAGAATGCTTCAACCCGTGTATCGGCTACTAACTACACTACAAGTATTCACATCGGCTATCACTCCAGTATCCACATTCACTACAACTCGAAGCTATCGGCCGGACATCACTAGGTTACAAACAAACAATAATAAACGAAAAAACGCAAATGTTGGCACCATAAATCGGGCCATACATCGGGAATGGTTTGACCTACGGACGTGGGGAAGGGCTCATTCGATTCCTTATGGTATGTTCTTCAAATAGGAAAATATTTAGGCCGATTCGACTAGTTTTGAGGTTTTCAGGGATTTTACAAAACTTTTACAGCCCTTAAAGGGCACTTTAAATTGAGTGAGGGAGCTGGCTCAAGAATTGGGGCGTCGTCGAACCAAGATGGATTTTTCCTGAAAATTTCAGATTTTTTGCTCTAGCAGTTTCGGAGATATCGTGCGTACGGCGTACGGCGGACGAACGGAAAATTTTTTATTGCAGATTCGGATTCTACACCCTTTGAAACGTAAACCATGAAATTTTCAGGGGGGTTAGAATTTTTTTTTCCAGAGCGATTACAATGGTTTATTATTGAATAATAAACCAAAATGATCAAATGAGAGAATTTTTCAAAATTATCGTTCTGCCGTTACTTATGTTAAAAATGTTCAACTCACTTTAATTGAGTTGAAATTACAAATTTTTTTCTGAGCAGCTCGTACGCGCACATTGCAATTTGGCTGACTGTCCTTAAGGTAATGGTCGTGTTAGGAGACGTGAATTTATTCTCTTCCCAAATTACCAAAGAGCTGAGTTTGCATCTTCGTTCCTGACGAAGATTTAATCCTCTCGGGAAATGGTCGGTATCGTTGCCCTCCTGTGCAACCTCCGCTAATTCCATCGTGGAGAAAACGTCCACCAGTCCAGACAGCATGGGCGCCCGCAGAATCAGGATAGTATGCATACATTTCTGTCAGGTTTTAGTGTTTTGGAAAATGCAGTATGTCCAAAATTAATAAATATCGGCGATTCCGCATAAACGCCGGGATAAGGACACGTTAACGAAAAACATGACTATATAAATGACCAAACCCTAGTATTATTATAGCGAAAGAAACAACGTAATTGACAACAAAAAGAAGGATAAGCAAGACACTGAAGAGCAAGTGATACCGGCCTCTGTCTACTGACTGTTCATAGGAACATAGTAAAACAACAAAAAGATGAGCTAATAGAAAAAACCATCAATGTTCTCGGAATGGGTAAGAGAAGAGTAAAATTCTTGTTTAAGTCATAATATTTTCTTCCATTCAGATCATGTCACACCTAAGTTCATTTTGAACTTTTTCACCGCTAAGTTTCAGACCCAATTCCCCCCCCCCCCCGGTGTCCCCCCCCCCCCCCTGAAAAATATTCTGCGGGCGCCCATGCCAGACAGCCATTTTTCCATCTCTGCCTTTAGTTCATTTTCCAGATTGAGTCTTTTACCCAATTCCAAGTTGATTTTGTGCAGTCCGTTCTGAACCTGAAGTAAAACACAGCTCTCAATAAAGATGCGAAACGATACACTCACCAAATAATGAACAATGTTTACCATATGAAGACGTTTTAATTTCAGGCAAAAGTTATCCAAAAGCAAAAGTTACGTTGCAAAAAATTGAAAAATTCTTTTAAAAATTGAACCAGTCCTGCAGCATGACTGAATGAGCGAATTTCCCAAACATATCGTATTGCGATTACCCGTGTTAAAATTAAGTTGAAATGTGAGCACTTTGAGTGCAAAGAAATTTCTATCGATATTATTGTTGAAAAACGTGTTCTAAATCTATTTTCTACCCATCATCTAAATCGTTTTCTATCCAAACAAAAATGTGTGGTACAATTTAATAAAATTCAAGTACAATTTCCAGTTCAAATTATTGAATGACCTATTTCATTGTTTATTAAATTTGTTTGAGTTATACTCCGCTTGAAAACACAAAGTGTCTCGTGTGTGTTCTTTTACCTAATTTTGAGAACATTTTCATGACATTTTCCCATTCTACCAATCAGAACTTAATGCAGAACTATAAGTTATACCTACTCGTTTCTCAAAATTTCAGTGAGATAACTGTAACAACTATGGATTAATTTGTAACGAAACATTCCGAGATTTCTCAACACACAAAATGTCTGCATTTCCATCTCATTTCCTCAGTTTTAACTTCATTTGATGACGTTTCACTGTCATCGGAATTGAACGTTTAATTTTTGAGAATCACTTTTACAGTTCGTTGATGTATTCATTTATTTCGTATTCAGTCTTACCAACAGTTTGTAATCTAGTATGTATACTGAATGTGGTATTTCTGGTATGTTTGGTGTATGTCGACTGCAATTGTTTCCTTACTCGATCGAATGATGAAGCAGATACCGCCAAACGGTTGATCGCTCGAAGCTTGCTCCCCTGGGGGTAAGATCAAGGTTTCCGGATTGCGGAAACACTCGTAAACACCGCGGTTTAACTGTCTCAATAAATTTCGAAATCCGCAGAAAATGGATTATTGGCGGTTCTGCGAGTAATGACTACGTGCTCACGCTCCAGATCAGACCAGATCGCGATATCGCAAAAACCCCTCCTTCGGATAGGGAAATGAACTCGAGCGAGCCTCTTAAGTGCTTAAATACCTGAATGAATCAGGAGGACTTTGATTTGCGGTAGGTGCCGTGTCATTAATATAACAGCGGGAACCCAGTTGTTGTGCCACATCGCCGATAAACTTCACCTACTTACTTCTGCTCCGAGACCACATCCCTTTCTTGAACTCGTTCGGCTACTGAAGGCATTTTGACTTGTCGTGGTGGGTATCACAGCTCACAGATTGTGGATCCATTAAGCTATATTTACAGCAGAGGTTCCTTAACGGAACAACAACTACCAACTTCGTATTACTCGTTGAGATCTATGAGAAAACTTACGAGGAATATAATACTTGACTTTCCACTCGATTCTGACTTGTGTTGATCAACTAATGACTCCCGTTGTCAAACTGGCATCTGATTGTACGGTGTATCGAAACATTGCACACTGCTTTCTTCTATTTCAAATTAAATCGATTCATGTACTTCTCTTTTCCAATATCTTTGAACGTGTTCTCGCTATAGTGTTTCCATAGCCTTCTCCTAGAAAAATGACGCAAGTTCCGCATTGAATAAACATCAGACTTCTTGCATCCATATCTGAGTAACTTACATTTAGGGAAACTTTTTTCATGTAAAGAAACTAGAAACATCTATCGATTTCACCTAAACGCCATACGGGTATTTGATTAAAGCATATAGGTAGTTGTTACGCATGATGACTGTTAGTGTTGATGTTGCAAAAACTTCTCTTATTAACTTTCTATTCTATTTCAACATGTTTCTTTTGTTGGTTTTGGTTTATTATTTTCAACAATGAACCTTTGTATCGACCAAGACATCAAATTGTATACCCCTCTCCCTATCTGCAAATTACTGCAGCAAAGTTAGTGAAACTTGGGTCAAAAATCACTTTTTAGGTTAAGTTGTCACTGAATTCTCGACATCGATCTCAGTTAATCCTAAACGGTGAAGTTGGAACGCTGAGCATTTCCAAATCGGAACATCGAAAACTTTCGAAGTAACACTATTGTTTTTATGTTCGTCATTGATAGACGTGCCTTCAAAGAATTGACTAAGCCCACCCGGACAGCTCTGTGTTCACCCGTTCTCTCTCCCTTTGAATGTAAACACGAATGTGAATGTGGCAGGATTGAATTTGCTGATATAATTGGTATGGAATTTTGTTCCAAGAGTTTCTTTTGAAATCGAGTTATTCAAGTCTTATTTTCAGTATAGGTCTCATGTTAGGTCCATGTTGTCAACCCAAAATAATTCAATGCCTCATCAAGTCATCAAGCCAGTTTGGGCTTATGGTGCAAAATGGACGAGGTGTAACTCTCAAAACAATCGCGATATCACGCGATACTGCATACCGAACAATCACATTCATACGGGCCACATAAAAACCAAAGCTAATGGAGTCATTAATAATCAAGCCACTGCATTACAACACATCCAGGCAATCATGAAAAGCCAAGATTCGTCCTTGCCCGGCTACCATTCTCCGGACATTCCCACTTGTTATCATGGATGTACCAACATAAAATACCAGCTTTGGTGTAAAATTGCTAATCAATCTCCAAACCCGAAAGATTTCGTTCTTTTCGCCGCTGGGTTGTTCGTTTCATATTCAGTTCATGACCTTTACTTCAGATGCCAGGGTTGTGCGCATCTCCTCATTACATACAACGGTTCAAACAGTCCTTCGAACAGAACCCAACTGAAATAACCCCAAATATTACAAGAAACATCACGTAAACTAAACATTTTCGATGATGCTTTTGGAAAAACATGTCATTCATCGAGGTCCATGAATTAATCACAATTTTTGGAGTCCAACACTAATCCGTTTATTTGAGAATAAATCCAAGTAACAAAATCTATCGATGTTAAAATACTGCTCTCAATTGCAAGTGCTGAATTCATGAGCCTTACTCTATTGTTTGAATGTCATGCATAGAAGCAGCGCAAGATTTTTCCAAGAGGTCTACTATATTGGTTGCTACCACAACAATGTCTTATGGAAATAGGAAATTGTGTATAAACTAGTCCATACAACCTGAGAGTTTTCTGTTTTGGGAGTAATACAAATTCGGTCTTTTCATACATTCTTTGTGCAAGAATTTCCATCCATGGTTCACCTGCTTCAATTTCACTCCCCACTTAATCATAAATCTTCCGAATCCATTCTTCCAATAGTACCAGTCCATGGATATAGAATTAAACTCCAAAATATTGATAGAGTTTGTTTTGTATTTCTATATAACTGATTTTGCAGAGTCTGCACAATCGCGTGACACTTCTTCTGTGGTATTGATACGTTTCCAACTGCTTGGGAGGTTAAGTTTGAATTTCCAACAAGATGAGTGATAGCATTCCAAATACTTGTAACGGTATGCATTATATGATTGATCTGAACTATTTATACCTCTATATTATTGTATTTGAACGGAAGGAATTGTTGTCCTGACTTCTGATCTCAGTTTATCCTTCCCACGCATATTGTGAGAAGCGATGAGAGTTTAACGTCTGGGTATAAACATGGATCGGAGGATTTTATGATACTCCGATGGTAAGATAACATTCTCCAGCGACATTATTTTGAGTTTCTTTTCCTTTATCGTTGGAAACTATCATCCGGCATTATCGCGGATCGCGGATAATATCGACTCCGCGGGGCACGATCTGTTTACCTTCGGCTATGTGTACCGAGCCACCACGGACGATTCAATGCACACGGTAAACATGGAAGCGGTTGGTATTCAAGGGCCACGTTCGTTCGTGTTATAGTGTTTAGCCGTGTTTGTCGAAGTACTTAAACCACTGTCACGTTCTGTGCGTGTTGACTGATTGGATCAAGCAGGCGAAGAGGTGGGTTGGAACGGACGATAAGAGGTGGTACCCTCACGTGTCAGTCCCATTTATGACTTCTTGGAATGCGTTTATGTTCAAGATGACTAACTTCGTTTTGACTATTAGCATATTGATGTTAGTTGTATCCTGAATCGTCCACGAAACACATCAGAAAGTTGGCAATCAATTTCTGTCATTAATTCCAACTTACTGCCACTGAAAATCATCATCTTTCATAACCAGGAAAGATGGATAGGTATGCTTTCTGATTGTGGCTGTGAATCGCCTATTTGCTACAACTGCACAAAAAGGGACTATTTCTACTCAATCCAACATAGTCCATCCTCATTTTCCCGGGAAAACTCCCGCTAGAAACTCTTTAAGTAAAAACGTACTCCGAACCAGGGACTGACAAAACAGGCTAAGGCATTATTGAAATATTAACTCCTAGTGTTTATTTTAAATCATTTACATTTTGTTATTGAAAAATACATTTATTGTAACAACTCAATAAACAGTATTTCCTCAGACGTTAATAATGACCATCAGGGAAGTACTTGTGATGCACGGCTCATCCCATATTGATCGGCATTTATTGTCTATCGGCACACTATGATTCACACGGTTGCAACACAGTGTAGCATAGCACTTCTGTAGCAGATATCATGATTAACACTCGCTGTCATCAAAAGAAACAACACCGAAGAAAAAAACCAATGCTGTTGAAGAGAATCGATAATGCCTATAACCATCACAAACCAGCATCAAAGAGAAATTCTAACTAAATTCAATACTTAGTTGTCCTATCCGGTTTTATACGATTATCTGCAATGATAACCCTAGGTAACACTCGCTAATCATAGATCATTTTGGACGCCTGGATAGATCATCAATATTGATTAACTGGATGTGTCGTAATTTCGTGTTTTGATGATTAATGATTTCATAAACTTTGGTATCTATGTGGTCAGTATGAATGTGATTATTTGACGGATACGCATGATTGTACGATATCGCAATTATTCTGGGAGTTACAGCAGGTCCATCTTGCACCACAAGCCCATACTGGCTAGATGACTTGATGATATGCATTGCATTTAGTTGGGGTTAACGACAAGAATCGGTTTTGTTGAAACTGAAAGACACGGATAAGTTCATTCCAAAATCACATCCATTCGCATCAACCAGTTCGTGTTTTGACATTCTCTTATTGTACCCTGGTAATCAAAAAGATGTTTGATTACAATTCTATCTCTAAATGGCGGAGAGAATGAAGCGTCCTTGTCAAAACACAAGAAAAGCTGCAAATTATTACACAGTGGTTTATTATTTCTCTTTCAGAGTAGCCCTTCTACGTAAAAGACTACTGACGTAGTCTGTGGCACATCAAATTAACTAGCAGCCTTGCGCACCTGTATCTCGTAGTTGCGTTCCAGGGCTATTAATATTTTAGCACGGTAGATCAATTAAGAACGAAATTATCCACATGAATCGTTCAGCTGATCACTGTGTCTACATACCTTTTAATTGACTTCTAGATGACCCAAAGACAGTTGGATAACTTCGTCTTTAATATAATTCCGTGAACACCAACCTTCACAAGCCCCAATGTATGGTACATGAGCTGATATCAAAACACCTACAGTAGAGCAATTTACTGTTCATGGACACGATGCGGAATCGACGAATGGACCACTGAAATTTAATGAGATTATGTAAAGCACCTCTCTACTTCTCACTTGTCCGTAAATATATAAACATTTATCTTGGAAACTCTATTTCAAAAGGCACTCTTGAAAACAAAATTCCATTGGAGAGACAGTAGCTCATCATGTTCCACTAGCCTACGTGCTGATTTTTATTCAAGTCCAAACACGTTCACACTCATTTGATTTGATCCAATACTTTTGGAGAAAAGCTCTGGACGGCTGACGGACGGGTTTTCTTTTGATTTTGGGGGTCTACATTCTTGAAACGTACAACCACAAATTGTGAGGGGCAGTTTTTTTTTCAAACTTAAACTGTTCTTCCTTAAAATTAATTTAAAAAAATATTGGATTACAAAGGTTTACTTATTATTGTAAATTATGAGCCAATCACCATTTTATCCATGCACAAACCTATACAAACCTGCCTTTACACCTTTTCTGTTAAATGAATTTAAACTATCTTGTGACTAATCACTAATTACAACTCCTTGTTTGCTATTCGCTACCTGAGTCAAAATCCAAAGGCTTTCCCTTTTTACCTCATCGTCACGAATCCATGACGACAAGATGATATCCAGAGGCCAGATGATTCGATGCAGGATTAATCACACGGTTAGAGATGTGCTGATGTGGCATTTCATATGCTACGCAGGCTCACGCAATACCCTGACGTGCTCGGGCCTCGTCTAGCGTTCAGTAATTTCACCGTGTCGACACGGGCAGTCGACAAAACACGAATCCGGTTAGAGACGGTGAAAACGTTTATTCCCATCCCGGAGACTTTCGTGTTCCCGTGTTGAAACGGAACGTATGTATACATAAATATATGCGCTCTGGAAGCTCTCGGGAAACAATCCCCGTCCTGTCAGGGCTTCTGGAGACAGACATCCATTTTCCAAAAGGGATTAGACGGTACCGACAGGGCTAATCACAAGTTGATCAAAATAATATCCAGCGTTTCGGAAGAGAGGCCCTCCTCGCTGGCTGCACGGCACAAAAGAATTGAAGCGGAGCTGAATTAATCAGGATTGAAAAATGTAGGCCCGATATCCCATTTGTCAGAATCCGGTTGAAATTCGTTCGTCTTCACGGTCCCTTCAACAAACCCTAATTTTTTCTTGTTGGTCAGATTCAACATAATATATTCTTGCACAACCGGTCGTCCTGTTTCCCAAGTCACTCTCCCATTTTATTGACTTGTTTGTTTGTATTAACTTGAGTTTCTGTCATTCGTCCGTTGCGAGCACTCACAATAACGCAACAATACCGGGTGGTTATTGTGGATTCTTTATCTTTAAATTGACAATTCTTTCGAAGGCGTTGATTTCTGGCAGCATTTCTGTCCTTCAAACATCCATGTGCCACAGCCAACTGGGCAGACGGCAAAGCATTAAAATGTCCAAGTTGCCAGTACTTGTTGTTCACATCATCAATCCGAATACTCGCTCATGTGCAGTCGTTTCTTAACGGACTCCCATAATTTCGTTTTAAAATATAATGCGGTCTTTCGCAGGTTCTTACAACGTTTCCTCGATCCCCCTGAAGGCAAATAAATAACGAATAAACCAGTTTGTAATCTCAAAACTGTTTGGGAGGTCGAATTTCCTCCCTTCTCCTCCACCTGCACCGAAAGAACCGCAATCATTTTTATCTGAGAGCAAACTGGAACAGAAAAGTGTAGCCACCTGGTTTCCACGTGATGCACTATCATGCCCATCATCTTCATACAATTTCCGAGCTGCTCCCATAGAACCAGGTCGGTTAGGAGTGCAACATGTCTTGGATGAAAAAACGATTCAAAATTATTTTACAAAGGTTTATTAATCATGTAATCATTTCTAAACCTTTTTTTTCGGCCTTTATTTTCCATTGTCCAACTTGATAACAATTTTCTTATTAATATTATTTATGGGTTGTAATCAATTTTACACAAGAATTTAAAAACCGCAATTTACAGCAATTTTGCTTTTTCAGTCTATATGATGGTGGACATTGAGAAAGGTTGTTGAATTTTGCTGATGATTGTATCGATGAAGAGTTTCCTATTATCGACATAGGATAGGACATAATAACAGAATGTGCTCGATGTTCTCGTCATTCAACAAAGCAACGACGGCTAGTTCATTTATTTGATAATTACGAGCAAGCCCAATTACATGAAAGAAAAGAAAGCAGCAAGACAATAATTCGCAGAATCGAATAGAAAACAAGCAGAAATAAAAATAGTTATGGTAGTTCAACATAATAATCAAGCTAAGTATAAGAGCAAATCAAGCACTATACACTGAATAAGGGGGATGATGATACAATAGATCTCAGCAGGGCAGGGGAGTCACAAAAAAAGTCATAAGATGGGTTAGTTGGTGAAGTTTCACGTACAATCTTGTGTAAGTAAGCCTTGGTGACTTGTGTCTAGCATCGAATCCTGGACATGCACTGCTAAAACCTCTTGGAGTTTCCGACTATATTATAAAACCATGGTATTCTTGGTGGTACTGGGAATTTGTATACATGGTCGTTGGAATATTCCGTTTGAAATTCTGTTTTTGCCAGGGCTGAGAAGTAGCTGTAAAGATCTGTAGGGTATTGTGGCTCGATACATTCGTATGGATTGATTGTTTCTTGTTTAACGACTCCATCAGCTATTCCGTCCCCACGAATTCTCACGTGGCTTCTGATCTAAGCAAAGTGGACATGTATGCCTTGGAGCTTAAGTTGGTGTACTGTTCGGATTGTTATACTCTCTGTTCAAAAGATGTTACGGGACCGATTTTCTGCAACTTCTGCAGAGCGCTATGGGAATCTGAGAGAATAACATTTGTTGGGTATTTCTGTGGGCTACTCTCAATGTGTTCTTCTGCCAAAAAAAGAGCGTTTATTTCAGCAGAGAATATAGAAACCTGATTCCATAATCTCTTACTACCTGATATTTTGCATGTGTCATCGTAGTATGCGCATGTTGTTCGACCTTTTTTGAGCCATCTGTATAAATGTGTCTGCTTCTTGGAAATTTATCTTGGAGTGTTTTAATTGTTTCCGCAAACATTTCGTAGATGAAATTATTTTTTACTTCATAATTTTGTGTATACGTATAACAAATTGGTGCTGTTGCCAATATGTTCATTATACGTAGTCTGTGGTAAGTTATCTAAATTCGGATTTCATACCTTGTAACAAGCAACAGAAAAGAGTAGCCATCTGGTTTCCATGCGATGCTCTATCATGACCATCATCTTCATATAATTTCCGAGCTGCTCGCTGCTCCCGGAGAACCAGGTCGGTCGGGAGTCAAACGGCGTCGCAAGGTCGAGGAGGAAATCCAGGCGAACCTAGCGGCCTGACCCATCTATCTCCCGCCTTGGCGCCGCACAACGTCGCGGTCCCCAGCCCACTTCTGCCTTTGATATAATCTGCTATTAATTATTAAAGGCCAATCAAAACAAACGATTCCCCACCAGTTCCTGTTTGCCCAGCTCGTCTCTGGTATAACGGAAAAAAGTCCATCTCTCTACTCCGGGGAGGAACTCCGGAGGCGAAACTGGGGCGGCGCCTGGAGTTGCGTTATGCCCCCAAGGACTCCGGGAGCGATCCGTTTAATTTGATAATAGAATTTTTCTGCGGGAGAACCGTACAATTAGGGGTTTAGCAAGAATCGGCACTCGACGGGCCCGTCGGTTCCAGGGAACAGGTTATTTCCCTCCACTCCGGGCGAGATGATGGTTTTTCGAGGAAACGCCGGATCCCGTCTCATTTCGCACGGGCCGGCCTCCACGATCATAATTGCAACGAGATACAAATCTCTAGGGAATTATTAAAAAAACAAACAGCAGCCTCGTTCGGGCCTCGTTCAAACGCCGATCAAAAAACGGCAATTTAAACGAGCCTTTACCTACTTTCTAAAATACGAACAAAAAATAGCAGTATTTCTCAATGGCGACAAAAAATCCAATATATAGAAACCAAATTGACGTCATATAACGGAGAGCATCTGTCAAGCGAAAAACAGGTGAACCTACAAACTTACATACGTATACACCTAAGGCCAGTTCTACGTCTAGATCAACTCTTCACAGTCACATGGCTACGGCACAACACTATTGATCAGGAGCTTGTATGTTCAAACTCAGCAGATAATGGACTTTTTCTCTTGTAAGCTTATACATTTTGGCATAAATGCAGGTTTTGACATCAAAACGCAAGGACACTAGTTTTACCACATGTTCTGATCTATTTGTACCTATACAGTTGATTATAAGCCTACTAAAACGACTGATTTAGGATGGTATTTCATTTTTGAGATGCCAAACCACCAAACTGTACAGAACAATAACTCCATATAAACAAACAGGGACTTTTGAGCTCCGGTAGGTCCACTTTATGGCTCCAATAATTAAAGCACGAATAATAGTAAGCTAATGGTACATTCATATTGGCGGCTTGATTAGAGATAACTAGTGGTAATCCAGGCTTCTGTGTTCTGATGCTGTGGCCATCTGTAGACAACTTTCTACCTTTGGATGATCCTCATAATAAGAACGAACGAGAAGAGGTACGGAGCTTAGATAGTGAGTATTACCCATTGACCTGTAAACGTCTCTAATTTTAAGTCCGACTCTTGATTATCCTGAAAATTTTGCCACCACCTGCATTTTCCCACGTTGCAAGATTTGATATTTAATCCGATTGTTTTTCAAAATATTTGATCTTCAAGCTTTGAATTTAGTATTTCAAGCGTTTTGGAAAATCTCGGAAAGAAAACTACTTTTCGCAGAAAATACATCTAACATGATTTGATGCCGAAACGCTTCCAAACCTACCATCTGGGTTTATTATTTCATTTTTAATATTGCCCAATTGGTCTTTGTCATTGTGAGGTTTTGGGGGTCACTTTTAGGCTCAACAATTGCGAGTATTATTCACGGGTAAGTTTCTGCAGATCTGACAACTATTTCATTTGATTCTGTGTCCAAAATCACCAGAAAAGTGACAGCACAACTTGTCAAAACCTGGTTCTAGTTACGTATTTGACACAGGTCACCTATACGTGTGAGGCGATCTTGCTGTTTAGATGTAGAAACAATTCTAAGGCCGGCGAAACGAACATTGCAGTTTTGGAATCTATGAACCTCTAAATGCAAGATGTTTGCCATACAATTTCGAAGGCAATTTATTATTGTTTTATAATAATTATTATTATTGCAAATAATTACGTTTTTTCTAATAGCAGTTTGGGCTTAGTGGTTGTTGAACTAGATTTCTGAACAACCTCTCTCATCTAGTCTGTCAGGATGGAACCATGATGATCCGAACAAAACACAATAGTGTTTTTAGTTAGATGTATAATTATTGGCAGTTGATGTACGACGCTGGGGGTCCTCGGAAATCACCTCCTAGATCCGCCGTTACCAAACCACGATGTTATCCGACTTGGAGGAATAGGTTTTACGGACTTGGAACTTTCTGTGCGGGTCGATTCTACGTCCTGACGTGAGAAGAGCATTAGAATCCCTGGGAGGCACATCACGGCAGCGTTGAAGTATAGCAGGCTCCCAAGTCGGAGGGAATCCAATCGGATGGGCAGACGAGCTCCCATTATTCGGATCTGAGAGGTGTAATTTGAATAGGAAATGAATTGGTGGATTCCCTCTCGGCTGCCTCCACGATTAGCGGCGATGTGAACTTCTAGGCTGGTCCGATCTGAGGATGTCTACCCGATCCTAGATAGGCGATTTTTCAGGATGAATCTGAGTAGGACTGAAGATCTTATCTGACTGATATTCACACAAACAATTTTTGGGCCTTGATGACATACATTTAGATACAAATTTGATGGCGTTGTTTATATGGGCCGAAATGCCTACTCTCACCCTTATGCAAATGGCAATAAAAAACTCGTATTACACACCTCAATTTTATTAGCAAACTCACATGGCACATTCATGTAGGTAATACTGGACGGAGTGTGTGTAGTCATTGATTAATCTGCTTCACATCCACTACAGTTCTCTCCTTTTTTAAAAGCAGCTTTGAATTCATGTTTTGCGCTAGTCGTGCGGATACATCCATCGAATGCTTTGAGATTCCTAAATAGACCCATGGGAATATTAGTTCGACCTAAAAACATCTGAAACTGTTGGTTACGTTTCGCTTCGAGTTTTAATCACAATCTTTGATACATAAAAGTTGCATAAGAAATGAATTTGTTGACTCCCTCGTTAGTACTTTTTGTTAAAGATCTCAGAATGTCTACTTGATCCTCCAGATTTTTGACGATAAATTGAAAATAAACCGAAACCAAAAACCATGTTGATCGATTGATAGCAGTCCGTTTTTCATAAAGACCTGAAAGTTGAAAGAAACTTGATCATTCCAATAGAACTGCAAATTCAAAATGATTTCACAGTATTAGGAGAAGCTTGAACCACTCCGGGTTTTGTTTTCATGTCAATCTGATTTTGCCGATTGATTGTCGATGGACGTTCTCGTAGGATTTGCTTAAAGAACAAACATGATTTGTCAAAAATATACTTTTGAATTTCGAAATTAGAAAAAAAGCATTGTAGTTTTTGGTATACTATAAAACTCAAAATCGAAGCAGAATCGCTTTTGCTTTTATTACGAAATTGGATAAAATCGGAAAGCGGTTTAGAAATGGAGAACCCATGGGATTCAGAAACAAGATAAAATAAAAATATAAGAAACAAGAATGCTTCTGTTTGTTTACCTCAATTGAATTGAAGCTTGGGATATGGCGTTATATACAGTTTAATCGTATAACTTCAACCGTCCTGCTTGGGATCTCGCCAGCCCATCTCACACCTCCCGTATGACTTTAAGGCTGTAGCCTGACCGTCTACCGAACCCTTAGTGGAGTTTGATCAATGAGGATAATAATTGGCTTATCCCGGATTGTTGTCGGTTTTTCAAGCGAAATTTCGTACATTACGTACATTTCGTACTACGTATCATGACAGAAGAAAAATCACATGTTCAATTAGGTAAGCTCATTATTGAAAATTAAACCGATCAAGGTTCAAAAAACCAAAAACGGTTCAAGTATCGACACTGCTCACTACATTCTTTTTCATGGATCAACGTTTCTTTTGGTATTTGCAATACTGATAATCCAGAGTACTTGAATTTGAATCACATTCTAACAATAGTTGCGATGATAATAACAGTTGTGTAAATGTAAGCAAGATCAAAAATACCTAGTTCAAGTGTCCTTCTACGAGATCATCTGATCTATATTAGTTTCGTGACAACATTTCATTAAACTTGACAGGTGAAACTAAACGGAGTGACGATTTTGTGGCTTATTCGCTTCCTCATTCCCAGCACTCTCTCACCTTAACGTCATAAAATGGCAGCCCTCGTATAAATGCCAAACGATGATTTCACGTCAGCCTGTAACTGGCGTCAACTATGAATCTCTGCTAGGAAATTCTCTAGAATCTACGACCACATAAAATTACTTTGATGATAGTACTTCTGCTGATAACCTACTGTTAACCGACCATCATCGTTGATGCCTGTCATCTCGATCTGTTACTAGTTGTACCAGGCAATTATTCTTATTGTACGTTCGATCACTTTAATAAAACTAATAACTAGTATTAGCGAACGTTACTTACGATTCATTATTACTCAATTCGGAAAGTTTCTCACAATCCACTGTGGGAATCCACCTCTAAACGTTAATTGCAACTTTCCTTCGACACTAAATACTTTTCATTTTTATTTCTACTCGTGATATTGGTTTATTCTTTTCATTAATGAATCCTGGGAAACGTAAAAAAATAATGTTTTTATCCAATCATATCATCAGGGCGAAAATTATCAGACCACAATACTGCAAAATGATGCTAGGGAAATGCCCATTCTTATTTTTTTCTGTGAACGTAGCAAATTGTAAAACATCGGAATTCTTATTTTCCTTCTTTATATCTGTGAAATTTCCAGTAATACCTTTTTTTTTTAATCAGTCAATTCGATGTACTACAACCTTGAATTTTTCTCCAAGTGTATCACCGTAGCAAAATAGTTTCCATTTCAGAAGTTGAAATTTCAAAGGAATTCACCAAAATAAAACATATTGGTTGGAATTTCATGTTTTAGAGAATCCTAACATATTTGGTTCAGTGTCTGCGAGGTTCTTTGCAAATTCTTGTTACAGGTTAATTTCTAGAGTCTCTATCATATTTCTGGGAATAATTCTTCGGTTCTCTGTTCACAATAATTCAGTTACGCATGGAAAAATGTGAAATCACACGAGCAATTCAGCAAGCAGACCTTTGAAAACTTCGGCAGTTTCATGAGTTGGCATTTAATACATCTTAATTATCATTAATTATTTTTATCAATAATAACGACTGTATCAACTTAATTTGGTGAAAAACGGACTTTCAATAGTCATCAAAAGTTATATCCGATATGCTCCTTATTTTTTAAAGAAGCTACTCTTGTCATATTTGGATTGTATGGATTCAATCGACTGGAAACTTCATTCTGTACAACTTTTGGTTTTTAAACAATTTAGAACATAAATTGCGCTTAAAATTGAGGTTTTCTTTGTTGATATTGAACAAATATGTGAAGTATAATTTACTCTTTAGGTAGACGTTGCTTAAAAAACAATAAAACCATATTAAGAAAATGAAGAAACAAAATTACGAGCGTCCAAACATTGTTTCTATTGTTTCTGATGTATGCGTGATAAACATGCATTGTTGGCAGTGCAGGGTGAAATAATTATAAACATCGTATTTCCTACTTTTAAAAAAATTCATTGTTGGCAGTGCAGGGTTGAAATAATTACGAGCAAAATCCCCACGCGAACATGACCAGCAACATTTGAAATCATATGATTTGGAAGAGCAACATTTTGTTTACAGAAACTATTGTCGGGCATCCGTTTATTAATACCCACTGATTTCCAACATCTGGTAATAATTGCAAAAATTTGTGATTTTAAGAAAAACGAATCATATTTACATTCAACTAAAAAGATGTTTTCAGTGGTACAAAACATTTGTGGTATAGTGTAGACTGGCACATTCCAACAGAAACCAATCGCTTACAATCGCTGAAATTTGTGACGAACTACTCAAATGGGGGTTGGTTTTGGGTTATCGGGTTAACATGTGTTAAGTTGTAATGTCACACTCGCTCTGAGAAACTTGAGAATTGAATGTCAGGTAGTAAGTTATGCCAATGTTATTCAGGTCGTTACATTCCATTTCGACCAAGTTCTAAGAGTCATAATGGGTTTTAACTATCCTAGAAAAAGTCATTGTCATTAATCCTCGCGACAGTTTCATTGCGACGACCACTAAGTATTGCATAAATCAACGTTGCCCGTTGACTTTTATCGATCTCAGCCACACTCCGTTCGCGCGTTAGGGGGCGTAGACGTAAATCCCTCTTTCAACTCGTTCAATTTGACTGTCTGAAGGAGGCGCGGCTGTTTATTGTGTGGAAACTCATTTCGAGTGAATTATGAGTTAGATCAAAAAACACCCTACGAGTCCGCCCCTTAGTCAGTAGGGTAGTGGGGGATCTCCGGAGAATGATTCACGGGCGTTGTCAGCCAAGGGGACTTCTGTGTCAATATGACGTCATCCCGAACATGTTGGGGTGGGTTAGTTCCAAATGGGGTCCTTCCTTATTGATCGGCCTTGCAAGGTCAATGCGAACAATATTAAGACGATTTCATGTTACGGCCTTGCATAAGAAAACTTATTCCTTCTTTTTGGTTTATTATTCAATAATAAACCATTGTAATCGCTCTGGAAAAAAAAAATTCTAACCCCCCCTTGAAAATTTCATGGTTTACGTTTCAAAGGGTGTAGAATCCGAATCTGCAATAAAAAATTTTCCGTCCGGCCGTACGCCGTACGCACGATATATATCCGAAACGTCTGGAGCAAAAAATCTGAAATTATCAGGGAAAATCCATCTTGGTCCGACAACGCCCCAATTCTTGAGCCAGCTCCCTCACTCAATTTAAAGTGCCCTTTAAGGGCTGTAAAGTTTTGTAAAATCCCTGAAAACCTCAAAACTAGTCGAATCGGCCTAAATATTTTCCTATTTGAAGAACATACCATTAGGAATCGAATGAGCCCTTCCCCACGTCCGTAGGTCAAACCATTCCCGATGTATGGCCCGATTTATGGTGCCAACATTTGCGTTTTTTCGTTTATTATTGTTTGTTTGTAACCTAGTGATGTCCGGCCGATAGCGTCGAGTTGTAGTGAATGTGGATACTGGAGTGATAGCCGATGTGAATACTTGTAGTGTAGTTAGTAGCCGATACACGGGTTGAAGCATTCTGATAATATATAGGTAAATATTAATATTATTGGGGTTTATTATTCATATTATTACTGGGGTAAATAAGTATTCTTTCACTGGGGTTTATTATTCAATTGGCTTGCGTTCGTGATTTGAATCTGTACTAAGCTTCGGAGCGTGCGTGTTTTACAGGTGATAGAGCGATTATTGAATTTCAGGAGATATGCATGGACCACGTAAATCGGTTCTCATCCAAAACACCTATTTGGATTGATCAGTTGATGATATTTGTGTGCCCCCTCTACATCTGTCTACCTTTGGCTACATCGTTTAAATTTGGATTTGGGGAAGTTTTAACGCAGTACGAGTGCTAAAGGACTTGATAAATTATAGATGTTGTTATTGTGGGTGGGTATTGGGGTTTAATAAAAAAACGCTGCAAATTATTTCACTGGGGTTATTATTCAATTGACTTGCGTTCATGATTTGAATTTATACTAAGGTTTGGAGTGATCAACTTGATCAACTGATCAATCCAAATAGGTATTTTGGTCGAGAACAGATGTACGTGCTCTATGCATACCTCCTGAAATTCAATAATCGCCCTATCCTGTGAAACACGCACACTCCAAAGCTTAGTAGAAATTCAAATCATGAACGCAAGCCGATTGAATAATAAACCCCAGTAGAATTTACAGCGTTTTTAAATTCATCATAGCTTTGTTGCACAAATTCATCACGGGTTTGCCCATCGTAAGAATCTATAACATGGTTGGTACATGAATAGAAGTTGAAGTCCACTGATTTCCTCCTCATAAATAATAATAAATTTAATTATAATATTAATAACAATTACAAAGTGTGATAACTAAGAAGTTGCTGATTGAGCTATTGTTTCAGCTGTTGAGTGTTGTCGTGGGGTGTGAAGAGCAGATCTGTCTATCTTTTTCTTTCTAGGTATTCTTTAAAATCCACAATAAAGGTCAACAAGGAAGAGATGGGCTAAACTAAAAACCACTAAAAACTGGAGAACATTTTTCATGCTCCACAAATCCTGGTTGTCAGAATATTTTTCGAGAACATTTTTCAAACTAAAACCAAGAATGAATAGAATAGATGATTAGAAAATGTGATGCTCGTCGGTGTTACGATTGGGCACTGAAGACGCACGTTATAGTGAAAACTGTAAGATTTCCTGTTATGAGATTTGCTACGGCACAGAACCATATGAAAGCTGGGACAATTAGAGTATTGTTTAGAAAATTATCTAAACCATCCATTTGTCCGGGGAGGTCTAGTGGGATCTCATTTATCATGGCAGGAGCAGGTTGGTTTGGAAGGTTATGGAGCGTTTGTTAGAATCCTATATATGATTTCTTCAGAACTTCAGTGACATTCAAGCATCTGAAAGTGTCAGTGCAGATTCTCGTTCCACAACCCTTCCAGTTCCGAAAATGAATGTTTTCAGTTCTTTGGTTTTTAAGACGTCCCTCACAACTACAACATGTGATAGGAACTACCTCCGGCAAGCAGTATTTGAGCTAAAAGGAGTGGCGCCTAATAACATCAAGGTTATGGATGCAACCCTGCCATAGCTCGGAGTGTGGTGCGGGAAAAGTGCCACTGAGTTTCTTGAGCTGGGCATATTCATGTGCTGCTCATACAGCGTAGACTGCCGATTTTCCTGATTCTTTTTTGTTCGACTAAGAACTTTGGTCTTGTTTTGAAATATATTGCAGATTTTTAATTTAATTATGGAAAGGGTGATAGTAATAAATCGTTGACTTAACTGTTTCCAAGTTTCTCTTCCTCAATAAACCTCCCCTGTACAATAAACATCAGAAATTTTGAATTTAATGTCGTGATGAGAGTGATTGCCGATTCATTCAAAGCTTCCCTCAAACCTACTAAAATTCAGAGAATGGGCACATCAAAATTAAAAGCTGCATTCGAGGGAACATCAAAATTTTCTCATACAAAAAGAATCTTAGTGTCGTACTATGCAGATATGATTTAAGGATTTTTCAATTTATTTTTTTAGACTTTCGGGTTAATGAGGAATAAGTTAGGGAAAATTACAAGAACCTCACCAAAAGGGCTAGTTATGGATAATTTGTTTTGGTTGAGATATGAATTCTCCGTATCCTTAATTTTGTATGCTTTCTGCTCAAAAATCAGTAGAAATATGTTAATTTGGAAAATCAGTCCAGTTATATCAAATCGTCGTTGTTTTGTTGCTTTTGACTTGCAATGGATAATTACAAATCCATCCTTCTTTCTCTGCCAAAAAAAGGAAATTCGAGTCCATTGATTTTTTTTAGTCCATTCAGTTCAAAATCAGGTTTTTCTTATGGAAACTGGACGTTGCACAGTTCATGGTTCCTATCAGATAGGATGGAACATTCAGAGCTTCATGCAGGATGAGGTGTTATGGAGATGGTTTTTCAAGGAACGCCACTCCAAGATTCCAAATCATCCTTGAAGCCTCACGAATGCAGGCATTTTTTAAATCCACCATTGATTCCCCGATTTTGAGTTCTAATCAGACTGTGTTTGAATAATTAGATGAATGTCCTTAGGTAATTTATTATGTTCTCCAATATTCCGGACACTTATTGTGCGCTGTGTGGCAACCACCGTGGCATTCATGTTGGAGGAGTATGAAAAATGGCAGACTCGATCGGCTTAATTTTAATAAATGAATATCGGGGGGGGGGGACTTAGTTGATGGCTGTGAGAAAAGCGATTCGTCTCCCGTCGGAGTTTTTAAGTCGCAGCGGGGGTTTGATTCAGGAGGTGAGTTATTTTCCTGGAACTTCGGTCCCTCTTGAAGATTTCAAGCGCCACCTGCGAGGAAAAGTCGATTCCTATAACGTTTCCGCTCTCCTGATCAATCTGAGAACGCAACCCCTAACTTGCGGAGATCTGTCTTCAAACGGCTCCTCTGGACCCCTGTTGAGGGTCTGGCGCCCGAAACGTCTTTCCTCGTCGTGTTGAAAACCTTCGTCAAATTTCTTTACCTGACCTGTTAGGATTGCTCCACGAGCATTTGGTTTTGGGCATATGAGCTATTGTTATTGACATAATGGAATATGCCCTGGTGTCGATAGTTTCCGGTATGAGCGTTTAGTTCAGGTTAACATTTGTATAGCAAACAGGGTTATTGGATAAGCGACATTCCAGCTGGAACCGCTCCGTGGAACCTAGTACAGAGGTGGAACAGTCCAGAGCCGTTACATCTCGTTCACAATATCAGTTCCACCTGTAACTCCCTAACCTCACATACTTTGTTACTCACTGCTGTCTTTCAAATTTTATCTGAATGAATTTCTACTCTAATTACTACACTGAATAATAACTGACTGAACATTGGTAAATGCACAGAATTCAGTAAACGGGGTAAAGAGTGAATGGAACCGTTATGAGGAAATGATTAGAGATTGTAACCACGTATGATAATAGAGAAGCGGAACCTAGAGTAATGGATGGAACTCAAACAGACGTTGGTTACATACGCGTCTTGAAGACCAGGAGGACTGACGCAATTTCAAACCCTCCATGATTCTTAATCTTTTCCTCTCAATTTTGACAACTTACTTTCATTTAAAAATAATTAATACAACAAAAATAATTGTATAATTCATTTTTGGCTTCCTTTGCTAGTTTTGTTGTGATTTTAGACATTAGTGTAGTTATAGTCGCATTATAAATTAACGTCTGGAGGTTTACGGTTGTCTCGTGTGCGACATGAGTTGGCTGTGGTGCCCAAAACAGCTGGAACGGTTTGGAATTGGAACCGCTCTACTATTGAAGCGTAGTCGTACCGGAACCGTTCGATTTTTTTGTGGAACGTCACGTCTCTGAGAGTTGTTATGATAGTAATTAAGTGAACGCATACCTTGTGTTTGATAGATGTTTATGCAGATATACTTGATCAAACAGGAATCAAAACTCCAAACGCTTGAATAGATCTTGAATAAATTGAAGATGGAAATTGTAGTTTATATCAAAGATTTAAAGCAAAGTGGATAATTCTTAGAGAAAACCAAAAAAAGAACAAGGATCACCTGATCATCCAGATGTGAGGATCTTTCATTGAAGCTAGTGAGAAAAGACTCTCCTTACCCTATTGGAACCAACGCGCTTAATATACGTTCTGGGCTAGGGAAAGCAGTTTAGACCAATCAGATGGGCGTGAAGATACGTTCCGATGTCACCTAATGTAGTAGGATATGAGGCGAAATTTTGTGGCATTTAAAGCTTGCACTAAGGCGGAGTTTGCATGTGATCGGCTAATTATAGAGCTAGAAAAACCAAGACTGGAGCTTATTAGGTCCTTTGCTCCCTTGTTGGCGTCCCAGGCAAATCTTATCATTTCATTATCAGTGCGTTATAATATAATCGCTGATTATATTGTTTTCAATCAATCATCAGCAAGAAGTGTAGTGTGAGCTGTCGCCAGTGACAAACGTTGTCGAATGTCCAAGCCCAATTCGCCATGAGTTGGTAAACCTAGTGGATGTTTTACTCTGTGCAATGAACTGACGAATCGTCGAGGGACTGATAATCATCGTGCATCCAGTGTAAACGTCATATCGCCGTGAGAACAAATGACCAGGGGTGGCTTCTGCGCTATTCAGGAGTGTTCAAGGAAAATAAGTGTTGGCAAAAACTAGACGTGTTGGGATAATTAGACTTGACTTTACAGCAGAGATCCAAAGGACCAAAACCAACAGAAATAGAACAAATATGTTAGGTCGAGATAACACGATGATGAAATACGATATACCAGGCCCTAATGGCGTATCGCCGAAATGTGTTCGTGCTTGCTCCCAAGGTCGAGTGTTCGCCGCTCAAATTGGGGTTTGTACCTTAAAGGCTCGACACCTATTCATATACGCTCAAGTGACATTATTTTAAACGTGATCGCAATGGAGAAATCATGGCACTAACCACAATCCTTTCACCTGTTCTTGATTGCAGTGACAGATTTGGTAACCGCTGCAGCAGTAAAATGCTGGATCTCCTTACAAAAACTTTCACCGGGGCTAAAAACGGATCGCCGTCGACAATAGAGTCGTTCCTTTATAACAGGTGAGGAGCTGCTCCGTGGAATAGCATTATTAGTCGCGTCCTCCGCGGAAGGTCGTGTAACACCGAAGATGGCCGGAATAAGATAGAAAACGGCCTAACGAGGGGCAGAGAAGATCGGGATCCTGGGAACCGGCAACAATGGACCTCAAACGAAACCCAAACAGAGGGAACAGAGTCGTTGGGAGGCTCCCGTTCATGCTGGACAAGTGCGTAAATATTGCTATTGTCGGTATACGGAGCCGCCGTCAGTTACATCGTACGCCCCAACCTTTATTTGAAAGCTGATTGATCAAGTTTGAGCTGTTTGAACAAGTGAGCAAACCTCCGTTCCTCCCGTTCACCCCGTTTCCGGCTCAGTTCTCTATCTATGAACGCTGTTTACCTTCTCCTCTGTTCTAATTTCCGTTCTTTCTCTCGTTTTACCTTTGTTTCGATTCCACAGCAATCGCGGTAGACAGTATGTACACACCACGAGATACCCCTACAGCAAAAGGTACCTATTCCGATATTCTATGTAGACACAGATGGTCGTCCTATATCTTCATAACTAAGAATACAAATGCAATTCATACATTAGAAACTCAGAATAAGAAAAAGCAAACGGATTGAATGTGAATACAAATAAAATTATAATCACATTTTTAAAGAACGTTTTCCAAAAATCTACTTTTTTTGTGAATTTCCTCAACATTTACTTTTTTGTGTAAATTTTCTTTAAATTTTCCGATTTAACCACAAATTTTACTAAAATTCAAGTTCCATAATCTAAATTTCACTAAATTTCTTCTTTTTACGTAAATTGTTCGAAAAATTCAATACTATTTATTTTAAAATTTTGGATTTTAGTAAGGTTTATATTAGGGAAGGGTTTTATATCCGTCAAATATATTAATAAAATTGACAATATTCTTGATTTTTAAAAACAATCGAATTATATCGCATTGTAAAAAATTTACATTTATTAATTAAACTGCATTTGCAAGATGTGAATTTCAGTCTTATTTACTGTAAAATTGCTGCACGTCCTTCCTATTATATTTTTCTCATCTTAGCCCTCCAGGTCTGCTCAATTTCCACTCTGCTATTGACAAATTGTACATCCAGGATTATTTCAGACCCATCGGGCACGACAGAAACGTCTAGACTCACATAACACGCAAAGTCATACGCCTATCTTTTCTTCACTGATTAGGTCATAGAATGATCTGAATTGGATCGATATGAAGTCATTTTTTTCTCTCGTGTTTGGGTTGGATCAGTCAATCAATTCTAATAGGCGTTTCTCTATTACGAAGCCTTGCAGCTGAGGGGCGACCTAAAAGAACCGAGAATTTGACTCAAAAACCCTTGAATTTCAAACAAAAACCTTGAATTTGACTCGGAAAAGGTACAGAACAAGAACAACCTTGGATCATCTTTATCTATCGTTCAACCCATAGGTATTTTTATCGACCGTGGCTTGGAATCAGCATGATTCCCTTCGCCATCAAATTCCTGTGATCCTCATTCCCATGGTGTATTTAGCGAATCGTATTTTCCAATGGAAAGCTCTCCTCCGCGTCAGAAAGGGGGGGGGGGGAATTCCAATTAAAAGTTTAAATTAAAAATTTCATCAAAACGGATTAAAAATTGATAATGTTTTGGGCATGATAATGATTTAAAAGAGAATTCACGCATTTACTAGCAATAGCTGTATGAAGCTGTTTTCCTTCCTGTAATAGCATAATATGCTATTATGCATCTATTGCTTGAAGTCCCCACTATAGTTGATCAGATTGAAAGGATACACCGCAGGTTTCTGAGGTATGTGGCCTATATGCTTCATATTCTGGCGGACTCAGTAAATTATGATGCACTAAGTCCTGGCTGTGGGATGCTGGGCCCTGATAATCGTAGACGCCATACAAATATGTCTTTCTTCTGGAGACCAGTGCATGGAGAGGTTGACTCCCCTTCGTTCCTGAGCCAGGTGAATCTTGCAGTTCCTCAACCATGCTCAAGTACACAAATCATCTTCACCGCTGCTTTATCATCCACAACTTATTTGTACAACCACCGCTTTGCAAATTATCTAGAGAAGCTAACCTCCTAATTAGCCAATCTTCATCTTTAGACCTTTTTTCGATTCTTTCAATTCTCTCTTCTCGGTTTTGCCTCTTCTTGAGCCAGGTGTAGTTTGTAAAAGTTGCTTTATCATCCACAACTTATTTGTACAACCACAACCTCCTAATTAGCCAATTCTCTCTTTCAATTCTATCGTTTTGCCTCCTTAGTAGTTTGTAAAAGTTGCATCTTGTCACAGTATTCTCTCTCCGAGCCTGTTAATAGTTTCAATTGCATTTTTTCTCTCTATTATCACCTCTCACAGTTCACTTTATCATTTTGTACTTGTTTACTCAGTTGTTTTCGGTGTATTGGTCTTGCCCGTATTATTAAATAGATAAATAAATGAAATATATATCAAACATACAGATACGGCACCAACATTTATCAATCATCAAGTATTTCCATTTTTAGGTTTTGGTGGTGGGGTTTGGTTTTTTGAATCTTGGTTTCAACGAAAACGACAGAAGTATTAGGTTGGATGACGTGAAACCCACTTAATACATGTGAGTTTTGGACTCCTTAGTTCCTCTCACTTCGAACTACACGCTAGCAAATGTTAAAGATAATTACATCCTGAATTAATTCACCCCGATTTAATTATCTTAATCGAACGTGAACTTTAGTTTGATTTTCGCGGATTTCACGCATCCGACCACCTCGCGGTTCCCACAGTTTCTCGCCGGGCTCTCATCAACTCTGCTGGCAAATTGTTCAGCGTTCGGCCACCGAGCGCGGGCGACTTTCAATTATTGATGGCCCAACCGCCTTTAACATTTCACTTTCTTAAATCAATTTCTACTGTTTGAAACCGAAAGTGAAGCAACCCTCTCTATCGGGCGGAAAGTGAAATTTGTCTTCTTTTTTTCTGATACTATCGCTCATTAGAAGCCTTTCAGCTGTAACTGGGATGGGAGGTTCCTCCCTTTTAAATAATTGTTAATTGGACGAGGACGTAGGCGAATGGACGAGGTGGCTGAAATACGATCGTCACTCGAGTGAAATTCATAACCTGCTAGGTGAGCCGTTACGGCTTGATAGATGGCGTCATTGTGAGTCCATCTTAGTTACTTATGGAGATGGAGATATTTTAATGCCCTTCTAGCTCTTTGTATCAACTATACTGTTCGTGGAGTAATATACTTGGAACGAAATACCCTGACATTTGGAATAACACAGATAGATTAACATACACTGACATTTGGAATAAATTTACTTATGGAATAACGTGGGATAAGTAAACACAAATGGAATAACATCGTTTCTTTTTACGGACTCTGCTGTCAATTCTGAGCTTAAACAGCATTGTTGATTAGAGTCGTTGTAATTAACTAACGTTAAGAGACTCATCAAGAACCCTGACCTGAAAATCTTGGTTTTATATTTTAATGACTGCGTAAGCATCTGAAGAAGCGCAGAGAAACATCAAGGTATGCCAAGCCAAGGTGCTAGTAACAGTACAGCTCTGAACTTCACAATGAGGCCGTCAACTGTGCTGCCAACATTATTTTCTATCAAGATTTTGAGTAGGGATTCAACAGCTAGATTTTCCTGCAAGAAAATCCCGAGTTGAATTAGCGTTAGAACAAAAGAAGACATATTGAGTTAATTAATAAGGTTAATAGTTAGAGTTAGTCTATAAAGAAGTTGGATAGAAAAATAGCCAGTACCAAAAATGGTGACCAATTTTAGGGTTAAGTTCACCATATATCCTCACATATACTCAGATGACGATACTTTTCATTATTCCGCTTGGAGCCCTGCCAGTAACTCAACAGATGATATCGTGTTCGTTCAAGTTCTTCTAGGTTCGATCCCTAGAGGCAGCTACTTGTAAAAAAAATTCGTTTCGGATAAAATCAGTCTTGACAGGAAAGATAGTGATTTCAAGAGTCCCATTGGAATATGTGAGCTCACTAGATACACCTCATTCCCAATGGAATACATAGGATGTCTTAAAAACTTGGCTAAAACGGCATATTTACATATTTTTCTTGTATTTAGAGTCCTACACAAATTTTTATGTACCTACTCCAAAAAATTATAAATCATAAAACAAAAAGATTTTGCTCCCATGAAGCATGGGCAAGATGTCTAGTTCTGCTCTTAGTTTTCGTGAATCTTAATTGAACATATTCAAAATCGTATTCCTTTATAGTTAATCTGTTATCTACGACACTTAATTTATTTTATATGTATTTACTAACAAGTTTTTTTTCTGTTTACAGGTAAGACAACGGTGGTGCTGAATATAGGGTAAGATGCATGGAAGTTCCTGTATGGATCAAATCTTATCGAATGGATGGATGCATCTCAAATTCAAGATGAATGGCTGAGAGTTGCTTGGAGGATAGTAGGATAGTATACAAAGGGGGACGCCGACGCCGGGATGTTCTAAGGAATTGCTCAAAACATTCCCTTAGGATTGACAATGAAGAGGTCATAAACATCCATATAAACGGAAAAATATAAGTCTAGAGAAGTGAATACCTCAGGGGAGAAAAGTAATTGATCACTCTCATTTCAAAATCACATTTTCACGCCAAAACTATTCCGTAACTTGTGACCTGTTCCATATAAATTCACATATTTTTATAAATCCTTAAGGGAAATTTATTCATCTGCAACCTTTATGTAGTCAGCGCTTGTCGTAAGTGTATGAGTTAAAATCTACATGAAAGATTAAAAAAAAAAGAAGGAATTCAGGAAATTTTTTTTTTTAATCGTCAAGTTTTCTTAAGCAAGTAGTACAAAAACTGTTAGGCTTTTAATAATCATGTGAGAGAGCGAAAATGTAATAAGGTTTCATTTTTTCACGGGAAGTTTTTCTCTCTTATTTCATCGGGAAATAAGAATCACCTCATGCAAAATTCAGTTTTCCTCAACATTCTGTTGCATTCAGAACCTCTCACACACCAAACAGAGTATAATTTCGTGAATAAGAGGTTTGAAATACCAGTTGGGATGACAATCTCATTCCATCAGAACCTATGAAGTGGCCGTGGATTGAGAAGTGTGAAAAAATATCAACAACTCTCGAACTAAATCACTACAGCTAAGCGGTGTTCGATAACTTCCCATCTCGAGTGTTTAATCTTCATTTTGAATCGTTTTACTGTAAGGTAACTAATTTTGTTTTTAATTTGGAAACCCGAACCCAAGATTATTTCTGCTGCAACGTCGTAACAATCCTCCTCATATGATCTTGATATCATTTGTAGGAACGAAATTGTCTGGTTCCAGGCTTTCTATTTCGCTCTGAAGGAAATGAAAAACCATTTTAAACTTTCATTAATCATTTCAGAAGTTGGGGAAGTAGACTTTGCTTTCTGTTTGAATTCAGTGAGCCCCTCGTGGTTTGCATATCTCTTCCAACTTATATGCAACGGATCATATTTACATTGTGTGAGAACTTTTATAACAGTTGAAAAATCAAATTCTTACAATCAATGGATTTTTATTATTCAATTGCTTGTTCATGATAAATTGAATTTTATAAACTTGGAGTGCGTTTCACAGGTGATAAGTGATTATTGAATTTCAGGAGGCACACGAACATGATCAACTGAACAATCCAAATAGGTATTTTGGTTGAGAACAGATTTACGTGCTCTATGCATATGTCCTGAAATTCAATAATCGCTCTATCACCTGTGAAACATGCACACTCCAAAGCTTAGTAGAAATTCAAATCATGAAAGCAAGTCAATTGAATAATAAACCCCAGTGGAAGCACAATTTGCAGCGTTTTTTATGGTTATCATAAGTCTTCAAATCGGTTACAAAGCCTTTTAGGAGTTCACAAATTCCAGTATCCACATTTACAACATCACTAGGTTGACTGATATCAACACAAAAACAATAATAAACCAAAATAATGCGAATGTTGGCACCATAAATCGGGCCATAATTTGGAATGGTTTGACCTACGGACCTGGGGAGGGGCTCATTCGATTTATGTTCTTCAAAAGAGTATAAATTCAGGCCACCTTGACTTTTTTGAGGTTTTCATTTTACAAAACTTTGAAAACCAAAACTTTGAATTAAGTGAGAGAGCTGGCTCAAAACATTGAAATAAAAAAAAATTTTGGTTGGAAAACGCAGCCGTGGCCTTGAATTTTTGCGTTCTTACGGCGGACGGACGGAAAATTTTTATTGAAGATTCGGATTCGTTACACCCTTTGAAACGTAAACCATGAAATTTTCAGGGGGGTTATAAAGTGCGATTTTTTTTCACTAATTTTGTTTTACAATGGTTTATTATTGAATAATAAACCAAAATCAAACACAACTACAATCAAATTGGGTTTATCACGAGGTCTGTTAGAAATAAATATAAAAATGGTAATAAACGACATACCATTGTTGTATAAATAAGGTTTATAACTTATGAATTGGAACATAAACAATTTTTTACAAGTTCTTTTTGAAAACTGTACCTGAATTTTCATTAAATGTTCTTAAAATAGATAAAGGGCTTGGAATTCAAAATGCTTATTTTAAAAGCATAATATTACAAAGTTCATGATGCTTTCATATTATAAAGGTTTGTTTTCCGTAAAATTGCTAATTTGAAACGTTTTATTTGGTAGCGTGGACGATCTTCAAGTTTGAAGACTTGGAGGAATTTGGTAATGTTATTGTATGGCGGGTAATTCTGGAATTAGCATCATCAGAACAACAATTTTGGATTCCATGGCCGTCAATATCAAGTGTTTAACGTATACAGTATGGAGTGGGCGATAATCATGTTCCTGATTTAGTTGATGATAATGTTCGTCAGGAACATGAAGCTCAAGTTCATGATTCCTGATGAAAGCAAGAACTGAAGAACTGAAAGGCTAAATGATGGGCAATTCTTTGTAAGTTCCTTGTTCATTCCATGCATATTTGATACCTTGTTTCAGGCCAATTAAATAACTTTCATTGGATTTTTCGTCTAAAAGCGGCTCAGATTTCTATTATGATCTCACGCTGATAGTAAAACATAACATGCGAGTCCGTCTATCTCTAGCTGACGATCTGGGCCTGCATAGACCGATCCCGTCTCTACCTACTAACCCAGCGAGTTCCTTGTTTTTCTCTTATCTACGGAGGCTGTTGGCCTCTCGGATCTCCGCGATCCCCGTGTTTCCGACTTGAGCCTAACGGTCCATAAAACCATAGATTCTCCTCCTCCGCCACTGTAAACACAGGCGCAACCGCAATAAGAAAACTGCCCTCTCTCGCGCCACCAGCCCGTTTCAATTTCACTGACCTTTTGAATGCGTCTAATGTATTCCATGACAACGCCATTGTCCATATAATTCTCACCCGGGCCATTTCTCCCTCGATCGGCCTTCCCACAAAACTGGTCGTCAAGCCATTCATTAGCGAGAGAGGCTTTGATCTTGAAGCCTTCACCGAGCCTCATAATGGCCATATAGTGGATGACTTTACATTTTTTTGTCGGCCGTTATCATTATGACATCACGGTTCTTATTCTTTTCGGGTTCACTTCCTGCGACACGTAACATCACGGGCAAAACAGCGAAAGGTGTTTTGTGCCTGCACGCACGCTCTCCGACATTTCCCTCCGCGCGATAAAGAGTGCCATTTTCGATACAATCTGCTAAAAATTCAGGCCTCTCGGATGTTGTGATCACGAACGAACGTGGTAAGGAGGTAAAGACCTCCCACAAACTCATGAATATGTAGGGTAACTGGATACCTACTTACAAAATCACCCGCCGTTGCTTTTCGAGTTCACACACAGATTTCCTCAATATTACGAGTTCTATGTAAAGAGTGTTTACACTTTTGCTTCCTAACTCTTAGAGTCAATTTTAGAACTGTATCCCAACAAAAATCTTTTTTTAAACATTTTTTTATTGTTACAACTGTAAAGAATACAATACATCTATTAACTTTACTTTAATTAACTTGGTTCACTTTTGGTGGTTCATAGATCACTATCTACCTCCACTACAACTAGAGATTCATAACTACGTCCAACGGGTTGGTCCTCTTCAGTCGTCGCACTTCATCCCTGTTGTCCAAGAGTGAAATGGCTTCGTCGTTGATGTGATTTTGGAACCGATTTTCGTGATCCACAGCTCTTTTAAAAGCATTTATTTAACTTGCAATGTACCTACGTATGGATGTTAGGGTGGAATCTTGCTACCGATTTTGAAGCAGATACTCTCAACCGATTAAGCTGAAATTTTGTATGCACGTTTAGATTGGATGACAATACACGATTACTTGTGTGACGTCATTCTAAATTCAATATGGCGGACCATCCAAAATGACGGAACAGTAATTTTTAATACATTTTTACAATATGGGTGTCAAATAAAAGGGCTTCTTGAGAGGAAGTTAAAGTTTAGAAAAAATGTATGTTAAAAAAGAAGAATTTATTTTCGGAATCCCCCTGAAATTTAGTGTAGAGACCTCGTTTATTCTTGATTTGAACCTGTAAAATCGGTTGATTTTATTGAAGAGCTAGATTGTTCCAAATTAACCGGCAAACGACCTTGCAACAATGATGCTTTGAATGAGATGAACAGAGTGAGAAACCCAGGTAGCTATGACTAAAGAGTAATAAATAAATTAAACAAAAAAACCTTTTTTAGAAAGCTTTTATTTAAATTCCCTAAAAAGAAGGGATTAAATTTTTACTTACAAATTTCAACGGTCTACTTATATACATCTCATAACTGTCTATATAGGTGCACAATTCTACTGGTACTATTGGAGAGTTAATTTCAATTGGGGTAGGGTTCACTTTACGGCAGGAAAACCCAACAAAAAGTGCTTCTTTTCTTGGAACTTTGTTGCAGATCTCATTTCCCAGTTATTTCATTTTTATTAGTTTTTCGTGTTTTGTATCTTACTTCAAACAAACTTCCACAACTTTTTAGGGCATTCAAATCTTTCTAAAAAAGGGTTTTCTTGTTTAATTTTTTCTTATAACCTCCATCTTGAGATCAGCTCAATTATTATTGTTCTTTGGATAGGCATTTCGTCTAGAATTTAGTTCTGGACTGTTTGGCTGACTTTAACTTTAGGCATAAGGGACAGCCGTTCCGATGAAAAATTGTCAAAACATAAAACTGATTTCCGCCTTCTTCACGAGCTCTTTCCATTTGAGCTTAGCATCTAGTCATCGTTTCTTGATATTTGCCTGTATTACAGTACGGTACTGTTTGAGAGTTAATTTCAATTGGGGTAGGGTTCACTTTTCGGTAGGTAAACCCAACAAAAAGTGCTTCTTTTCTTGGAACTTTTTTGCAGGTCTCATTTTCCATTTATTTCAATTCTAATAGTTTTTCGTGTTTTGGATCTTACGTCACCAAAACGTCCTTAACTCCCTCACTAAACCAAGTAAGCTCAATTATTATTGTACCTTTGGATAGGTCGTTAAATTTTCTTTTGGATAGACTTTCGATGAAAAATTGTCAAAACATACATCAAAACTTGGACGCACACATAATTCCATTGAGAAACCTCACCTTTCCAACAGTCTAACCGATTTTATTTTATTCAATTTTGATAAGGGGAGAAAATGAAGTTCAAATGCAAAACTCTGGAGATTTTCCTGCGAAAATCGAGGTTTTTAACGAAGAAATACTCTCTCATGATTTTATCAGTTGAGGGTTGGAATTAATATTAGTTTTTTATGCTGAATCAAATTATGAAAGTCCCAAGCCTCCACGGTTGAGGAACAATTAAGTTTTCGTCCTATCGAAGTAGTCACTAATGACACAGACAAGTGGGATTTTTAATATCATGAACAGTTTGTCAAAAGAGAGATATATAGGTGAGTGTATAAAGTTCACAACATAAGATTTGATTTAGTTTGCCAGGACATGGTTCTGGAAATATCCCTCTAACTGTTCAATCCACAATCGGCTTCTTCTTCGTACGGATGCAGGTGATTTTTGATACATTTATGAGGCAGATAAATTCAAAACAATGCGGGAACGTCGCATGCCACTGCACGAAACAATAACAAACAAAACTGGAAGGGTGCGGTTCCTTTTAAGGGATGATAACCCTCTACCTTGAGGAAAACTGGTCTTAAACGTACTTGGTGTGCTACCCTTCCCAATTTGAGTTCATTGACTTGAATTCTGTACATTTTCGGAACAGTTACTAGCTAGAAACACACACAAGTATGATCATAAATATCATGAACAGTTCCAGAGAAAATTGGTCCACCACTCGAATGGAAAATCGTGCATCATTTGTGGTAACCTTCAAAAATATATTTTGCATTTTGTGCGAAATTACGCTCGCTGTTGTTTACAGTCAAGACGTGATAATTTTCCCTAGAAGTTCAATGTAAATTCTGAATTTACCTTCTTTAATAATTTGAGTGGATTATATCTCTTGTTACCTTCCAGTAAAGCTTAGCAGGTGTTTTAAAATTCATCTATTTTCTTCATTGGGTGCCATAGTTATGTTTAGATAATGGATAGTTATCTATGCAGAAAGGCTAAATAACATGGGAAGAACCTTCGTGAATTACTTCGCAACCGTTTTCGTTGTAGGTTTTTGGGAAGAATGTTTGTTCCGCCGAGGCTTAAAATATGGTAAATTATGCTCGTTGCATCATAATGTCGAGGCCAAATCTTTCAAAAAAAACCCTCTAGATAAATATCGAATCAGATCGGGATCCCCGCGTGAGGGCCCATCATCATATTTTAGCGAGGGGCCACAAATTCGAGTCTACGCCTGAACATGGAGGAGGTCGCGGGCCCTATAATCCTCGGTCTGCTCACCGTTAACTTAAACAATGTGGTCTAGTTTGGTTAAGCGATTCTACAAACCCTAGAACCCGTCACTGGGTCAGTCGGATGTTGGCTTTTAGTGGGAAACCATTATGGGCCTAGACGACCGGATTTTCTGTCAAGTGTTTCGGTAAATAATTCGGCTGCCTTTCCCGTTTGAGCGGGTGGTACCAGAATCCAGGAGATGGGACTTCTTGTCGCCTTTGACAGTACCTACTACGCAGCTTGCGGCAAGTCTTTCATGATTTGCTTTTGGTTCTTCAGTGTTTTTCACTTAACTTCCACACGTTTCCGAGAGAGAGAAACAGAGAGAGAGAGAGAGAGAGAGAGAGAGACAGAGAGAGAGAGAGAGAGAGAGAGACAGAGACGCAGAGAGACAGAGAGAGAGAGAGAGACAGAGAGAGAGAGAGAGAGAGAGAGAGAGAGAGAGAGAGAGAGAGAGAGAGAGAGAGAGAGAGAGAGAGAGAGAGAGAGAGAGAGAGAGAGAGAGAGAGAGAGAGCGTGTTTCAAGTGAAAGAGCGATTATTGAATTTCAGGAGGCACACAAGTATGATCAACTGATCAATCCAAATAGGTATTTTGGTTGAGAACTGATTTAAGTGCTCTATGCATATCTCCTGAAATTCAATAACCGCTCTATCACCTGTGAAACACGCACACTCCAAAGCTCAGTAGAAATTCAAATCATGAATGCAAGCCAAATGAATGAAATTGAATAATAAACCCCAGTGAAAGAATTTGCAGCGATTACAAAACGCTGTCGTTTTTGTTTTGATCGCAGTAACCTAGTGATGTAGTGAATGTGGATGCAATGTTGTCAGCATAAGATCATGCCATACATCGGGAATGGTTTGAGCTTCAGACCTGGGGAGGTGCTCATTCGATTCCTCATGGAAAGTTCTTCAAAACAAGCGTACGGCGTACGGCGGACCGATGGAAAAATTGTTATTGCAGATTTGGATTCTACACCCTTTGAAACGTAAACCATGAAATTTTCAGGCGGGGGTTAGCATTTTTTGTTTCAAGAGCGATTACAATGGTTTATTATTGAAAATAAACCAAAAAGCATAATTCAGAGTTTTTTTTTTTTTTTTTTAAATGTATTGCGCAATCTTCTTCAATTTCGATTTCTGCATGCGGGACTGACTGTTCCCCTTCCGCGGGGAATAAATTTCCCCCGTATGTCAGGGTTAGATAAATTTCCCCTAAGTCAGAATAAGTAACTTTTTTTAGGCTTTCCTCCCTCAAATCTCTCTTTTACATAATGAAAATCGACATTTTCAAGATTTGTTACACAGATTATAGATTATAGATCGAACAAGATTATAATCATGAAAGTCTTGTGAGAATTATAACCTGAGCGGCTTCAACAACTTTGATTCTCAGCTCTTCAAATCATAACTCGCGTTCAAACTTGAGTACAAATAGTGGGCACTACGTCCCCTCTTAAATTACACGATTTCCTTCTCTGACTTAGCTTTAAATTGAGTTATCGTTTTTCATTGAAGTTTATTCCACGTGCTTAAGTACCTACCCACTCTTGAAACTAGAACTGAACTTTTTTTTCAAAATAAGGACGGGTGGGGAAGCGAGCTGGCTGCAAGTAGCCTATTAAGTGCTAACATGAAATATGTTGGGTGAACAGGTGTTGTAATGAATATTTAATAAGTATAAGAAGGTGAGGTTCTACGTTCCAACTTTTATCTTTACACGCCTCGGCAGTCCAGCGTTTGCCCGAAACATCTCCCGTTCCTGCCCTCCGGCCGGCGTACGTACACGATGGTGTCCCAAGTGTACCGTCTTTTTTTTTTCAGAACGCCTTGATTACCTACGTGAAGATTAATAGATGCGTCGGCCCATCTACTCCGAAGTTTCGTTCGATGATAGGTCGAGATAGTGTAAGGAACTATAACGTAATGCTTCGGTGATGATTGGAATTGAAGACAATTGTCGGAATGGTTTGTTCAACAGTCTGCTCCAACGTGAGGACAATAGTATGAAGTGAAACCTTATATGTTTTCTGTTTTTATCATACTTAAATTAATTGATTCGATCATAAACGACCAAAAACTTGCGTTTTCCGACCACCTTGGGGACTTGGTCAAGAGGCTGAGGACTCGAGCAAATCCAATGTAACCATTGATCGGCCCAACATCTCCTCTCACCTTGAGTCTCAAAAAGCTTATACCTTGTGCTAATTCGATCAATATGGCAGTATGGATGGTCAATATGGGGATCAACCAGCGCCTCACAAATAAAAAAGATACAAATGCAGCAGAAGTGTGCTTCGCTTGCTCACAAATGCTGAATAGTATGTGAGGAATTCGGTTATACACCGCGATCTAGACATCCCCGAAGTGAAAGATGCCATTTCCTAAACCTTCCAACGCCAGTTTAAAGCCCTATCAGACCACCCAAACCCTATTTTCCATGGATTTACCTATCGCCTAATAGCTCGGCTGTACCGGAAGAAAAACAATAGAAGAACACCGGTTGATCTTCATATGACACCAACCTAAAGAGGAAAATCTAGGATTCAGCGATGCACATTTTCCTCTTCGACTACTAACTGTGATCAAAATTGTGATAAACCTATGATATAATTTTTGTTGTGCCAATTTAAAAACATTGATAACTCCCTATAAAATTATTTATGATTTTAAGAAAATTGTTAAAATGACTACTATTGGGCAGAAATCTTGTCCCACGTGCCATTGTACCGTGTACACAAAATTTTATTAATTTATTACCACAACTATAGAATAATGTAATTACTAAAAAGTTTTGTCTATTAAAAAAAAAAAAAAAAAAAAAAATGCAGCATGATCGTATGTGTTAATTATAGAAAATACCACAATAATTGAGTTCACTGTGTGACAAGAAATTGTTAGCTATTATTTTTATTGCAAAACAATTTTTTGCAATAAAAATAATAGCTAACAATTTCTTGTCACACAGTGAACTAAATTATTTAACTATTTAATAGTTGTCCTAAATAATATTGATCTATTCGAAGAGTTTGGTTGTTTCGCTATTATGGTTGCTAACAGGCAGTTTATTAGGGGCGGAAAATGTCGCAACTGGATTAGCCTTGTTCGGGAAGTAAAAATGGAAATTTGACGATTTTCAGCCGGTATTGTCTTTTTAGCGAATTATCGTTGCGCAAGGAGCTTTGCAATAGCTCTGAAAATCTTTTAAATAACCATTTTCGAAAAAATTCCTCATCGAATTCCGTTTTTGAAGAAATAGTGATTTAAGTACCTTTTTTTGAATAGCCTGTTGAACTTAATTTCAGTAAAGCAATTGGTTTAGAATCGATAGATAGATACCCTAAATCAAATTCGTTGTTTTTTTAATAATACTCGTATTTCCTTCTTCAAAATAGGATATATCGTTGACATCGATATGTTGAACATTTTTGCCATCGGAATGCAGTTCAGGGAAAAACTGCCATGGAACTAATTTTTGGCATTACTTCGGGGCAGTCCCATGCTTAACCCGAAGGCCCTCCTTTCCTTAACGAAAAACTCCTGTCCCTCACAGAAAACACTTCCGTCCTGATTTTCAAGCGTCGCATCCGCACTATTTGTGCACAACTTCGCCCGAAGGGCCTCCTGTCTACAGAATGTAATGCACACAGCAAAACACGAACTGATAGCAAAACTACTTCTGTCCTTAAGGTGCGTTTACACTTCGCGAAATCTCCTCGCGAGACTGATGGGTGAAGCCCTCGCCCGAGACTACACAACGAAACAAACCGTGAAACAGACGCGCGAGGCACGACGGCAGAGGTGAGCCCTCAGTTCCTGCGAGGCGGCCATGGCGAGTGTTTCTATAGTTCGTCTTCCTCCCCGTGCTGTCAGTGCTTTGGCTTTCATCGTCGCAGCTCATATTGTCAAAAAGAGGAAAGGACGTCAGCATCAACTCCGACGTCGTTGTTGGGTCAGAGAAATCTTTCGCAAACGGTTGCAATATTGTAATAGATTAACAAAGGACATGCAGATGGAGATGATTGAAGACATAATAATGAATTTCACGCGAATGAAATCGACTGACTTCGATTATCTGGTGTTAGTTATTGGACCCAAAATTGAGTAGGTAGACAAGCACATGAGAGAAGCGATCACTGTAAAGGAAATACAAATGCCTCGCACACACAAATATACTTACATATCTACACTTCGAGAAACGACAAGTGTTGAGCGCCTGAGACCGACTGGCTGACCGCTCGCTCCGGCGTCTCGCAAGGGATCCTCGCAGAGGCGCGATTCGGGTCCTAGAAGCGTCTACACGCCGCGAAACTTGTTTCGAAATTTTGCAAAGTGTAAACGCACCTTTACACCATAAACAGAGAAAAACTCCTGATTGATTGATTTGTTTATAACCCGAATGATGATGTGAGTGATCATAATTCATGACTTCCCCACGTTCCTTCCAGTACGAAGTTTACTCCCCTCATTTATTCCGTTGACCTCCCACTCGGACTTCTAATAAAATGCATATCTCAGCATCCAAGGTCCTTTCAAACCCCGGGCGCCGTAATTTATGCCTTTTCCCCATCTTGACGATGTTGAAATGGCACTAAGTTCCCATATCAATTTCAAATTAGTTCCCATCCGGTCGCTTTGCGGGATTTGACTAATTTCAATAAGGGGAAAATAAGAGCGTGGGCAGTCGCGTAGACTCGTAAGGCCCCACTGACGACTCTTAATCAACCGATAGAGTTGTCCAATCGAAATAGGAGAAAGTTCCGTTTGATTTCTCCGAATATACGGCTTCATTAGAGCTCCATTGTCGTCACGATCGGACACCGAAATTGTATAATTTTATTGTGGACTCGTGTTCGGGGCTGTTTAGTTGTTGTAGGCGAAGCGAATCGTAGAAATTTATGCGCGGGTCCTCGAACTATCGTTTTCGGTTTTTCACTTTCATCGCTTCATTGCGTAATCCCAATTTATTTATCTCTCCAAAGAATAATAAAAACGTCAGATACGAAGATTTACGACTCTTTAGAGAGATAGTGTCATGAGAGGGAACATCTCTGTGGAACTCAGCTTTAGAGGCGGAGAAGGTGCTATGTTGAATATTTCAGAGAGTAACAAGAAACCACAATCCACATTATGAACAGTAAATATACTTCTACTAGTATGCAATTATAGTTAAACGGTATGAACAGTTAAACATACGATAATAACAATGAATGTTTTTAAGTATCGATGTTTAGAAAAATTTCGGCTTAGAACATTCATCTGCCTCAGGACGTGTATTGGAAGTTTCATTTTCGCTTTTTATAGATAAACACATTTTTCCTAGCTAATGAACAACTTACGTTACCCCATAGACAAAGTTTTCATTCACGGACACAAACTGAAGTGCGCGATACGATTCCAGTTATGTTTTCAATCGCTTTGAAATCCTAAATACCGATTTACTACCCAGTATACAGTTTTAGCTCGTTATGCTAGCATTACGCCGTAGACAAGGTTCTCATTCTATCCAAGTCTCCGAATTTCTTGGGTAACAACCTCATCTCCCTGTTCTTTTTCTTCTTGTTGAAATGCCCTCAATTTTTTCGAGAAGTTGGATATTTTGTGAAATTTTCTAGCAAGAGCTAGTTACAAGAAATTGTTCCTTATTCAGAGAGCATTGAAGAAATGCGAACATTTTAGTTGCTGAACTTGAAAAACAAAGTTTTTGCTGTGTGTCAATCGCTTTGAGTATCCAACTTGTACTTTCTACGCATTAAACACTGATAGTGTGCGATACGATTCCAGCGATCATCCAAACGCTTTGAAGCGCTAGTGTTGACGGTATGCGCTCCGCACCTCCTACTCGTACATCGTACTGTATTCATAGGATTTTATGACCATTTAAAGTGTTTCAATGAATTAAACTCTCACTTCAAGAGATCCGAGACCATAGCTACGTCTCGTCAAGTAGGTATCATCAGGGCTCATCGAAACTATCACCGAGACCCCTCGCAGGATCTTCGCTGCAGCTGGAAGCTTCGTCGTCGTGGTCAATGTTGGTGGAGTTTTGAGGAGAGACTTCAGCGGAGTAGCCAAAATAATCATTGTACAAATTGGGTAAAGTAACCAAATTCCGACATCGCTCCTAATTTCGACAGCTCAACTTCAACTTGAAAAAATAAGGCTTCAGATTGCGGTAGAAATCCGAACATGGCATCGAAATGTCAAAAAATTATTCATTTTCGAAGTTGGTAGGCCAGTTCACGTTCGGCGGGATACTAGAAGACGCTGACGAATATTTTCCAGTCGTGTGTCAAGATTTCGGTGGCTTCCAGCGTGTTCCTTATGAGTTTGGCTAAGGAAGTAAGTGGACTAGTTAAGGTTTATCGTTTAGTAACTAGCAGTTTCACTCAAACTATTGTGTTATTCCAACTAAATGAATGTTGTAGATTCATGATTCATTATTAAAATTGCTCTATTGTGTAAGATTAGGAGGTTAGGCCCCTGTTGGCATTAGGAACAGTGATATCAAGTTGGTTCCCTATACCGACACCCTGTCGAAATTAGGGAATAATATCCAACAGGTCGTGAGCTATACGAATGAATCGGGTTTTTTGTGACGTTTAGTTCTATGATTGATTCATTGATTTCATCTAACAGGAACCTAATTTCGACATCATTTATTCCAAGTGGAAAAAATTCGTCCTTAATACCGACAGGTTCTGTTCCTAATTCCGACATGTCATTTCTAATCTTGCACCACCTAGGATACGCATAGTACCTATTTAGGAATTAATTGTACATATAGTAAAGTCAGTCAGTTATATTCCTCTTGTTCAATTCGTCTTCCATCCCTCTAAAAGACCGTGGCGTAAGACAAGAGAGTAAGCGTTTCATAAATGGTCATGCTGAATAACGGTTTGCCATCCAACATGTACTTCCCGCTCAATGCTTGTTGGCATTACGCCAAAGACATAGTTCTCATTGTATTGTAGGCCCTTGATTTCCTGGATAGCGATGATTTCTCCCTGTTTATTCGTTGAAATACCTACAATTTTTTGAGGAGCGTCTTCTGAAATGCACTATAAAGAATTAGAAGTTGAAGAAATGCGAACATTTATAACACTGGACTTGCAAAACAAACGCTTTTGCTTTCACGGACTTAAACTTTCTGCTCATTACTCACTGACAGTGCGCGATACGACTCCAGCGATGTTCCGAACGCTTTGAAATGCTTTGTGTCTGGAGGGTATGCGCACCACTCCTCGTACTCGTACATCATACAGAATTGCATACAATCCTCTAATGAGACGGCCGACGGAGGACTCGACCGAATTCGCCTTTGGGCGCCGACTCGGGTCCTTTCCCCTTCGGGCCGTTTCTGTTGCCGCGTTTCCCCGTTCCTTATCGCGGCGTTTTCGTCCGCTCGCCGGCGTCTCCGCTGATTTATTGCGGGATCAACAACATTTCTCATTTCCCCTTACACAATAATATTAGCGAACAGCTAATTCGTGTGTTTGCACGAGCCGCGATACTATAACAACTACGAATACAAAAACAGATAAACGACAAGCGATATACCAGCGTAGCTGTCTCTAGTGCGATTTATAGGCATGTCTGCCTCTAGTCTGACGAATGATTTATGTAGTTTTTACTTTCAAAATTAAAAGGACAAATTTAAGGTTGATTCTAATACGCGTTTTATAAAGCATGTAATAGTGCATATGAGTAATACATATGGAATAGTATGGAGTAGTTATTCAATTGTGATCCTTGATACCTCATTTCCCCTTAGCAATAATATTAGCGAACAGCTGATTGGTGTTTGCACGTGCAGCGATATTTTTCCAACCGACTTATTGGAAATATTTCCAAGCGAAAATTTTCCAACCGACCTGCTACGAGCAGGTTCGGGACATGGCAGTGTAGGATACTAGCTGCTCGGGACCACTGCGGTGTACACACGGAATTACACTGGGTTGGAAAATGAAATGAGGGAGGTTATACTTTTGAAGAGGTTACCCTAGGTTTCCTGCTCAGAGCAAGTTACTCCGACCTCAGGCTGGAGTACCCTAGGGGAGTCCCGAGCAAGTTCCCTGGCCGGTTGGAATTCAGTGCAAGTTGCCCCGAAGTTACACTGGCGGCGGTTGGAAAACGCCTCATCCTGCTCCCTCATTAGTGCGCCTGCGCTCTTCCACTGGTGTAGCTCGGAGCAAGCGGTTGGAAAATCCCTATTATAACAACCACGAATACTAAACAGATAAGCTACAAGCGGTATACCAGCTTAGCTGCCTCTAGTGCGATTTACAACCTTAACTGCCTCTAGTCGTGATCTACGACCAGCTCTCAGCTCATCCAGCTATTCAAATTGGAAACCACCCTGTTGCATACGCAAAACATGATGATCAGTCCGATAATATCCTACCACTGATAGTGGTATTCTCATTTAAATTTAATTAAATTTATTGTCCTCCCAAATTGATGCAAGTTCATCCGTACACTCCTTTTAACGGAATCTTCATGAACTTTTGAGAAAATTAATAACTCCATAACTTCCGAAATGATTCAGCAACTTTTGAGCTAATTTTAATTCACGTTTTATACAATTTTAATAGTTTATATGAGTAATACGTTTGAATTAGTTTAAATATTATTGAATTGTGATCTTTGACACCTCATTTCCCTTTACCAATAACATTAGCGAACAACTGATTCATATTTGCAAGAGCAGCGATAATATAGCCACCATGAATGTAGAAACAGATAAGCGACAAGCTATGTACCAGCTTAGCTGCCTCTAGCCGAGATCTACGAGCTCTCAGCTCATCTAGCCATTCAATTGTAAAGATTCCTTGAAATACTCAATACTGTCTGAGAATGAGGTACCACTGATTGTGTCATTCTCATTTAGTTATGAAATTGAAAGTTGAAATATTGGAAAATCGAAATCTCAAAAACTCGAACCAAAAGGGTCGATTCGTTTGACTTGTTTAATTAATTAATTTATTTTTCATCTTTAAGTAAAGCATTTATTTGAAAAAATAATACGAATCACTACAAGTAAATCACGTAAATAATACAGAAAATATGGTAAGTGCCTAATCGAGAAAAAAAATGCAATCACCCGTCTATAAGTTAGAAACTTGTGCTGAGGAGTGGATTCGCTAAAGCTATTTACACATCTTTTAACGAATATAACTGAAAAATTTTATTAATGAAGCTTTTATTAATGAAAACCAAAAAATAAGATAATTCAGAAAATCCAATGCTTTAGTACTAAAGAATTGCAAAAAATTCTTTCTTAATGAATTCCTTATTAGACAACTTATGATTATTTGGAGTAAGATTAAGCTTCATCGTATTAGGTAATTTGTTAAACATTTTTATTCACTTCTCTTAAGGAAATCCTATTGTATTTTTAGGAAAATAACTCCACAACTTTCGAAATAAATGGGGAAAACACAGTTAGCAAAGGTTGTGTTAAAAACAGGTAATCAAGATGCTGGTTGTTCGGAATCAAAATTGCTATGGTGGTGGAAAACCACGGTTCAATGTTTTGCCTTGAAAACGGCGACAATTTACGTGACTGAATGTGGATGTGAACGCCATCTTAATGTCAAGAAAATGTCTCACTATGTTGTGTGATTTTACGTGACATTTTAATGTTTTGATGAAGTTCTCACGCTGACATTTTAGTGTACGTACGTAGTTGCTCAAGCGGAATTAGAATTCACAGCTCAGTTTAGTGTCATGGTGATGAAAACGGACATGAGAAAGTTGTGATGCTCTATAACTTTCGTTAAACGATAAAGTTCGTAGTGGATGATACAGCTTAGAGTTTCAGCTTGCTTACACAGTCATTTCCCATCCCCAGGAGGCCGGGAGCGGATCTCAAATTGTTAGTGTTTTATGAGCTTCGTACGTGAAGGGAATAAACCTCCATCTGAGGCGGTAGCCACAACTCATTAGAATTCTCCCGGGCGCCCCATTGTCTCCAACTATCATAACAGTTACAGTTATTACGTAAAGGGCAACAGACTGTAGGGTTTTCTGAAGGCCAAGGACTCGAGGCCGTGATTATAGATTCGGCGTCAGATCGAAGTACCCGAGTTACCCGTTATTTCCCGTGTTTATCAGTTCGGTTTTTGTACCTTTTTCTTGTGTCTGTGGATGGATGGAGGGAGGAGCTAACCATACGAAGTGAGAGGTCTAACGGAGGTGTATTCCCAATACGACCGAACACTTGCCTTCTATTTATCATCCGCTTTTTAAACTATCTATAAACCATAATCAAGCGAAGAGTCCACGATATTGAAAATTAATCGTAAATTCGAGGGGTATCTAAATATTAACGAGAGAAGGGTACAGATTCGAAACCAATGATTTTTACATCTGAAATTAGAACAACCCAACAATATTGTTTTACCAGCCATATTGATGGCATAGCTAGACGTGCACTAAGGGCCTTGGGTTTTCTGAAGAGGAGTACTCGCGATTTTACCAGCATACAGGCGTAAATCTCTGGTTTTACCTCTAAATAGAGAGTTATAGCAGCCCACAGGAGACGAGAACTCAGCGGGGCCCGTGACCGGTGACTAGAGCGAGCAAAAGGAGGCTCTACCGTTCTTGGTGGGGGAACCGATAGACGCGTTGAGGTTTATAGTCACGTCAAACGCTAAAGTGACGCCAATTCGGTTTTTGAGGTAATTTCGAGAGAGTTGTGATTGAATCTACTTAACTTCAAATGCCGACCAAAAAACGAAATGGAAACCATTGAAAATATGATAGAACTTCCCAGTGATGGTGCTGCGGAGTGTAATGAAGTAGATCGTGCTATTAAAGCATATTTCGTTGCACTTGGTGAGAGAAGTTCTCTCGTACAACGTTTTGATCTCTCGCAGTTGTCAAATAAGGTTGTTGCGTTATAACTAAGGTTCCATCGAGAACGTTTGTTCCTGCTTCAGCACTGTTCAACAGCAGAATGTCCCCGCTCATGTTTCGTGCGAAACCTGATTATCAAGTACTTGAATGTTAACAATCTGATCAATATTTGTCCGGCACCAAGTAACAAAGGGAGAGGGCGAGCGTAATTGGTAAGCAAACGAAAAAATAACAAGAGAGGGGAGACGTGCAGCGCTGCAGGTGGTGCGATCCTTGCACTACCTGGTTCGTTTCCTAATATCCGGTCAAAGCTGGCGAGGAAATTGATTCTCAGTAGGGTTTGAAATACTAGCCCCCCCTTTCGTTTCTCAATATGAAACCGTTGGGGTGGAACGCTATTGCATTATTGGAATTCCGGTTCGAGATACTTGATTCAATTAGTCCCCAGCATCGACTGACAGGCATTTCTGGTTTATAAGTTGTTGAATTAGTCCTCACCATCAACTTGTAGGGGATGAAATGAAAACTATCGAGAGCTGTAAGATATGACACTTTTATTAAATTTGAAATTAAATTAACACGGTACAACTTGTTATTTCGAATAATCAGCTTTACATTTGCGAAAAAACGTCCCTTATCTTGCGTTCGAACCGACTGCCCAGTTCATTCTTCTTATCGCTCCTTCAGTGGGCAACTCCATTATTTTTCTACGGGTGCTTCGAGGTTTCGCGCCCCCGGTTCAGATCCAACATACTGATAGGCTTTTTTTCTTCTTCTTTTGATTGGAAGTGTGTTTCAATGTTGAGTTTATGATTCCCTGTCAGAATAATCAGAGGAACATCGGGTTCATTGCAATTTATATTGGCGAGGAAAATTGGTTTTTCTCTCAAAAGTGAAAACGGTGCTCCCACCTGTAGGAAGATTTAGAATCAATATGATGCAGATTCCGTGGGATGGGCTACTCACTGATATAACAACGGAAGAATTTCCGAATAGTTTCATCTGAACAGTACAAACCTACTACCTACTTGTGCAGTTCATTGTGTAGTAAACGCGCACACACATTATATATATTTATACCTATGTATGTATTTGGTTTGTAAAAGAAATATAACATTGTCATTTGATCTCATTTTGGCTGACAGGAGTTCTCATTATCAGTCATCATTATCAGAAGTGTTCCCGAAGGGTGAAACCCCGATTTTTTTATTGCAGGTTCGAGTCTTATCTAAACTAGATGGCTAATCCGACAATTAGACATCATTTCTCGGAAAAATTCTCGTTTTATCCGTCGGGAACTCAACGAAAATCGGAGATTCGAAATGGTGCCTGTAGCTTATGATGTCGTGAGCCGCAGTGGCAACCCTGTCCACGGATTTCTAAAACCCCTAGCCTACTGCACAAATAGTCCGTAGATTACTATAGCAAACGTTCGAAGTTACTGTTTTATTGTCTCAATTGTCGGAATGGAGTTCAATAGCCGAGCCAATGAAGAACGCGTGGGTTTGTGTTCAGTACAGTTAACAAATCGCCTATTCGTAATTTAATCCGTAAATTCAAGGCTTAATACCTTGAATGTCAAAAATCCTTAGATTCAACACTAGCATACACAGGTATTGAAAATTTCTTTACTACTATTTGAACTTTAAATTCATGCGCCAAATATTCAAACGTTGATCATTCACGAACTCATTTAGACGACATGAAGAGTGGTATTACATGCTTCTAAAAGAGATTCCACTTTACAAACATGAATTTGCTACCACACATATTTATCCAATTGCTACATCCAGAAGACTGGATGGTGAAACCTCGACCATGAAGGTAGGTACTATTTTTTCCCATCCAAACAAAAAACCATCACAGTAAGGACAGCTATGGAAAATATCTGAAAATATGTTGAAATTTCTCAATTTTGATAGAAAAATCGGATTTTGGCCCCTAAAACCGTCAACTGCCCATTTCCTGGTCACAACAGCAAATGGTTTGAACTAAAAGTTTATTGAAATGTGAATTGACGGTGATGTCGTTCCCCTATGACATCATTGCTACTGCCTCGGCCACTTGTATTAGACACCCGAAACATAACACCTTTTTAAAAAGCTCTATGTAAAGCTCCTCTACTATCTGCTTTCATTCAGCAGATTGAGTAAAACATAGCATGGTGGTTCGACTTCTCCTCTTATGCGCTTGTCTATGATCTTCAGCCTCGTGCGGATTGTTTGGACGATGCCACCAGACATCGCAGAGCTGCGCGTTCCCTGATTTCCGCATATTATGTTCCCGGTAGAATGCGACGAGCGTGTTGAAAACTGGCAGTCGCAAATGGGCTTTCTCTCAGCCAAACCCATCAAAGATCGTACAGAAGTCGATTTGTTCTGGGTGGCGGCGGACTCTGGCAACCTAAATGGATTTCCAGGCAACCACTGACGTAGGTATAAATCTCTCCAGGTGGGAAACCGATGAGCGGAACCAGCTTCGGATGCGTGCGAACGATTTGTATTTAACGTCGAAGACGATATGACATAAGGAGCAGTAAAAGTCCCTCAGGGCCCGCACAACTCAGCTTTCCGCCTGAATCCCTCGCACCGGTGGGTCCGATGGGAGATAACGCCTCCGTTTTTCGAAGGGAGAGCCGTCGTTTTTTTTCGTCTTTATTTCAAAAGTCTCGTAAGATGGCCGTCCATTTACCACACGCCCCCGCCAGTTTGTTAACAAGATGTTTCCGATACTGAAGCTTCCTATCTTCCGACGTTACTTCCCCCGTTTCCTTATCGCCTTATCGTGATCGCTTTCCACTCATCGCCTGACGTCTTTGTGCCTCATCGTCCCACACGAGCCTTCCAACTAACATAGTCCTCATATTGACAACGGAGATTGAACGTACTGATTCGATCTAATGTCATGTTACCCTCGACTTATATAAATCTTATTACTCGGATATATCGTTCGAGTCGCATCATACGGATCATTAGAAGAGGATTTTTGGATAATGCAGTTGAAAAACAAAAACTCAAGCGGCGCATCCTTTTTAAGTTCCTGTCCGTTTAATAAAGAGGAAGAGTTTGAACCGACGCTCTTCTCTTCTCCTCTAACGTTACGTATGGAATAGGAACGCAGACAGATATTCACAATACAAACAAAAATTGACAGAAAAATGCAATTATAATATTGTGTTGGTTGGCCATTCTGCAAAATGTGTTTAAAAAAATACACGAAATTTCATTTTTTTGAAAAAAATATCCATTTATTCATCTACATTGGTGTTGTTTCCTTAAAAATAGTTCCCACTAATTATGATATAAGTAGTCTGTTTTTTTCTAATTCTTAAAAACAAATCTGTAACTCGATCTCTGGGATAGCTTTGAGCTTATTCAGCTATGCACTTTCAATGTCATCTATGATTGTGAAACGATGACCCTTCACTGTTTTTAAATTTTGTTTTTGGAAATAGGAAAAAGTCATAAGGGACTAGGTTTGGTGAATATGGAGGTTGGGACAACATTACAGTGGTGTTTTTCGCCAAAAAATCAAGGACAAGCAGTGTTTTCGTTCAAAATTCAACAATTTTGGGATGAAATGTACTGCTGCTCGTTTCATATCCAAAATGTTAGCAAAAATGGCATGGCATGAGCCAATCGATAACCCAACATCATTAGCGACTTCTCTGATTGTGATTCGGCGATCATTCATAACCGTTGCTTCCCCTTTTTCCACGGTTGTTGACGTGCTGGGGCGTTCTTCATCTTCAACGTCTTCACTGCTATCTTGGAAACGCTTATGCCACTTGTAAACTCTTGTTTTTGTCGTAGCATTCTCGCCATAGGCGTTTGTTAACATTTCACACACTGTTAAAATTAATTTCGTTTTTTTTACTCAAAACTTAATACAAATTCCTTGATCCATTTTTTAACCATCGAAAACTCGTAAAAACACGTCGAACCATAGCGGCTGCCACAAACAAAGTAAACAATGGATATAGCTGGGAGTTGAATCATACTCCAGAGGCATGTATACACAATAAAGAATTTTTCGACAATCGGATTGTCTATGCGCGCAAAATTCAAACATTCGTGGTATTTTCTGAACAAACCTCGTATACGACTTGAACTTTTTGCTTCCTCTACTTTCTATTTGTGCAAAAAGACGAAACAATGTCTGTCCCCCTAGAATCAAAACAGAAACAGGAGATACGCATAGAGCACGTAAATCTGTTCTCAACCAAAAAACCTATTTGGATTGTTCAGTTGATCATATTTGTGTGCCTCCTGAAATTCAATAATCACTCTATCACCTGTGAAACATGCACACTCCAAAGCTTCGTAGAAATTCAAATCATGAACGCAAGCCGATTGAATAATAAACCCCAGTGAAAGAATTTGCAGCGTTTTTCACAGGTGATAGAGCAATTATTGAATTTCAGGAGGCACACAAATATGATCAACTGATCAATCCAAATAGGTATTTTGGTTAACAACAGATTTACGTGCTATAATAATAATAAACCCCAGTAATAATATTGAATAATATTTACCTATATATTATCAGCGTTTCATGCATATCAGAATGCTTCAACCCGTGTATCGGCTATAAACTACAAGTATCCACATCGGCTATCACTCCAGTATCCACATTCACTACAACTCGACGCTATCGGCATCACTAGGTTACAAACAAACAATAATAAACGAAAAAACGCAAATGTTGGCACCATAAATCGGGCCATACATCGGGAATGGTTTGACCTACGGACCTGCGGAGGGGCTCATTCGATTCCTCATGGTATGTTCTTCAAATAGCTGAATATTTAGGCCGATTCGACTTGTTTTGAGGTTTTTAGGGATTTTACAAAACTTTGACAGCCCTTAAATGGCACTTTAAATTGAGTGAGAGAGCTGGCTCAATAATTGGGGCGTCTTCGGACCAAGATGGATTTTTCCTGAAAATTTCAGATCTTTTGCTCCAGCCGTTTCGGAGATATCGTGCGTACGGCGGACGGACGGAAAAATTTTTATTGCAGATTCGGATTCTACACCCTTTGAAACGTAAACCATGAAATTTTCAGGGGGGTTATTTTTTTTTTTTTTTTTCCAGAGCGATTACAATGGTTTATTATTGAATAATAAACCAAAAATTGGGTGGGAGTTGAATTATAAGCCGTTGAGAGTATTAGTTTGCATGGGTTATACAACAAATATTTGCCTCAATTATCGTAAATTAGGTTGGACGGCTATCTATGTGGTATGAAAGCAAATAAGGTAAATCTTTGTTTGGCTTTTGGATTTTTCCAACCGACTTTTGCAATTCACAGTATTGCTTTGCAAAACTTTACAGTTAAATCTAAGTAGGATGTAGATGCAACTTGTTTACTTCTTGTCACCAGAAGTTGTAGTACAGCGCGGAATTGAAAGCTGATCTGTAAATCACAAGCGAGGTAAGTGATTGTTTGGCGCCACAATCTGAGACAATGAAGGTCTCCATCTGCGTCCGAAGGGGGATCGGATTTGACGTTTTCCGAGAACCCAGCGAACCGCAGCGACCGCAGGCCTTTCCGAGCGAGTTTCACGGTTCACGCATCGCAACTTGCAACGAGACTGCGCTTTACGCAATGGGCTGTACCACGCTTCATTTGATTGGCGCCAAGGAGAATCTTTGGCTTCGGTCCAACGTGGCAAATGATGACCGTGAAATTTAATGTGTTTTCTCCGGTTTAAAGAGGGTATGCACGCGTAATTATCAAATGAACTAGTCGATCTAGTTTTACTGCCATGCAATACTCGATTCGAAATAGAAATAGTGCGTTCGTGAAGGCTCAAGAATGAACCAACGAACCTTTTATGGGTGTTCTCTAAAAAAAGCGCAATTTCCAATGCTAAAATACTACGACGTTGAAACATCTTAAAAATTTCTTTCAAAATTGCATATGGCTTTCGGAGATATACAGGAGCACGTGAAACCGAAAAAGAACAATCATGATGCCTCCTCAAATCAACAATTTCTGTGAAATCAAAAATTCCAAAGTTTAAGAAATTCAAATCATTGATTTGATTGGTGGTAATGAGAATATGTTTTTTTGTGAACCTGCCCCCACAATAAAAACATCTATAATTTATTCCTTTGGTCGTATTGCGTTAAAAGCCAAATCCAAATTTAAACGATGTAGCCAAAGGTAAAAATATGCACACAAATATCATCAACTGATCAACACCGATTTGCGTGGTCTATGCATATCTCCTGAAATTGAATAATCGCTCTATCACCTGTAAAACACGCACACTCCGAAGCTTAGTAAGATTCAAATCATGAATGCAAGCCAATTGAATTCCTCCGATATAAGATATTATTTACCCCAGTAATAATATTGAATCGATAAACCCCAGTACCAAATATTTTGAATAATATTTCACCTATATATCGAATTTTTTTAACCCGTGTATCGGCTTCTAACTACACTACAAGTATTCACATCGGCTATCACTCCAGTAACCACATTCATAAAAACGCTATCGGCCGGACATCACTATGATTACAAACAAACAATAATAAACGAAAAAACTTAAATGTTGGCACCAAAAATGCCATACATCGGGAATGGAATACGGACGTGGGGAAGGGCTCATTCGATTCCTAATGGTATGTTCCAAATAGGAAAATATTTAGGCCGATTCGACTAGTTTTGAGGTTTTCAGGTATTTTACAAAACTTTTACAGCCCTTAAAGGGCACTTTAAATTGAGTGAGGGAGCTGGCTCAAGAATTAGGGCGATTCGTCGGACCAAGATTGATTTTTTTTGAAAATTTCAGATTTTTGTTCCACCATCGATGTTCGTACGGCGGCACGGACGGAAACTTTTTGTTATTCTACACCCTTTGAAACGTAACCATGAGATTTTCAGGGGGGTTAGAATTTTTTTCTTTCCAGAATTACAATGGTTTATTAACCAAAAATCGTAGACATTGGAACTTCTCCAAATGTTTTTCAAAATTGCTATGGCTTTCGGGGATCACAAGAGCAAAACAAAGAACAGTACGATGCTCAAATCACAACTTAGATACCAAAATTCCAAATTTAATCTATTCAATCATCAATTCAATGATTTGATTATGGTAATGAGAATATGAGTTTGTGATCCTGCCATTTCTTAAGAAATTGCAATTTTTCCAAACACCATGGTTCATTTTCAAAAGCCGTTTCAAAGTTAACCAAACACATAAATTAAAAACATGCGTACATTTCAATATTGAAAACTGATGGAGTTGTGGCAATGAGACCTACTAATGCTTTCTAACAACTAACTAGAGAAAGGTTAGTTGGGAATAGGGATGGCCATCGATAGTAGATAGTATCGAAATATCGATATTTTCCTCCGATATATCGATATTTTGCTACCGAAGGGCCAATAGTATCGGACATCGATAGTTAGTGACCAAATATTTTTTCCGATATTTCAGCCGATATTTTTTTAACCTATATTGGCTTCATCTGATAATATCACATATTATTTTGACTCATAAAATAATATCGATCGTAACTATCCGTTTTTTTTTTTTTTCACATCACACGAGTTTGAAAGATATTATGCCCACAAAAATGAGTTCGTCTGGCTGGAATATCGATATCTATCCACGGATAATATCCATAGGATATCAAGTAGTCGTTTTATTCAATTGTAGAATGTAACATGTAAAAATGATGTAAATAAACTACCTATCTATCTATCTATCTATAGAAATAGAAGAAGAGTAGTGGTTTGGAGGTTCCATAGGAAAATTGGAAGATTGCGGTTGTTGACAACAACTTGTTGTTGAGGTATTTCAGCAAGTGTTGTGTTGTTCTTTTTGAGATTGTATCTTGTTCACGGTTGATTCTTTTTTTCTTCTTTTTTGTTTATTCTCAGTTGTTTGAACCATAGGTTCGAAACATAGGTATTTACATTCATTTAAGGAAGGACACAAATGCTACAACCCCTCTAAGAGAACTTGGGTAGCTTATCAAACAACATAATTTGTTACAAAACTATTGATAAAACAAAATTTAAAATAATAAATACGTCAATTAAAAATTAAAAAAATAATAATAATACAACTGAACATAGTTTCAATTTAAACATGTTTTATCGTAAATCAGAAAAGGCTTATATTTCTAATTTATTGATTAGTATTAATTAACTTTTCTTTTAAAATCAAATTTGAACTTTTGCAAACTCAATTGTGGCATCTGGTCTACTAAGTGCATTAAACACATAAATTTCATTAAGCTTTTTAACCAATATTTGTCTAAAACTATCGATATTTTTTGATCGATACTATCGGTAGTGCCTACTATCGATGATTAACCTACCATATATGTGTATCGCCATCGATATTTTATGTTGCTATGACCATCCCTAGTTGGGAAGCCTTCTCCTCTCTTTGGCAGTGTTACCATCCACTACCAAAACCGTCAGTCTCGCGAAATTCCTTTGTTTGCTTCCCTTAGAGAGGCATAAAACCATTGGTTTGCGGTAATTTTGTAGTTACAAACTTTCAAATAAGTTTCTACGCATTGCATTCACGTTAGAAGACCAGTGATCTCATTTCTGTAAAGATGAACTAGGTTTTTCAACTTTTAAAGATTTTTCAACAAAAAATACAAGCCCTCCATTCTAAGAGTGGATGTAATGAATGGAAATGAGACATTACAGGTGGTGGTAATGATAAATTGAGCTTTTAACGTCAAATAAAAATTGGTTCATGAATAAAGCATGCCTGATTGACCATGATTTTTGTGCACATTGGTATTTGAAATGTTATGAAAGAAGAAATGGAACGTACCTATCTGAAGGAATCCTGAAATAACATACCATTTGTGTTTTTGTGAGAATCACCCTTACAGAAGGTTAAAATAACGTAATTTAGTGCATTTATTGCAAACTCCAATAGCGGAGTTTCGATCTTCAGACCCTTTTTCAAGCTGTTGAATCTGTTATTACTGGGTTGCCTCGATTGATGTTATTGATAGTAAAATGAACCATCAATTGATCTAACCCAACCTACAACTAGCTAAAAATAAGAGGGAACTTATGTGTTACAACTGGTTGGGAGCAATTTGTGATGTGGAAGCACAGGTGTTGTCGGGCCTTTGGTAATGAGATTGCGTGTCGCAAGATCTTCAGGAGAGGAAACTGACGTAGCTACAACCTGCAGTCAGATTGTCCCCGGCGTGGAGCGGACAGCGAGCCCCGCGCCTGTAAACGTGTGGTTTTGCCGATAATTCTCTCCGGAACCTCATTTCCAACGGCCGTCTGTCTGCCCCCTGTAATCTGGACTTCGTGACTGGATATTGTCCCACTTATTGCAGGCGCACTTGTGTGATTGGGCGTTCTCGGCACGTCTCGGCCACTACTTGTTTTTTGGTGAGGGTCACCTCGGGAACCATAAGCCTACCTGCCCGGCCGGAGAAGTCGGGGTTCAACGAAGAACCGTTTCTTTGGAGATGATGACTCGTGACGAATGATACCGAACGAATTGTCGAAGTTCTCCGTGATGGTACTAATGCACACTTTTTCATCATTAGGTGAGAAGGGAATGTGGTGATAGTTGTTGTTTTCTACGTACAGTTTCAATGCATGGTTGAGGTAACGACTTGCCTCCATTAACTAGACCCTATATGTGATTTTTGACCAAAGTTGCACAATTTGATGTTGTAGTTTTGGAGAAAAGCTGGTACGTCTCAAGAAATTCTGAGGGGTAATACAATTCGTTGTTCTTGTTCGATTCCAAAGATCCATTATTTGCAGTCATACACCAAACGTACACAACATAAGTTACAACAAACGAAAACGCAGCAAGTTATTACACAAAGGTGTATCATTCCTGTATTACATAACCTTTCACTCATCAGTGATCCATGTATATCTTACTTATTCTGTGGTACATGATCTAAACTAGTCGCTTCCATCAAATGAAATTGTAACCTAAATTGTATAGAAAGAGCTCCATTCATGTTGCAGCTTGGTAGACCGATTAGGGTAGCAATTACCATCAAGGTTCTTCAGCTGATCAGTGTGTCTCCATACCCCTTGATTGACTTCTAGAATGACCCGTTTTGAATATAACTCCGTGAATACAAATATAAAACACATATCTACTCTTCACAAGTCCGCAAATACATAAGTACGTTATGAAAACCTCAAAATGGCTAGTTTATTCGTACAGTATCCATTTGCAACGGGTCTGTCGCCAGTACTTTGTTATCACATCGACTCTTGCGTTCAAAGATAGACCTGTAATTTTTGAGCTAACGAATGACCCTTCGGCAAGCGGAATGATCTCATTCGATTCACTGAACTAATTTCTATCTAAATATAACAGAAAAATCAACATTTTTTGATAGATTAATCCGTTATTCGCTAGGTTTGATTGATTAAGATGCCGAGATTACTACCTCATCCTCGATCGAATTCGGATTTTTTAGCCAAATTTTGTAAACTTTCGTTCAGCAATATGGAAATAAAGGTTCGGACGGTGAACCGATGGATCTAAATCAATTTTTGGAATCAACGTATTTTGAAACGTAAACCAACTTTTAAGGGAGATCAATTTTTGTTCCCCTTAGTCGAATACAATGGTTTATTATTAAAGGTAATGAATCAAAACTTGCTACTCTTCGATCTCTCCGAAATCAATAACGTTTGGCGAAAACGATCTCCGCTGGTATCGAAATGATTCGATACAGTGATTTTTGACGATCTGAGTTTGTCATGATGCACTTTGTGATTTCGTTATTGTTACTAATTCGGAAATAGTGGGTGTGGGTAGTGGAGTGACCACATTCATTCCGAATCTCTTAATTTGGAGCGTTATATCTGTTTATTCACGTCAGAAACGTTTCGTCCCGCAGCGGGGACTTCCTCAGTCTAACTATGTATAACTACTGGCATACTTTAGGTATTGACATGGTGGTGCCACCACACATCTCTTGTTTGTTTGTTACTTTTAGTTTTGTAGTTGTCGTTAAACTGTTCACTCCTCCCTGTCCATATACTCAAGTTGGTCATATTCTCTATTGCTTAGTTGTTTGATCTCTTTGATCTGAAAAATTATTGAATTAATTTATGCTGCAGTTCCTCTCTCCCCTTTTTGATATTTATAACAAAACAAAATTGTTTAACTAATTAACGCAGTTGAGATCAAACAACTAAGCAATAGAGAATATGACCAACTTGAGTATATGGACAGGGAGGAGTGAACAGTTTAACGTCAACTACAAAACTAAAAGTAACAAACAAACAAGAGATGTGTGGTGGCACCACCATGTCAATGCCTAAAGTATGCCAGTAGTTATACATAGTTAGACTGAGGAAGTCCCCGCTGCGGGACGAAACGTTTCTGACGTGAATAAACAGATATAACGCTCCAAATTAAGAAATTCGGAATTCGGAAATGTAAAGCAGCTATAGATCAAAACTTTTTGAAGAACTATACGAGCTATACTGTTCGAAATCAGCTTTTTAGGTTGAACCAATATAGATTGATTGAGTTTCATTGATCCGTCCAAATATTTCATTTCAAACGTTGGTTCCGTGAGGTTGGGATTTAAGAAGCGTCAGAGAAACATTTCAGGTGCCTCGAGGGTCTCGATTCTCCGTGAAATTGATGCCCCGTCTCCTTTTTTTCTGTTGTTGGAAATCATCTTTTAATCCTCCACTATTCGTCGGATTGTTTCGTCTGCCGGCAAACGCCAGCTCTTTAGAAATCAGTCTCAGCTCCCAATAAGGTTGCCTCTCACATTCATCAACGTCGCCTGAACATCGGAGTCCTTCAAGGATGCCTCACCGAGCTGACGCGAAGCGGAAAGAATTATATAAACGGATTATTTCAAGCGCTTCTATTGATTCATAGCTCTTGAAGTTTATCTCCTTGCAAAATCTTCCCGACGGACGTCTTGAGTTGCGACGTCTTTGGAACTACGAATGCACCTGTTAACTATTCATTTACCTCGCAACCTGCGGACCAGGTGAATTTATCGCTCCGCGGAGTTGGTTCTCTCAATAAGGTGTTTACATAGGTACGATGGAAGTTTCACCAGGAGGATTCAGGAATAAAGTGTCGTTTCCACACATCATTATTGAACCGATCACACAAGTTTTGTTGTCTTCTATGCATAATACACCTGTCCGATGTACATCCCTTGTCTCTAAACTACCGACCGGGTATTGCGTTGGACTGAAAAATGCTGCAAATAATTACACAAATGTTTATTACGACTAAATATGGTATATATGCATTAGGTAGCTGTACTGTGAACATCACGGTCTACTGACAGTTATTCGGAATGGGATCTTTCAAAACCAACATGTGGACATTCCATATCAATGTAGAAAACCTTAATTTATAAGCACCCTACACCAAATCGAAAGCTTTTCAAATTAAATGGAGAAATTCCAAACAATGTTTCAGCTTTTCACGTCGATTTGACAAATTTTCGCGCTATTTGAGAACATTCCAAAAACATGTACTTAAAGGACGTTCAACTTTTCCAAATTTCCTCATCAAAAAGAAAATATTCCAAACCAATGTAAGAATTTTCCAAGCCTAAGCAAGAACCGTTCAGACCAATTGAGGACTTTTCAAACCAATTTGAGTAGTTTCCGGACCGAACCAAAATTTCCACATGAAATTTGGAACTTCGCGAACCAGTTGTACAACCTCTCAAACAAATTTCACCACATAGGTTCCAAAAATGTGTGAGCTTCTTTAAACTGAATGGAACACTTTCCGAACCAAGTTGAAAACTGCCCTAGTTTACAAATTTTCAAACAAATTTGACCACATAGGTACCAAACAATATGACAATTGTTTAAACTGAATAGAACACTTTCCAAAACAAATTGAGAACTACCCTAACTGAATTGTGTACTTTTCCAAACCAATTTGAGTGCGTTTCGAACTGAACCGAACTTTGAACATAAAATTGAAAACTGAGCAAACTACTTTAACAACTTTCCTAACAAATTTGACCACTTAGTTACCAAACTTAGTTGGGAGAACTTTTTGAACTGAATGGAACACTTTCCGAACCAAATTGAGAGCTACCCTAACTGAATCGTGTATTTTTTCAAGCCATGTGAGTGTTTTCCAAACCGAATTGAACTTTCCACGTTAAATTGAGGTGTTAGCAAGAAAAGATTTACGATTTTTCCTACGAATTTGACCATATAGATACCAAACAATGTGAGAACTCTTCTAACTGAATGGAACTCTATCCAAAACAAATTTAGAACTAGAACTGAATTTTGTAGTTTTTCAAACCAATTTGACTGCTTTCTGAGGCGACATGAGAATTTTCCTCATTAAATTGAAAACTTAGCTAACCAAATTTAGAACTTTCCTAACAAATTTGGGTACCAAACAATGTGAATACTTTTCAAAGTGAGTGGAACAATTTCCATACCTAATTGAGAACTACTGATTCAGCATGGTACCCGCTTTCCAAATCAAATTGAGAAGTACTATAACTGAATCTTGTTCTTTTCCAAACCAATTTGAGTGCTTTTGGAACCGAACCGAACTTTCCTTCATGAAATTTGGAACTTGGCGAACCAGTTTTACTACTTTCCAAAAAAAGTTGACCACATAGGTACCAAACACTGTGAACACTTGTCAAACTGAGTGGAACAATTTCCATACCTAATTGGGAACTACTGATTCAGCATGGTAATGGACCAAGTGTTACTTTCGCCGACTGTCAAAATCACTTTATACTACGAAGGTGGTGGTGGTGTTCATTGTGATTTGTGGAAGATCACTGGTAAACAAGACGTAAAGGACCGGACCAAGTACACTTTCTTGTTTGACTTCATTGATCAGCATTGGATGTGAATAGTCATCTTCTTGCTTTATTCTGAAATAGCGGTTTTTGATTCAAGACCTAATCAGCTGATCGTACTTTATTACCACATTTTTGGCGCAGTTTGAGGAAGAGTCCCTCATGGCTAACTTTGTCAAACGCTTAATCAACATCAAGGAATACAGCAGACTTTCTTTTCCCCAAGTCCTTGTTCGTTATGTGCGTTATTCGATAGACCTGATCAATTGGTATGATCATGTGTTTCTTGTCAAAAGTCAAACTAAGCCCTTGGATAAAAGTAGATAAATTATTAAAACACGTTGGAATAGTTGATTGGATGAATTCCAGAACGACATTTCCTGAGTTCCTTTGCTTCCATTTCTTCTAATCCTTCAGGTTGGAAGAAATTAAAAAAAAAAAGAGAACTGTATGATGACGTACATTGATATCCGGTCAGATAGATAGTTATCCGGGCTTAAGTAATACTCGGAACGGGTTTTTAAAAGGTGCGCCGGGATCATTACAATAACATTTCGGCGACCTCACTTACGCAAGTGAGCCTGTACGCGTCGTTTCGTGGGAGATTAATGGAGGAATAAATTGAAATAAGGGAGTCCGGGGGGGTTCAATTGACAAATCACAACCGAGCCCACAAATCCGTTGTACAAACGACGGGGTAGTCGCACGGAAGAAATGGAGAAAGTCAAATTAATTCAGATTACGGGCTCGGGGAGCGTAAATCATATTATTCCCCGTTCAGTTGTCGCCTCGTCATAAATACGGAATAACTAACCACCTACATTTTTATGTAATGTCGGACAATAACACGAGGTCGAGTGACAGCGTGGGGGGAAAAGTTATAGTAATGTTTGGAAGGGAAAGCGGCAGCGATGTTGAATAAATGAACGTCATCGTTTACATGTCATCAGAACTGGGCGGACAGACTTCTGAGGCGTACAAATCACGGCGTGATTGGTTTTTACTTTAAAGAATGAGATTCCTGATTGGCTGCAGGCTCCAATTTTACATTGTGCTATACTAAAAAACGCTGCAAACTATTACATAATGGTTTATTATTTCTTAATTGTATATTTAGCATTCCAACGCGGATGAGCACATTGGAGTGTACTGCCATGGGTTTTCTCCTTTATAATTCCCACGTGGAATTAAACATTTTCCGATTTGTGAAGTTTTCAATCCAATTTCCAAACTCTCCAAACTAAGAATGTGTCCCTTCGTCCGGGTTTTATTTGATTACACTTATGAACAATATTATAAACACCTATAAATGTTCTTGAACACTAGAACATCGTTGTTTCCCCTGCATTTTCTTTCTTTAGAAATGAAAATTGGAAGTTCTGAAATATGTTTCAATACCTACTAAACCAAAATCTTAATTGAACAAAAAAATTCCCTGAAAAGCCCTTTTTACTAACAAATTTTAACTGTCTACTTGTAGCCTATTTACACAATTCATAAAATCATAAAAGCTTGCCGCGAGATTTAGGCTTGTGTAAATTAACTAGTTCCTGGGTACCTATTTCATTGATCAACTTATTCCGATAAGTTTAGTGTTTTATTCTAGTTTAATTAGGTAAAAACTCACAGATACCAACTTACCTAAACGTCGCGAAACGTTTAACGATTGTCATGAATGTTTTGTAATTAAAGACGATTTTGAAAAAATCTTAATTTAAAGTGCCACTTAACGGTTGCCACTTAACGGTTGTCAAAGTTTTGTAAAATCCCTAAAAATCTCAACAAAAACGCTGCAAATTCTTTCACTGGGGTTTATTATTCAATTGGCTTGCGTTCATGATTTGAATTTCTACTAAGCTTTGGAGTGTGCGTGTTTCACAGGTGATAGAGCGATTATTGAATTTCAGGAGATATGCATAGAGCACGTAAATCTGTTCTCAACCAAAATACCTATTTGGATTGTTCAGTTGATCATATTTGTGTGCCTCCTGAAATTCAATAATCACTGTATCACCTGTGAAACACGCACACTCCAAAGCTTAGTAGAAATTCAAATCATGAATAATTGAATAATGGACCCCAATGAAAGAATTTGCAGCTTTTTTTTCTCAGTTCTTCGTTTCAATTTCATTTCGAACGGCGACTAGGTGTATGATTTCTCTACCTCACGATTGATAGGAGCTAACGGGCTTGTGAGTTTATGTCTTGGAAGGACCGTCGACGCCGCCGCGTCGCGCCATCACGAAGGTGAAAATGTCTGATGGAATTACGCGTTCTTTATAAAGAAAACAAAAGCGTCGTTCGGATCGGAGACAACTTGAAAAGTCGGCGGGCTTTCACTAGCGTCTGGGGCCCCCGTGTTTGCCGCCTCCGAGTGCACGGATAACTAGCTGGTTCCCGTTCGATGGGTTGGACTAGGAACTGATTGAATCTAAAATGGTTAATTATTGAAGTTGCTTGTTGTTATGAATGGTAGATGTTAAGAGTAACTTGTTGTTGTGGACATAGGCAACAGTAGCTTTGGCTAGTTATCTAGAACTGACCACCAATCCTAGTTCCAAATTTTGGACTTGGTTAACGATTGAATCCAAAGTGATTAATTATTATTATTGAAGTGGCTTCATTAGCAGTTACGAATGCTTGTTGCTATGGCTATCTCATAGAAGTAACTTGACATCCAATGGAGCTTATAGCTTGTAGTTGTGGCTACCTCCTAGAACTGGCTTGAAATCCAATGAAGTGTATAGTATATATCAAGTCGCTGTTTCAACGGTTGAGCTGTGAACTGATTGAATCGATACTGATTAACATCTAAACAGCTTATTTCTTATAGACTCAATCTAGAGTCGCTTTACCTACATTGCTAGCAAAATTGTATTGACTAAACATCGCAGTATCTCATTGGTAAGTCCCAGTGTCTACATTAGGACACTGAACTGACTGCATTGCAGAATTGATGCATTCCAATTATTCGCTTCATCTACCAAAAGTGGTTAGACCATAGCTTGTGTTGAGCAGCCAAAAAGCTAATCTGTGAATAGACAATAGTAACTACAGCAACGGGTATCTAAAAGTGACTAAAAATCCACGCCAATGTAATGAATCGAGATTGGTTAATGAATGAAGTCTGGCAAAAGCAGTCTATGTAACATTTTTTTTCGAAAATGAGTTACTAATGAAATCATTCTGCGGTCTCCAATTATTGAATACCAGTGGTAGAAGGGTAGTTGCTATGGATAACAGTTGTTGAGAATAGCTTGCTGTTGTGGCTACCTCCTAGAATTGGCTTGAAATCCAATGAAGTGTACAGTATCAAGTCTCTGTTCCAATAGTTGAGATCTGAACTGATTGAATTGACACTGATTAACATCTGAACAGCTTCTTTTGTATGGGCGCAATCAAGTGTCGCTTCAGCTACATTGCTAGCAAATTGGATTGACTGAACATAATGGAGAGTACCTCGTTTGTAAGTCTCAATTTCTACGCGAGGATACTGAACAAACTGAATTACAGGAATTGGTGCATTCCAATTCTTCGCTTTATCTACACGATAGGTTGTGTTGAGTGTCCAATAAGCCAAGCTGTGAATAGACAACAATAGCTATGGCAATGGTTATCTAGAAGTGGCCACCAATCCACATCCCGAACCCGGACTCCTTAGCGGAAAGTCCTCAGAAGAATACGTCAATGTCACATTTTTTTCGAAAATGAGTCACTAGTATCAAACGAATTGTAAGAGAATCCACTATCAATAGTGAAGGAAAACCCTTATTTTTTCACGTGTGCCAGATGCCAAGAGCGTGAAAACATTCAAAAATTATGGACTATTATACGAATAGAAAGAAAATCTATGTTGCAACGACATCATTTATCCCTGTTGTTTTTCTGGAGTTTAACCGCCGAAGCCACTGATTCCCGGTTCAAAAGGTTTCTCAATTGTTTTTTGGCTCTGGTGTGAAATCATTCTACGCTCTTCAATTATTATTGAAGTGGTAGTATTGAAGTTGCTATGGATGACAGTTGTTGAAAGTAGCTTGTTGCTGTGGCTCCCTCTTAGAAGTGGCTTGAAATCCAATGAAGTGTTCAGCATCTATTGAGTCCCTGATCCAACAGCTGAACTCTGTCGTGATAAAATGGAAAATAGCTAATTATTGAAATGTTAGGATTGTTGTTGCTATGAATAACAGTTGTGATAAGTAGATTGTTAAAAAGTTCCTTAACATCGAATGGAGTGTATCTATGTTAGTAGTCTCTGGTAAAACAGCTGAACTCTGTGCTGATAAGATCGATAATCGTTAATTATTGGAGTGGTAGGATTCTGGTTGCTATGAGTTATTAAGATTATCTAATTGTTAGGGCCCTAACATATTCAATGGGACGTATACTATCTAACAAGCACTTATAACTACTGTGCACTAAACTGTTTATTCGGGTGTGATTATTGAAATGGAACAATGCCTATGTCCATGTTTACAGTTGTTAAGATTACCGTAACATCCAATGGATTGGGTCCCTGTTCCTACAAATCAATTCTGAAATGATTGAATCGAAGGTGCGTTAAAGTTGCTAAGGGAATTGTTAAGATTAGCTGTGGCTAATTTGTGTTGAATATCAACCAAATCCCTTCTGGCTACCAAATTTATTTTTGTGGCGGTGCACTTATCTACTATATAAAGTCACTCGTAACAATAGGGCAAACTAACAAGCCCCCGGTACGGACTTGAATACCCAATTGGATGAGTCGAGACTATTAACATCCAATTAGCTCGTTACCATATACACAATCAAGCGTTGCTATAATTACATTCCTAGCGAAATTGAATTCTATGGGGACTATGGAGTACCCAATTCCCCAGACATATTTTCTACATTTGGACTGATTAAATTGAAATTGGCTTCAGCTATCAAAAGTTGTTAGACAATAGGTTGTGATGATCAAGTGTGTCCGTAGCCACTTTGCTTGCAAAATTAGATTGACTGTGAAAATAATGGATAGTGTGTAATTTCCATGTCTGTTTCTAAAATGGACACTGAACTGACATATGAAGTTCTGTGGTAGGTAGGTACTTCCGCGCATGATGTCTCACGGTCTGCTATGTCGATGCGATGCTATCCCTTACTTTTTCAATTAAAAAGAGGAAAAAACCTACAAATATGCGTTTAGATGCATTTTTACTTGAAATGTCACTAACCTTAAAATATGCGTTTATACGTCAAAATAACTGCATTTTTGGAGTCATTGTGCTGTGATACGAGTTAGTATCTTCAAAGTAGCTTTCAAATATTCCTTCAGTAAAAAAATATGTTATTAGCTAAGAATCCGCCCCCTGCTTATGATAGTATGATGCAGGGAAAAGCTATAATTTACTCAAGACTTACGCTTCTCTATTTGTACCTTTCAAGAAACAAAACCTTTCAAGAAATTATTCGTGTAACTGGAAAATTGAAAACGCTTTGTTACCCAAGGACCTAGTCAGCATCCCAACAAATTAAAGCGGGATTACAAGACAGCGTACAAGGCTGTCAATTTGTGTAAATTGATTGGATTTATTGAACTATAGGCATTCAAATTAGGATATTTATATTTTGTTGCTGGTATGTAATGGATTTGAATAAAATATCACGTATAATTAGGTAAGAGGTCTAGGTTGTTTAGCCAGGGGTGCCCCCCCCCCCCCCCAAGCTTCATGACGCACTCCCCCGAAACTTCATTATGATCCATCATGATCCTTTGGGTAGTATCGGACCCATGTAAGTTGGTACCCCCCCCCCCTCCCCCAGTGTAAAAAGTACTGGTAAGCACCCCTTATTTTACCCAAAATTAAAAGACTAATTATATAGGTATTGATAATATTCAAACCCAGTCGGTAATAGACAAAACGTGTATATTTTTTGAGGTTCTTTACATGGTATGTAATAAATTTTTGAATGTCGTCACGCTAAACACTGTTTCAATCAACTTTACTCCCCTCCAAGAATTTCAATGACACCAATGAGGGGTGTGGGCACCCCTGGTTCAGCAGTTTCAAGAATTTCATCGAAAAGCTGATAGTTTCAAATAGAGATTTTCTAATAAACTATTGATAGGATACCAAATTTGTTTGAAAATGCCCCGAAATGGAGGTATTAGAAGATTTTATTTCGGTTTTGATTACAATGATTTGTTTGCTTTAGAAAGTAACCATAATGTACTTAACGAGAATCAATCAGGTCGACTTGGACAGTATAGGCACGGTCGGTGGTTAAAGGAAATTAAAGGAGTGTACCAGACCTCCAGTGAAGTAAGGAGAGACGCCTCGGGTTTGCTCCATCCACATTCCGACCAGAAGCGATGACTGAAAAGTGGTGCTCCGCCACCTGCGGATTCCATAAGCTCCTGTACCAGGTGGTGGAACTCGTCAGCTACCTCTTTTACCGAGGCCTTCAGTCGAACCGATAACGGTGCGTTGGGAATCGGTTTGTTCGGGAAAGGTCACCAGTTGCCAACAAGGCGCCGTCAGGCTCTTGGCAAAACCATTCCATTTCATACTCAATCGTTTACTGCAATATCGATGAGGTATTGACTTTGGTATTGACTCTAATTGCTTTGCCATTCCAATAAACTGAGTGAATAACGTAATATTGGTAATACCGTATTTGACATTTTGAACTCAATTGCCTATAAAAATATGGAATGTCTTTATTATTTTTAACATCAAGGCAGACTGGCTTGGCAAAGCTGTAAAATAGAGGAAGCTGGAATATGCCATTTTATGAATGGACAGTTTCACCCATCATGTTATATTTCGTCGAGATTTTTGAGAAATTGAGGAGAAGATTGACAAAAAAGTGAAAAATGAAGGGCGGTGGATAAGAGGAAGTGATTAAACGTGTACAGTGTCAGTTTATATGGTTATGTAAGAGACCAAACTCAAGCTGGATTTCGTTTTCCGAATGCATAATCGGCATTCTAGATCAACAATCAAGAATCCCTACTCTCAAAGTTGTATTTTCGCTGGGTTTAGCTGTTAATGATCGATTTATTGATAACCTGGATTGTAACCATGCGTGTATGTTTATATACCTGCATACATACAACATACTGGTATATGGGTAATTTTCCGAGAAAAGGCCAATCTTTGTCTGGAGAGGATTCTGACTTCCCATTATTGATTTGGGGATCAACAAATTTTTTCGATACACTGTCAATTTTGCTCCACGATATGCAACCAACACATAATACATTTACAAACTATTTGAAACTTAAATTTAAATTTTAACAGCGGATCGTCCTGATAGATTCTGTTGAATTATTGTTTTTAGCGGATTACAATACCAACAAAATGTTAACTCTTGATTCATTGCCTGTTGATTTATGTTACTTATGTAACTTGCTATTCATTTAGTACAAAGATAGATTTTTAATTTAACTATTCATTGTTTTCTTCTTTTACAGGTGAGTGGACCATAGCTCAAATGCTGAAGTAATGAAATCCTGCAGGATGAGGTCATATGTAAGTTCATTCCGTTAACCAGACCGTACTAACTCCAGTCACAATTGGTGAGTGAAGATTTCATTTCGGAATTTCTAAAAATTATCTATCGTCTCTCGTAATCAGAAAATGAGTATTGAAAATGATATTCTTACAATTTTCCTTCAGGACATCCAGTTCCTTTCTATGATTGATTGATGATTTTAATGTCTCTCTAATTCAACCAAGGAAACCTGAAGACTTAAATTTTGGCATTAAGTTTTTCTGGATGGAACACCTTGTTTTTTGCACATCTCAAATCCCGTAATGGACACACAGTTATGTTCAAGTCTTCGAAACCACTCTCATTAAATGAAATTCTCAAGATCTTTGGAGATGTGATGGTCACATATCAATCGTCACAACACAAAACTAGCTACCTGCCTGTTTTCTTTTGTGGCTGATGCCCTTATATCAAATCACAATTATGCGTTTACCAGAATATCACTGTCATAAATATCTGTTCATGTGTGACATAAACATAAACTTAAGTGTTCATTCATGATCAATCAGGCACGGGAGAAGCATTTATGAAGAGACTGGATGTAACTACAAATGTACTGAATTATTAAACTAAGAAATGGAAACTCACTCTCTCATGTGAATTTAACTTATAGATAGCAACAACATTGCTTTTCTGAAATGTCAAGTCCCGTATCGTAGGAGCAATTTAGCTAATATGTTGATATGACCTTGGATACTAGACTAAAATGTACAGAACACGTTAAGCAGAAAAGGAATGAAAGAATTTACAACCAAGTAGCTACACCAGCTGCTGAGACCGCAATGGCTTCGTAACAACTAGTAGTTGCGCTGCTATGCAGAACAATGCCAATGACTATTTGGATTTATAGTGTACGGTTATAGGGTTGCAAAGCAAAACCTAATAAGGAACCTATTAATTTATCCTTTCTAGAAAAAATTAATTGGAACTTAGTTTATTCTTATTGGTACTTCAGAAGGACCTTGGAGCGTAGAGGATCACAGATGTCTTAAAGAAATACCCAAGTTATTACGAGTAAAAGCTTCTGCATTTATAGTGGGTACCTTCACAATCGTATATACCAACAGGAAATAGAATAAGAAAATATAATACCCATGGAAAATAGTTCACTCTATGTTCTGCGTACCAGGAATATGTTCCGCTTCTGAACAATTTACAAGCAACACAGCATCTGAAGTCCAGCAAGTCTTAAAATTAAGATATTGTTCACGGCTCGAGTGTAAAAACGCTGCAAATTATAACACAAAGGTTTATTATTCCTGCATTATATCATGATTATCATTTTAGGTACCACTGATCTTTCACTGGTCTACTTTTCATTAGACGTAGTCTGTAGTGCCTACGTTATTTAAGTTTGCCCCATCGAATGAACGGCGAATCCGAATGGACTCATTCAATTCATTGGAGCGGTGTGTATCAATATCGAACTTATAAGCATTAGTGTCATTTCGAAAATATTCGATATTTCGATTGTTCAATATTTTACTTCTAACTGGAACGCAATCCCAACTGGACTATTTGAGATTTTCATTAAGAAGAAAGAGAAAAAAAAAAAAAAAAAGGAGAAGAGTTCTGAATGGAGGGCGGATGAATTTTTTTATTTGAGTAAATTGATATTATCGGACAAAAAAAATCAAACATTAAAAGTCAATAAGTCAAATTATTTCAGTTGCGCCCATAAGGCATTATAAAATACTAACTTTGAACATGGAGAGAGGTATCTATTCACTAATAGTCCTCCATTAGTTCTACTGTTCTTCAAGGCAGTCTGTAGGCCTTTTCGCTTAAATACTTAAGTTTGCGTCTTGATCTTAGCTGTTTTAGGTTGGTGGCCCATTCATTCAGCAGGGGATTGTTGTGGGAGGTAAATTTTTGCTGGATATCCTCCTTGACGGGCGCAAACGAACCAAGGGTTCCAGTAATCATACGGAGAACTCTGTTTTGGAAGATTTGTATTCTTTGAATCGGGCGTGTCTGTCTGCACCAACAAAACTCTCCCTCATACAGCCACGTAAATCTCAAAATGGTGAGGTAAAGGTGAAGAGGTACATGCTTCGAGGGCATGTTTGAATTGCTTCAGCTGGTACCCCATCCATTGCGATTGGTTTGAAATATGGGCATTCCTCATCAATTTTCTGCTCTTACTGAGTCCAGTATACGTCACTGAATTTTCTTCTGGAACAGTGCACTCTATTCAACGATACTAGATGGTTGTCGGTTTTCTTGTTAGATGTGAAGCACCCCAGTGATGATTTTGTGGGCTTTTGCCAGCCATTTCTGCACTATTTCTTACTGTGTCTGCAAATATTGACAGCGTTGCAGTAATTGTTTAACCCAGGCTTTTTACTAGAGATGCCACGTTATCTGCAAAATGAACTTGCTTGACGTTGGGGGGATTTGAATAGTGCGAAGTGTAAAGAGTGCACCAAAATTCCCTCCACACTTCTCCTTGAGGGATTCCTGCACAAACTGTGCTGAATGTTTATTGCTGACATCGTATTTTTGTACTTAAGAGAGAATTGCTGAATGAGTTTGAGGTTGGAGTTGGAAAAGGAGTTTTCCAGTTTTGACCTTGGTGCCAAATCAAAATCAAATGTCTTTGCTGCGTCCAGGAATAGCAGGAGACATGTTGTTCTCTCTTCGTACGTATCTGCAGGAATTTCAAAATTTGATATTCGATTCTGTTTGCTCTTCTTGAAACGTATACCAACAAATGTCGAGGGACGTTGAACATTTTCTTTCATGGTAGATTACAACGACTGATTATTGAACATAACAAACTGAAATTTAAACTCTGCTTAAGGATGATCGAGCGATGGAGCCAAGTACTTACTCGGTGCCGGATTTTTTACCTCAAATCACAATTAACATTAAAATAAATTGTTATTCTTAGCAATACGATGAGTATCCACATTGATAAAAATGAAAGTAAATCATTCAAAATCTCTGGAGGCGAATTCAGTCGTCCCGCTGAGGTTGTGAGAAAGTTGGGTCTCTCTTTCGTCCGTTCTGATTCTTCTCGTTTCCCAACATCAATCCTCCACTAGCTCTTTCCACCTAATAGCCGCTGACTTATGAGCTCTGTTATTACTTCGTTTCCTTACTTAGTTGCCTATAACTCCACGGTCGGGCGGATCCTTTTGATTCGGATCGCACCGGCGTTCGGCTCAACCGGCTCATCCGAACTCTTCGTGACGCTACAACTTTACCGACTGTTCTTGAGGGCTTTTTTTTTTTGGAAAGAATTTTTCCCTTCTTCCATTGTGAGCGAAGACAGAGAGTTTTGTTGGCGATCCGGCCGATAAGGAGGTAATGAATAAAACCCTCTCGCCGGGCCCCGCGTCCTACCGCTTGTGAGGTTGAATATGACATCACGTTCACTTTCCTTCGTGGAATGCGCTTTTTTTGTGATCACATTCAGCGATAAAAATTACTCGGTGGTCTTGAATCACCGGGTCGTGAACAGGTTGCCGAACTGTGAGGTAACAACGCCGTGCTCCCACACATGAACGTTCATTTTTCAATTAATTCATTATTTATTTATGTTTCAACCTCGAAATACTGATTCATTTCTCTTGTAGAATCAAAACTAGTACTTAAACATGTAAAGCTACATTTTCTTTTGGTTCCCTAATGAGCCTTTTCATCATATGGCAGTGTTCTTTAAAATCCCCACTTGATCTATCGTAATTCTATAACATATTGCCATCAATTTCTGCATAAAAATAAATTATAATTTTGATTCCATTTTGGTTTATTATTCAATCAAAATAAACTGAATCTGCGCACTTTTATACTTTATGATATAAAGTAATAATTCCATGAGGTTTGTCAACTCTGATCATTCAATTGACTATTGCCATCAATTTTTTCATAAAAAGAAATTATAATTTTGATTCCATTTTCTCTAGTTGTAATTAATCAACGAATAATTCATTCTAAACCGATGAACAATCAGATACCTCATTGTTGAGTTTTACCGATCGCCTCACACGCATAGATGCTATGGGCCGAAATTGATAAAAAAATATGGTTTTTCGAGATTTTTCTGCCCTTGGTAAGTGGGGTGCCGTTTCCTAGTAATTTTGATTACAAAACCGATTGTGATAGGTTCCAATCTAGCATTCCAAAGAGAATATGATTTCGCTGGTTAGAATGTTTCGATTGTATTAAATGTACAAATTAAAAAAAGAACTCTTGAAAAACCGCTAAAAATTATTAAAAACTGCAGAAAATTGTTGAATTTATATTTTTTGGAAGTTATAAAGAAATTAAATCACCTAAGAACTAGAACATTTTAAAAAAGACAATTTTTAAAAAGACGTTTGATAGACTCTAAATTTTGCTGAAAATGTACGTCAAAATCTAGTAAGATACGCTTTTTAAAGAGCAGTGACAACTGAATATAATGTAGAAATCTCAACAATTGTTTGTTTAGGAGAATCTGGGTTGTCGTAAAACCGATAGATAATAGTGATAATAGTTACTGTGTAAACGAAGTCCTCATATAAAATTAAATTACTGTTTCGTTGTTTCAAAATTAAGGAAATTCGTTCAAACTTGCTTCTGCGTTTTTCCCTTAACTTTCAAAAAAAGCTTAAAATTGTTGCTAAGAGGTTCACAATTTCTGCATATATACAGTAGAACCTTGATTATCCGGACTAATTGTTACCAGGGTATGTCCGGATACTCGATTATTACGAAAAAAAGGGGGAAGTGATACCAAATTATGAAAAAAAAAAATTTATAAAGTAGGTACTATGTATGTGCATACATACATACTTTATTAAAATGTATACATACATATAATTTTCATCTAATTTCTTCTTCATCACATAGGAATCGTTGAATTTTTGTAATTCCTTTAGAAGATCGTCAATGCTTCTAATTGTATCCCTATTAAGCTTATCTTGAACATCTATAGGTAAACTGTAAACAATTTGAAAAATCCTATACATTTCAGGCATGTCCCTCTTCAGCCTCCAACAGTAACCTTTCCTTTTCAAGAGTTAAATCGATAAGTGAACCAAACATATACTTGTAGTTGTATGCCATCCGAATGGCTGTCCAACCTTTTTTTCCATAAACTAACAAAAATGAGTTTTTCCAAAACTCCCAATCAGTTAGAGGTCATTTAAGAAAGCATGAACTATACCACTCCTTCACATTTCCTTCTATAAACAATTTCAAAACTTCAACTCTTGTAGGACCGTCTAAAATTCGAAATCGAATGCATTCCTTTTCAAAAGAACTAATCCAAGTTACAGCATCTTGTTTACCATTAAATTTTCCCAACAAAAATTTTTGCTCCACTTCACTTAAAGTAATTTCATAAGTAGTAGAAATGCGCTTCTCTAATTCCTTAATACGCTTAATTAAATAAACTTCATTAGCAGTATTGGTCTCTTCCGCAGTCGTACTCCTACTACCTGCTTCCTCGGCATTGTATTCTTCAAGGTAGTGCTCGCCGATGCAAAAGTTTTCTTCTTCGTCCAAATATAATGTGCGCAACTCTGTTTTAAAAGGAACGGTGACTTTCCGATAACCACCCACTTTAGAAATAGAATGTGCACTACTCACAATACTCTTGATGTCTAATAGCGCGTCATGTGAGTCCAAGCTCTTCCATTCATCGGGAACGCCGATCCATACTGTCTTATCAGCGGACAAGGCTACTAGCTCAAACTCTTCTTCTCCAGTCTTCACAATGTGTACGTGAAGTTTCTTAGCTGAAGCCATTGTTCGGTAGAGACTTATTCAATTTGTCAGTCTGAAGAAAGGGGACTTAGACGATTGCTAAAACAATAGATTTTTATTAGTCTTACAATACGAGTACGTAGGTACATTTGAACACCCACAATAGGAAACTGAAGAACTTACCTAAAACAATGAATTGAATAATGTCCCTTTCTGCAGAGTTCGAAAACGAAATTAGTAAGAATAAAAGTAATCAGTCTTCTGAACAATATCGAAGGGATGAAATTATATGAAATCAAATCGGTCAGCTGGTTTCACAGTCTTCCAGTTGTCTTGGGTTCACTCATGAATGGAGTCACATGTCAGCTTCGGTGTTGAAGGTATCCAAGATGGGTAGAGTACCTAGGTGAGTAGGTGCTCTACTTAAATTATTTCCCTATACTTTACATACATATGTACTCCTAATAAATACAATAGACACAAATACATAGAACAATTAAACTCTTTTGAAAAAATCACTTATTTTTGTTTGTTTCTTTGATTTCAACATCTTCATCAACGCCAAATCCTCGAATCCTCTGTAGATGTAAAAGATGAATGTACTGCTTCAGCCTCATCTCCATTTCACATTTTTTCTCTTCAACACCTGATAATCGAGGATCCGGATAACTGAGGTCCGGATAATCAAGTTTCTACTGTATTTTGTTCCATTAGAAATCGGAATATCATTTGGTTTCATTTCCTATGTAATTTTAAAATAGGTAATACTCGTAATTCCAAGAATTCGGTCATAAATGGTGCCACCATCGTTTGCTGCAAGGCTCCTCTCATTTGCCAGTCGTATGTTCGGTTTTTACTACGATATCCATCGAAAAAGGAATTCGCCTGTGTGGTTACTCGGGGTTCCTGTCATTAAAATCTTCGTTAACCCACTTCAAGTCATTCGGATTCAACTTTTAGTTCCTCACTTCATACGGTTGCGTAACGACATGGAACTTTTATGACGATTAGTAGATGAATGTTTCCACCTAAAACAAGATAACCGAACAATCAAATATCGAAAACCAAATCCTTAGGAACGCTGTTCCCGACCGCATAACCGTTGGATAACGTTTCAACTATTTCTGATACGGGGCCGGCAACTAGTTTACGACGGGCCGCGGTGTGTTTACCTCGCCCACGCCGCACCGGTTCAATTCTCCAGGAAGTAAACACCGGTAATCAATTTTATGAGAATTGAATTTATATTGTGTGTAGGTAGCCGTAAATAATATCATCTTTAAAGATAAGTCCCCTAGTGTAGGTGCCATCGTAAAATTTCGACTGGTAGAATTTACGACGTCCGCGTCGGGGCGCCTTTCTCTGTTGGGTTGGACGCGTCACTTTCGGGATTTTATTCTTCCGTTTGAGGGTCGCACCATGCTGGAATCTTATTATGAAGTATGAAACGTATTCCGGATCAGGGCACTTGAATGTGACGGGGTTGCCGTAGGGCTCGAAGAGAAGTCTTTTACCGGGAGCGGATTTTTCGAAGTAATTTGTCTTGGATCTATTAACCCTCGATCACGGAAGATGATGAATTAGGTATTTTCTAGCCAGATGGTGGTGACCGTGATGAGGGATGTTCAGGTACAGGCGGTGCTGGGGATATATTAGTGAGTCAGGCCTCTTTCTTTCCTTTGTAGACGCGCCGCTGACCTTGACTCACGCTCTGTCTAATTTATTCAAATGGGCTATGAAAATGAAAAGTGGGCATAAACGAGAGCAAACTGAATGAATGCCGCCAACGAAGGTACACAGTCAATGCAACCTATTGCTTCGTAAGCAATTTTTGAGACCGAACCATTTTATTGCAATCTGAATGTTATCCCCATTTTGCGTGAAAAGTTCCCTATAATCCGGCAGGAGCTTGATGAAATTCGATTATTTCAATTGCAGCCTGGGACTAATGACGTCTTAAGCTGCGGTGTCTACAGATTTCTAAAATTGGGAAAAATTGCAGAACAATGTTCCATCTCTGTAGTATACGCTAACGTTAGTACCAGTTCACAGTTCATTCCATAGTACATACACTCTCTCTCTCTCTCTCTTTCACGCATACTCATACACTCTGACATTTTCTCTCATTTTGGCACGCAGGAGTTCCCATCCTCATTCATTCAAGATCGAAATATTCTCAAGGTGGTGTAGAAGCGGTGTTTCTACATCTATTTTATTGCAAGCTTAAGCCACAATAAGACTAATGCCGTCATCACATCTCGGAAAAAGTTCTTCCTATCCGGTAAGATTTAACGAAATTTGGACATTGAATTGATATAGTCTGATTTCTCTGAAGCATTGTTGGCAACCCTCTCTACCGATTTTTAAAGTCCCTAGGCTACCTTACGAGTAGTCCATCTATTTTCATACCGAACGTTGGAAGTTACTTTTTTGTTGTTCCGGCATTTGAAATGGCTGTTCGCAACCAAGGCAATTAAAAACGGGCTAATATTATAGCAATTACCTGAAGATAATGGTTTGGAAAATGTAAAAGAATCCCCCGTTTGTAATCGAATCCAATTTAGCCAGCCTGGGACTTCAAAAATCCCTAGTTTTGGCACCAGCACGTATGGTGGCAATCTTATGTACCACTGTTGACAATAATTATCAAACCCCCTCCTGTAGAAAATTAAAATTCCTTTCAAACTGGATAAAAATTTGTATTTCATGATTTCAGTGGAAGGCGATTCCACTGGAGAAACCTGCATTTTCTGCATTATTGATTTGTCCAATTGATTTGAATTAGTCAAAGAAATCGCGGTTTGAGCAGCCCGTGGGGGCGTTTTTGTTCTTCTTCTCCCACATAAATATCGATCACACTGTCTACTATGACTGAAGGAGTAAATGAGCTTTAATTCGGCGCCAGAGACATTTAAATCTACAAAACAAAGTTCAAAATATGAAAAGTTGACATTTTTCATGGTTTACCCATTTTAATTATCTCAAGAATGGTTGTTTCATTCATTTGATCGTTTTTTCAATTTTTTCACAATTAGATTCTCTACCGAACCTTGGAGCTAGTTTTTCCTATTTGGCTTTTAGACTGGATTAGAAAATTAACGTAAAGGTCAACTTGTGCAGTGAGTTCTCTCAACGTTCAAGGAAAAGCTTTCAAGAAGGGGAAGAAAGAAAACGGCTTCCTAAGTTCGGTAGACAATCTAACTGGAGAATCTTTGTTCCCTAAACAAGTTCAAAAATTGAATTAGGAAAAGATAATCAGTGACATTTACAGTTCTTTAGGTACAGTTGGTGCTAGTAGCCATGAAGTAACACAATACAAATACGAAAAACAATAATTCATTATTTGAAATAACAGTCCAAATGGTGAAATTGGAGGAATCTTCGGGTTCATTTGATTTGCACTCAATGATATGAAAAGAATGGAGACTTGCAAACAGCATCCCACCGTGCCGGGATCGAGACATGGTTCTGACTATGTACCTATGCAGAATTCCTCTACCGAATTCTTCGCTGATTTCGAACCTTTCTACATTCCTTTCTATATCTCCTGCTCTTCCCTGGAGAACCGTTTCGGATCCAACTTTCTTCTTTCTGTTCATCAATGTTCTCTCCAGGATCCCAAAGTCTTGTTTCCATAAACTGATTGATGATGACTTACAAATCCACAAGCATATTCCCTGCTGACCCCCTGCTCCCTGTACTGCTTGAAAGAATAGTTGCCCCGTTTTCTATTCAAATTATAGATCTTAGCTGTTCTGAAGGTTGTATATACGATGCAGTGATGTAATTCCATTAAACACCTGCAAAAACTCAGTTTTCCTACTGTAATGAACTTGGTCGAACAACTTTTTCTCCATACATCGAAATTAACCAATGCAGAATCATTTGCATGGTTTCCAAAAACTCATTTTAATCATAATGGATCCTTTAACAATATATATATTCACCTTCAGGAATTTTATCAAAACGTCAAGAGAAAAAGTGTTGCCCTGATTCGCTGATTACTTTCCTGCGAAGTTCTGGGACATATTTGTCTATTGATATAATTGTTTCAATTAAAGTTTTATCAGACTATGAAGGATATGGACAGCTCCTCATCCTTATCTCTTGATAATAAAACCTGAGTAAATACCTGCAGTTTCTTAGCTTCAATGGCATGCTTTGGATGTTGCAACCATATCGTCTCACCCCTTGGAAGGGGCAAAAACTACTGAATTCCACGGAATACGGAAGATTTAGTCTACTTATAAACCACTATTAGGAGAATCTATGTGTATCAAATGGATAGAAGAAAAAAAAACCTGAAGAACAAAGTTTGCTGCTCTTGGTGACGTATTTCCGTGTTTTCAGTCTGCATTATTCAGATAAATGGACGTCAATAAAACCTGATTAATACGTCATTACCAAGTCTGAGGGTTATTTTTAAATACAGCTAACCACTGCAATTATGTAAGTTCTCGTTTGCGAGGTTTGCACAAAAAAATGAGAAAAACGAGAGAGATCAGCGTTAACGGCTGTTAGGAGGCCGTATAAGTTATTTTCTAAGCTTACCTAGTAATATGAGGCATAATCCACGACGCTCGTTCGGAAAAAGGTCTTGAAGCGAAGGTTGTTTATGGAAGGTTGATCTCCCCTCCAGCGATCTCATCATTAACCCGTCTCCGTTGAAAAGAAAAAAATCCCCTCTAATGGAAAAAAGGACATTTTAAAAGTTCATGTAAGGAAGACGCTTCCTGTCTGAAAGCTGCCTCCGCGGCGCCCGCGTTTCTCTGTTGGATAATTAGCGGGAGGTTTTTCACCGATTATGCGTTGGGGTAAGTTGTCGAAAAGCTCCGGCGACGGTCATCCAAGTACCGGTCCGCCGTAATAATAACGTCCTTAAACGGACGCCTCGTCGCATTGTGTTGTTAAGGGAACGTCGTTATCCCTTTTATCCGCGTTATGTTGCTTGGGATTTGCATCTAATTTGGGGGAGCGAGAGTGACTTGTTTGTCGAAGAGAACTGTGTGCCTCCTTTAGCCGAGTTCGTACAACGTCTCACTTCGGGATATCCGGCTTCGAGGCGGTGAATATGGAACTAACCCCCCGCAGAGCTCATTAGAATCTCTGGATTACAGTTAAACGGCGGTTTCGCAGAGTAGATGCACATCGAAAGTGTCGTGTAGAGCCAAACCCACATTAATACATATTACCTGCGTTGCTATTCGGTCTTAGACTGGGATTTCGCACCTCTACAACATCCGGCTTTAATTTGCATCTCAAAAACTTTTCTTTTAGGCGTTGAAAGCTTTTTGAAAGGATTTCTTGTAACAGGAGGCTAAAATCCTTCTTCGTCGTATAGAATATACCCACATTTCTACCCTCCGGCTCATCAATTCCTGGGATACATTCCAGATGAACCTCATGCAATAACCTGGAGGGAAAATTCAACCTTCGGAACAACTTTGGTGGGCTATCCATCTGATAAGTTTTCCGTAAATAACTTGTGCCACTAAAACAACAATGATTTCCTTACAGAATTACAATAATGGTTTTTTGTTGATCCATTCGTGAAATGTAAAGAAACAACTTTCTTCTGGAGTAAATGTTTTTCCCCCTTTTATTTGGTATTGGTAAAACCATTCATATTATATAAATTACAGTATTAATGAAAATATTTACAAAGCAGTACGTTACTTCTATTAAAAGTCAACATTTATTTCGTAACAAAATCATATAAAGCGTCATAAATGTTCTCATTATTTAAACTGATGGTATATCTCATGTCGAATGGCTGTTGAACTTCGCTTTCCATAGAAATTTTGGAGAAGAGTATTATTCTTGGTGAATTTTAGTGGGGGCAGATGAAGAGGATATGTTCAAGGGTTTCCACCTCTTCGGAACAGGCCCTGCAGCCAGGGCTTTGCACCCTTCCTATCATATGGAGGTACCTATTCGTGAGGCAGTGGCCTGTTCGGATTCTTCCTATTGTTTTATAATATTTCCTGGGTTTATTGCTGTTGACTTTAGCGAACCACGAGTGTTTTTGAACAGTGCTGAACATGTCTATGCAACTTCTTCCTTTGGGGTACATTATGTGGAAATGTTGCCATTCTTGGGTGTATCGCTTTCGGATACTCCAGTGTAAGTCGTTGGGTGGGAATATCTGAATAGGGTCGCTCATGGGTAGATCAGCAGCCCGATTAGCGGCGAGTCCGCAATTTCATTGTCAGGTAAACCAATGTCGGCCTTAATCCGTTGAAACTGAACCTGCGTTCTTCTCAAACTTAGCTCGTCGACTTGTTTTAATGTTTCAGCTTCGAGTTTGATTATTTTGGAGTAAATGTTTCTATAGCCTGAAAACAACGAAAATTTCGTTGAAATTTCTGGTAGCTTCTTTCAAACAAAATAGGATTCTAGGCAGTAAAGCAGTGTGTTTTTTTGCTCAGAATAGGCCTCGTTATGTTCCTTTATTCACTAAGATCGTCAAATCTGAGTGTGAGGAGATATTTTGATGATGTGATTGTTTAGGTCACTGTGGGATTCTATTCCCTCCTAACGGTTCCAACACCACATTGTCGTTTCGTTTGAGACACCAAAACGGATTAGGAATTCAACATCATCAAGACTCTTCAATGTAATCTTGAGGAGATCGAACTGTGCACGGCCTTCTTTCAAATTCAAGGAATTGAACAATTTCCTCATATGAAGAATCGGAGTCAATGATATCAACGTTGTTGAGCATTTTTTCATAACACAGAAGTTACAGTACCTACCTACGATGGCAGAGGGAAAATGTCATTCAAAATGTGATTACCTATGGGATACAGTCCTTACCTGGAGAGTCTCAGACAAAGTTACCGAGCAGACAGCGCTAACTTGCACGTAGTGTGTTGACAATCTAAAATGCTCCAAACACTAAAGATTTATTATTTCTGTACTAGAATAACATTCTACGTAAATCACTGATATATGTATGATATATGTAGTTTGTGGTGCATTATCTAAACTCGGCACCACATATCATGTAATTGTATTCAAGATTAAAATACTTGGGCTGCCGCCAGCCACTCGGTCTAGCGTGACCCCTCTTTTCGGTTCATTATTTTCAATAACAAAACTTTATAGATGTGTAGAACCTAAAAATATGAAATAGAATTTAAAAATAGGCATCTTTCCGAAGTTCGCTGCTTTTTCTCCGAAACCAGTGAACGAAAGTTGATGAAACTTGGGTCAAAAATCACATTTGAGTCTGGTTGTGACTGAATTCTCCTTATTTTCATGGTCGATTGCGAAGGTTCACAAAGGAAGGTTGGAAATAATATGCTAAAATTTATGAGAGCCTAGAAGTTACATAGACTTCATCTGGGCTTTATTCTAATTGATAAACGCCCCTAGGAGACATCCCATTATATTACACCCGTATTAGTTCTGGTAACCTTGTGATTGAGAGTTGGTCCTTCAATAAGGGAGACCGAAATAATGGTAAACAATGAACTCCGAACAACGTCTTACCACATGTGTCACATGATCACTCCTGCACAGTGTGCAAAATCTCGTTTGTAACCTGACCGCTGACCAAATCGTGCATTTGAAGCTCTGCGAAGCCATGCGATTCCTCTTACATTGAATCCAAATAATTATTAGAATACTACTTTTTCGGATACTTGAAGGAACGGCTTTCGATGTATCTGAGTTTGGGCGGAAGACTGTTATCACTGTGACTTCCAGACGGTTACACAAGAGCGGCGCGGTATTTGGGCTCGGAGTTAACCCATTTAAATTTTCAACTTCATGGTTGTTTGTGGCGCCTCCAAGGTATTTTGAGCCACCTAGTGATAGTTCGTCAGTGAGTACGCGGCAGCAAAACTGTGAGGCTGCCGATCGCAAGAAGGAACCACTCTCTAATAATAGCAAAATTATAATTTGCATAGAGTAAATTAAGAGAGCATTGTCAATGTGAAGCCATGTAGCAAGGAGATGAGGAATCGAGTTACCCCTTCCAAGGCTATTGGTCTGCAACACCCAGGAGAGGCCTAGAAGGTAAAACTGCTCCAACTACAACCAAAGGGTCAGTAGATTCAAGACAATGGATTGAGATATTCCAATCTGTCACAGACATCTCCATTTAGCCGACGGAAGTTCACTCCCGTACGTAAATGCTAACCTTTTACTCCATGTGTTTTCAAAGCTTTCAACCCGAGTTGTCATTTGAAAAGATCAAAAATATTCAGAAATTTCAAGCTTAAAATCCCATTTCTCCAATAAAGTTTGACATTTTGCCTCGGTACATATTTTTGGATTTGGAATGTTTTATTTATCATTATTGCTTCAGATGTATCGTGGAAGTAATACGTAATTATCCAGGCTCCTTAATCGCAGTTTGTGTAGTTGGAAATCGTCAGTATTTTCTAATGGAAAAGGCGGAGGATATTCTTCCAATAAAATACAATATAGTGGTTAGGAAATTCACTCTTAAAATGATAGAGAGATGAAATTGTGCCTTCATTTGGTACAAGGGCTCCCACGAGGATCTGTTGAATGGAGTACAGAAACTTGATGAAGTCAACAATACGTATCGAACTATTCTTCCCCTATAGGTGTAACGTTTTTTTCTTTTCTTTGTAATGCTAGTTAAACGGAACCGTACACCCAATTTTAAGAAGAGGAATGATCCTTAACAGTACAAGAAGTTCAAATTGGTAATCTAGCGTAGTGCATTTTATAATCCCTCCAGAAGGGAAACTCCGAACCAGGATATACCCATTAAACATTACAAGAAATTGGTGTAATTTTAGAAGCTTACTTTGATTGAACTGCCGTCCTTATGCTGTATTTATCGCTGTAATAAAATTTAATTAGGAACTTATTTACGCCATCTAAGCCCGTAATGTTTTCCTTGTTTTCATATTTACACTAGTTTATCTTATGGTCGTGGGAAGTTCCTATTGGTGAATATACAGGAAATGATAGCGGCTATTTACACAGTATTTGCGATATTTGGGTTTCCGTTAAAACTCAACTGTAAAATATCCACTGCCGTCCCCTATGACATTTATTTATACCATTGTTTTTCCGTTATCAAGACTAGGAAAATATTCGCACCTGGTGCCGATAACACCAGATAAAAAATAGAGTTTGCTGAGCCTTAGTTCCCGCTATCTATCGATTCAAACAATACCTATTAGAACTCAGATCATTGCCAGTATTCAGTTTGGCTCTTGCTTGTTATAGTTCTTATAACCAGTGGTCAGTCTTGAAACTGCAGGACGTGCCTATCAGCTCTACTAGAAACTACGGTACCTACCCAGTTCAGGTAATAACAAAACCATTTCTACCAAGTGGGTTATGGCACACGACTTCCTGAATATATTGTACGTGTCCTAAAGAGGGTCTGATTCAAGTTGAATCTCAGTGTGATTAAGAAAGAAACCTAAGAGAGACTAGAAAGATAAAAGGGGCCTCACAGTTTTCCCGCTGATCACAGTGATTCCTCACGTTGTTCTATTCTAATTCACCAATTCTATTCACCCATGAACGGCTCCGTCCGAAATTACTACTTTTTTGTGTTGCTGAGTTGCTAGCTAATTCCATCAGCCCTTAGAGCAGCACAACATTCCATCTTATCCTCGTTATATGTTAGCAGAGCCTTATTTCGAATCTTCGTTCCCTCTTTTACTGACTGTCCTGACATCCCCCGCATTGCCCCATATGCAAAATAGGCAATTAGCAATTGATTCTTACCTCTTACTACATAATCATTATTTGTTGGTAGCCCTGGGACTGTGATAGATATGGATTCCTCTCCATTCCTTGTCACTGTTGCCGAGCACTAACCTGGGGCTTTTTAGCTTCAACGGTGTCATCTCTGTGTGGCAGGCTAATTGCCTCGACCCTTGGAAGGGATGACCCCACCTTTTCATCGCCCCCTCGCTCTTTCCAAGTCAAATGAAACCTTTTCCGAACCGAATTAAACCTTTTTCTAAGTCAAATGAAACATATTGAGATAATGAGCGAAATGAGCACCCACGCAGGAACCTTGTAAATTTCAGGTAGAGGCCATTGTTGACGAAACGATAATTCGAAGAACTGTAGACGACGAGTAACGAAGTAGATCTCACCACAATAGAATAGTTAACAATTAAATTTGAGAAATTGATCTGTTGAATTTGAGATGGTACCTCGCTCCTGTTCCGTGCGGGCGTAGGGAGCAGATAGCCACTGGCATTCAGCAGTTAGAAATTTCTCAAATTTAATTGTTTCCTATTCTACCATGGTGAGATCTACTTTGATAATCCTATGCCTAAAACTCATCGAATTTTAATTCTGTCAACTTCTCCCTACAGTAGGTACGTTGCATCTACTTGCACTTTGCAAGGTACGTACCTATCTAGATATTTCATTTTGCTCGTTTTCTCAATTGGTTTCGATTTTCATAGAAAAAGTTTTATTTGAAATGGAAAAGGTTTCATTTGATTTGTAAATGGGATATATCCTTAGCTAGGGGGCCACCTCTGCAGGCTCCGCTGGTCACACCCCTCCATTGAGTTAGAGAAGGGTTGCTGTGGACAGTGTAGTTCTAGATGGGATGTGGGGAGGAGGTGTGCTGTGTGAAATGGAGCTGAAAGGTGTGAATAAGCCGGTGTGAAAAATTACTAGATGTGATGTGTACAGGAGCGTTGTTATGGAAACAGTTGTTATGGAAACTGTGATACAACTAGTAAAAAATGCCACGTTTATTGGCACATTTCTTCCCTTTAAACTCACGTAATCCATGAAAATTTAAAAACTACTGTTTTTTTCCGACCTTCAGATCCCTGTAATTGATTTAGAGTAACAGTATGTCAGGATTTTGTTGATTTTCATGGACGATCTTTTTGATCCCCATGCTCCTTGTACAGTTTTCCATATGAAATGAAAAATGAAAATGAAATGAAGAAGAAATGTATTTCACTGAAGTGATGTTAGCTGTTAGAATAACAACAATACGACAAAACAAACGTCGTAGCTAGATACAAGAGGGACGCTGCGAGGGCGATCCGCCTGCGCGAGATTGGTGGGTTGGCTTGAACCGCGTTCACACGCTCAAACTTTGCTCCAACCTCATGCCAATTTTCTGTCCGAGACAGAATTTACTCAAGCCAGATTTTTTATATATAAAGTTCACTTTCGAGATACGAAGATTTTTTCGGGCGCCAATCGGGTTTAATTAAAGGACGACGAAGAAAATCTCTCCCAAACAGGTTGCTTGCATCCAAAAAATCCTGTTTTTTCCCCCTAATCAAGGTTCCCTGGATGTCCACAAGTTTTCACTATTTGCCTCTTGAAGGATGCATTTTAATTGCAGAGACCAGTTGAATTTTGGGTCTGCTTGTATCTCGAAAGTGAACTCCCAATATATAAAGAGACTTTTGTGTCAAATAAGATGTGCCATGAACCCCTCAATCTGTCGAGTGATCCTTCATGGGATAAACCATTTGACAACTCGTCCAGACGCTGTATCACCATCTCTTCGGAAGTACGAGCGGGTCAAATTGAACTGTCATTTGCATGAAGACATTTTTCTGTAATTAGGAGCCACTCCTGTTCTACGGTAAAGGGCGTTCACTTTAAATTTTATGTCTTTCCAAATTTTTTTTCCATTATTACTTATTAATTTCATTGATTTTTTGTTTGTTCCAAACTCTTGTGAAAAAACATGTTTTTTAACACAATAAATACATCTATCTATCTATCTATCTATCTATCTCAAGCCAGATTTTTTGGTTTGCACCAACTCCGTTCACACGCAACGATATAGCTGTGCAAACTGGCTTGCACAATCCATGAACGGGCCAAAAGCATTTAAGCACGTCCAGATCGGAAAAGAATTATTGAACTGTCCCTTTTTCTGTTTTGCCACTCCTCCCCTGTTTTTTTTACAAAAATGAAATTTTTCTCAAGAAAATTCGGACCTCCTTGGGAAGGCCGGGCCCGGGGGCATCAGGTCCAGCTACGGAGCTGTTTGTCCCGATTTGCCTGTAAATCATCTCTGGTTATCCCCGTATTAACAAAACCACAATCGTACTACCGATATCGGCGCAACTAGGAAGCTACGTGAACCGGCTCCCGTTGACACCAGATAAAAAATATAGTTTGCCGAGTTCCCGACTCCTCATCCCTATCGATCTCCATCAAAGCCTATTAGCACGCACCCGACCTGTCACACCTGTCACGCGCCTTTTCCGCGTTCCCCTCCCGTTTTTCCCCTCATTCAGCCACAATTACCTTTCTTCGATTCCAACGAGAGGCCTTTTTGTGACCGTCATTAGAAAACACTTCTCGGACTCTTTGGAAGGACGTCTCTTTTTCTTCCAAGGTGGAATAATCTCCGGAACACCCCTCATATCCCTCTCCATCTTCTCCTACAACCTCAATTTCCATAAATATGCGCCTCGTCTTTGTTTGACTCGTCTTCCGCTGCCCTTCCCCTCAGTTTTTCCACCTAGCGCTCGTCCCAATGGCACAAAGCCTTCATTATTCAACTCTACAGATCGTTCGTTGTGGAGTTCGAGGTGCTGCCATTTCCATGCAAATGCCTCCTCGAATGCACTACACCTTCGCCACATATATTACCGTCCTCTTAGATTGTGTATCAGTGAGCATACGATTATCGCAGACGTCGAAGGACACGTTGACTTGGAAAGAAAATAGTTCCGTCATTGTGAGACATAGATTTCCTCCGTCAGAATCCGTACTCGCCAAAGATAGTAAATAACAGGTGACTAGCTTCGTAACCCGCAACACGTAGAAAATGATTAAGGCATCGCAGTTTCTCCAAGATATATAAAATCCTAGTACATGTTGGTGAGAGGATTCATCAGGTTTAGCTCATGGTAACTTTATTCCTTCCCAACTCTCCACAATTATGATGCAAACAAGGACATTTTTGATTGGTAGTTGAGTATGAATAATAATGAGTATTATTCATCTTAAATTCGCTGACCTCATTACTGCCACATTGAATTATTAGTTTTGAAATTATAATTTTCAGAAAGTTTTGAGGTATAAAACTAAATTAAATGCCTTAATCGAAGACAACAAGGAAAACGGCTGTATAACCTGTTACATCAACGCTTGAATGGATTGTTTATTTCCTCTCTATCCTCTATCCGAATCGAATTCCCGTCGTACGTTGCAACTAGGTTAGTATTTGGGTTGAACAACAAACTATCAATAAAATCATATCAAAATAGTGAAGATATAACGGTTTTGACCATTCAACATTATAAGTTCTGAATTATGTTCAATTTTAAACACAAAAGAGGTCCCTCTTGAGCGGCTGTTGAAGGGATTGGCTATTACTCCCTTCATTCTTCCTCCTGTTAGCAAAACCAAAGTTTAATGCGCAACAACAGTACAATTTGGATCGAACAAAACAGTAATCAAGTTAATCAGTTAATAATTTATGGCCAATAATGGAATGAAACGGATTACTTTTTTATTACTGCATTTTAGCTGCTGTCAATCCAAAATTGTGCTACCAAAACAGCGTTACCGTGTCTGACAGGATGTCATTGGTTTAATGGATGAACGGTCAGCGCACGATATTGGAATGAATTGAGAGGGCTTTCCCACGAGTGGTTAACAAATTTTGTAGGTGAAAACCCGATTCATTGTAAACTCCGTAGAAATTACCATTAGGAGCATCGCATTTGCGTTGTCGTGATGCGCGCGTCAATTCCGCTATCGATTTTGCCGGCATCGGTGGATATCTGACACAAAGTAGACAATTTTTTTTCCGTGATTTATTAATTGGAACTGAAAAATCAAATACATTACATCTAGCAATTTTACATATCAATATAGGTACACTCCAAGAGGGTAGGTTTACAGCAAAACCTAGCCCTTTATTATATAGCTCGATTAAATAGCACTGAGTTCGATTGCACTTCTATTCACACAGTACAACTAAATCCAGTGGTTTGTTTCGCTTGTGACGTCGGATTTCACCTTCGTTGTCCAAAACGTAGAGCATCTCCGGGTTCTCATGTTTGTGGAGGCGATGTTCGTGCTTCCTTGCGTATTTTGCAATAATTTCATAGACCGTCTCCATCCTCAAATCTCGATGAATATCATCGTTTCGCATGTACCAAGGGGCTCCAACTATACTTCTCAGTATTTTATTCTGAGAGGTTTGGATTTTCTTAATATTTGATTTCTTGGTACAGCCCCAGATCTGTACCCCATAGGTCCAAATAGGGCGAAGGATCTGCTTATATATAAGCAGTTTGTTGTGAGAGAGAGATGGGAATTCCTTCCCATTAGGCAATATATCCTTCTTTACTTGATTTAAGTTCTTCTTTCTTCTTTTCTATGTGTTTATTCCAGTTTAATTTGGAGTCAAGTGTCAAACCCAAGTATTTAACTGCTTCAGTATGCGGTATTTTATTCGAATTGATCTCAACATCCAAGATTGGGACTTTTCGGTTAGTGAAGTTGATGTGGACTGATTTTGATTCGTTCAGCTTCATTCTCCACATGTTGGTCCACTTAGAAACCTCAGTAGTAGTACGTCTGTAGTTTGCGTGTTGCAGCTTCTATATCGTCTCCAACAGAGAGGATAGCCGTATCATCTGCAAAGGTGGCAACAGTTGGGCCTTCTTTTTGGGGTAAGTCCCGTGTGTACAGGAGGTAGAGTACTGGCCCTAAGACACTCCCCAAAGCAGACAGTTATAAAATAAAACAGGACCCGGCAAAGGAACTTGAAAACCCTAAACTTACAGGATGTAGCCATGACTATACAATTCTATACAGTACTTAATTCTCGAGAGTGAATTATTCATTTGTTTTCATTGATGATTCAGAAGATCTCTCGACGAAGATCTTCTTGTTTAGTATCGGAAGTTTTATTTACTTTTAAATATCTTTCTAATATTCTTAATTAACGTGAATCGGATGTCAAATGCGACAGGTCGCGAGACGGACATTTCTCTAGGCCCAGCCCTCCGTCCCTTTCAATTACAAAGCTATAAGTTTTTTTTTTTGTTATGCAGCCGTGTACCTCAAAGGGATTTTAAAAATACCTACAGCCGGAATATTAGCTTTCTCCCGCCTATAGGAATATTAAATGGGTTTGGCCGGAGTTCTAGTGTTTCAAATGACTGTTCAGAATGTCCCACTAATTTGAGATGGCCCGCGTCCAAAGGAGCCGATCTTCAGCTTGAGAGACGAAATGCGGTCGTAAGTCAAGATATACTTTCTACAAGGATTTGACTCGTTCCATTTTCATTCATAATTTATCATTAGTTACAATTTGTATTTCTTTGGGGGCATAGTATGTTGTAAAGATCGCGATCTCATCTCTAAAATGAAGACTTCATTTTACTTAGTATAACCTTTCGAACTTGCATCTACACGTGATCACGGCTAATACAGATTATCCTTTGCAGTGTTCAACTCCAGTACCGTAGAGCTACTTAGTTCTTCAGACTAGATCATAACGTCTTGACGATGTCAGACTCTGAGATGAAAGTAATTAAACACAGGATAACACTTTGAAGTAAGGATGTAAGTAAGTGTTCTTCCAAGAGTAGACACGTGTTTTAGTAAATTCTCAGAAATGTACAAGTTTGGTTCTACGAAAGGATCTCCAAAAAATGATCTCCTGAAAACTTGATTCATCCTGTTCCAATTGCGAACATTTTCTAAACATTACAAGCACTATTTCTTCCGAAGATCTTCGGGTATAAGGTTTTCTAAGGAGAAATATTGTACAACTAGTTTGTACTTTCGATCCTTGAATATGGCTCTTGTTGTAAATTTAAGGGGACATCAAATTTTAACGGATGAAAATTTAGTGTTGAGTTGCAAAATTGTGAATATTTGAATGTTGAACGGGTGAACTAATTTGGAAGAGTCAAATTAGGATAATAAATGGGTATTTGGACCTGACGATGATTTACTTATTTCCCTGATGAGGTGACGAAGGGAACGTGGAGCAAGATCATACGGGTATAAACCACTTTTTATAAGTCCTACCTTACTTTTTATAAGTCCCACCAAATAGAACTGCTGTAGAATTCGCGTGAACTTTGCAGACTTCGTTACAATGTGTGCCGAATTCGCGAGAATCTCCGGAAATCATTCATTTAGATTCCACACTCCGTCAGCGGGGATGTTTACTTAAGCCGTCCGGTTCCCAGGAACAAAGAAACATTGGGAGGTCTCTGGCGCGGAAGTGCGTTCCGTTAGTCACCAGGAGCCCTCGACTTTACTGCGACTGGAACAACCAAAATCACTTAAGTTCCCACCTGATTCATCCGAGAGCCAACTGAGGAGCTCAAGTTCGCCTCTCTCCCTTCCTTCTTTCCACCAATTAAAGGCAGAGGTGGAGTGAATCATCTTTGATTGAGTCAAATAAATGTAAATTAAAGGGAGAGACGAGCCCCGAAGGCAGCCAGTCCTGGCGAGTGTGGGTGCGAAAATGGAGTGCGAGCTCGAACAATATTCCTTCAGGACCTTCGAGGAGTTCCTCTTCCTTCTCAATAATTTTCTAGAATGTGAGTCCAGAATTACATTAATCATTTAGAAAATACATCTGGTTTAAACAGTATTTATTACTACTTATCTACTGTAATAAGGAATGGATCAGCAAATCGCGAGATTATAAAAATTGAAAACGTTTACCGAGTTGGGTGTGGCACACAGCTTTGTCTGTAACATGAACGTTTAGATCATTAAAATGTTTAAAATAATTTTGAAAGATGTAGATATTAACCTTGTTACGTATTCACGGGTTCAAAATGTGATGAGACGTGTCCCCACGAACTCCAACGCCTTGTACCGGCTAAGAAGACGAACATTGCCGGTCTGTCCACAGCTGATTATGTAGCGCGTTCGGTAATAATACGATCGCTTTGAAATCAAAATGTGTCATTCAACCGTCCTTCCCCAACTACTCTTTAAATATGAGCAAGATCGGAAATTTGGGATTGGGAAAATGATGGATTTTACGCTTGTGGGCCCATAGAGTGAACTATTTATTCGTGAGCGGTGAAACTCACAGATTCATAACTTCACTGAATTCATTTGAGTGCATTAAATATAACTTTTTTTCTAACTAAAGTCAACATTTTGCTAGTCCAAGTCAACGTTTCTCAAACCAAATTCAACTTCTTCCATGTCAACTTATGCCATTTCATTATTATTGACTAAATAGTTGAAAATTAACACAAGCCTAAATATATTTACTCATCAATGCTAGTTAGCTATGTGATTTTGGAGGAAAACGATGGTTGAAAAGCAAATGTAGTGGGTTGTAAATATTTAATAAATCGTTTGTGAGAAAATACGATGTAAGTATCTTTTGAAAAGAACAAGTTTTTTGTACCAATGGCCCATCCGCAATAATCTATGTGCACTTTTCCGCTATCTAGTTCCTCAAAGATGGGCATTAAATTTGTTTCAATAGATTGTAGGTTTATAATGTAAAATCTAAATAGTTGTTAGAGTCTTGAAATGTTTAAATTTGCATTTCGGTCATTATACCATTACCATTCAAAATCACTAACAACTATTGCTTTGTATCTGCTATTTGTGGGCGTTGTTAGACATTCCGCCAGTAACGACAGCGTTAAATTTTGTGAGGAGATTTTGTGAGGCATTATATTTGGAAAACGTTGAATTAATTGAATAAGTCTTAATTTGACTTGGAACAGCTCTGAACACAAAAGTACTATAAAATAGAACGCTAATGTGCTAAAGCAGTGTTTTTCAACCTGTGGGTCGCGGCCCCCTGGGGGGTCGCGGAGACTCTGTAGGGGGGTCGCGAGAGGTCGAGAAAACTTCAGTTTTTTTATACAAGACATAATTTGTGAGACTTAAATAAAAAATTATTATATTTAACAAAATTGTCATATAATCAATCATACAAGTCAGAAAAATGCTAGTTTAAAACATGTTATTACATAAAAAAAAGTAAATATTTAAAAATGTGTTTAAATAGAAAATGATTACATCTGTGCTTGCTTATCTTCGTTCATTTTAATGTGATGGTTGCGCTTGAGTTTGTTCAATTAATTTCTCCCATCGTGGATCCGTTCTTGCCACATTAAGTATTAAATCGTTTTCCAAATTTAAGCGATTTCTTAGTTTACATTTTATTCGCGCCATTGATGAAAATGCCAACTCGCACAAGTACGAGGTAGAAAATGGAATCCAACACTTCAAAGCCTCGGATGTTAATTCCGGGTATTCTGTACATATTTTTAACATACATGGAAAAAAGGGTTGGGGGGTCGCAAAATATTTTTTTATACTAGGGGGGTCGTGTCAAAAAAAAGGTTAAAAAACAGTGTGCTAAAGTAAATTTCTTTAAAATGTGCTAAAAAGTCGATAAAAATGCGCTCCCCAAATCCAAAATCTTTCATTGAAACGCGAAATTCGATTCAAAACTCTTTTGATTTATTATTTTTAATAATGAAATTGGTTGTTGTACGTTTCAAGTTTCGTAGAATTAGAATATCGAATATAGAAAAATCTGTCCGTCCGCCGTTCAAAGATTCTTTCCGACACTACTGAGCCAAATTATGCGTAGTTTCATATGTAGATCAGATCAAAAAGTCACAAATAGTGTAATTGGGACTGGTTTTTACTCATCGATTTCTGTCAATCCTAAATAATGGAATCAAATGGCTGAAATATTCAAAAATCAGAATATCGAATACTTTACAAAATTACACTCATGTTTTTATTGATCTATGTTCACCATTGACACATCCCTTCATGGAATCAAATGAACCGCTTTTTTTCATAAAATTGATAGTTCATCAATCTGCTCAAATTTCAAAACACTACATTACTGGAACTTTTGGATCTTGCAAACAATTTAATGGTGCTCTTATATGCTCACAAGGATGGTACAGGTTGAAAACAGTTTTGTACTTGTTTGAGTTTAATATATTCCTAATGCCGCCCTCCACCGCTCCTTTAAAGTTGTTAGAAAGTATTTGAAAGCAATCAACTCCGCAAATTAAAAACCAATACCATATTTTACGTAACCGATCTTTCAATTTCACCCTTTTAAAATTGATTCGTTCAATTTATTAAGTAAACCACGCCGATTCCATAACTGTGGGCGTCAGGCTTCTTTAATGGAGTGCAAATTAATTCCTCGCCCAATGTATCTTGCTGGTTTCGAATGATAATCTATGGATGGAATCCAGTTATGTCGGTACGTTGAAGAAGGCTGATCGTTCGCCTCTTCAAAGGCGAGTGGAAAGATTTATTTGCGAAAGATTTCATAATATTCGTTCATCAATGGGGATTTAATGGTTGGGTGGTTTCGGGACATGACATGATTGCATAACGTTTATAACACTTGATTCATTTTATTTAGTTTTCGTTGATTATATGTAAATAAAGGAATTTAAATTCTGAATTCTGTTTCGCGTGTCGGCCTAAAAGTCAGAATACTCGCCTCTGAAAACCCTAAACATCTTGTTATCTTTTGTTAATAGAACTCAAGTTCAGAGCATACTTTTGTTTCAAATATTTACTTTTGTCGCGTAACAGCCTGGTTGAAAAAATTTATAAATTGTAACATTTTCAACCGTTTTTAGTCATTGGTAGTGAACTGTTTTCCCTTAGATGAATTGATTCTCTTGAAAAGCTTGCTTTTTTGCGAAGGAAATAATTATTTTTTTAATCTCAATATTAAGGCATCTTTTTCTGCAAACATATGGGTGTGTATGTGGGACATTATTTTCCCCATTAAAAGCCCTCGAACTTCAGGGGTCGATTCTGCAAATAGTTTTCAACATAAAGTATCTCATAGAAATTTTCTTTCGAGGTTTCATTCTGGGTTATTTCAAATGCAAAATTTTCGTCGTCTTTTCGCCAGTGTCACTCGACGATCTTGACTCCCTTAAATTACGAGGTAAATCAAAATTTGAGGGCAACGTTGGGAAGAGCTTTCTACTGCCTGTTATATTAAATTTCTGGGGTCTTGATTGTGTCATTGATTTTAATTTCACTCGGCTAAGTTGGGGAGAAAAAAACTTTTGAATAGGAAATAAACACTGATATGAACAAGGACTCTGGCGTTTAGAAGGAATTTTCAACTCTGATTCGAATTGCACCTTTAATACTTGATTGCTGTTATTGGGGTTCGGTCTCACGGTTTTTTTTCAAAATTTACCTGGTGCGGTTGACCTGTGTCTCTAAGACGTCATTTAGTCATCGTTACCCAGAAGTTGTTTCCCATTTCCAAGCAGTATCTTTCAAATTGCACCTTTATGGAAACCTGTAATTGATGTAGTTCGACTGAGGAAATCAAATAAAACAAGTAAAATCAACGAAAAGCGCGATTGGCATCTCGTTGTTCAATGAGTAAACGATTTCAATTCTTTCCACGACTGTCGTCACTTGTGTATTCTCCACTCCTAGCCCCCGACCTAGGAATTAACCCACGCAATTTCCAAAAATATTAACTTGAAATACAAAATAAAAACTGATGCATCCGTAATCGGAGTGTTGAAATGCGACGGACATTTTTCATTTAGGGAGACAATGCGTTGTGGATTTCGATTCGTGAGGTGCTTCACTGGTTTGTTGTCTTCATCCCACCAATCTAAAACAATAGGCCTTCCCCACTGCTAAGGAAGGCCTTATAAAATCTGCCCGCTTGCTATCTGCCGTCTATGCTTTTTCCTACTGCGGTATCAGACCGAAGTCTCAAATTTTCTACCTCGAAGTCTAATTGTCTCAAGATCACACATCATCTGAAGATGGGCCTGAACTATCGGTAATCAGCCCAATGGCGTTGTGCGTTAACATTTCCAAAACGCTGCAAAATCTTTCAATGGGGTTTTATTATTCAATTGGCTTGGTATACATAAGTATCAGATTTGAATTTCTACTAAGCTTTGGAGTGTGCGTGTTTCACAGGTGATAGAGCGATTATAGATATGAATAGAGCACGTAAATCTGTTCTCAACCAAAATACCTATTTGGATTGATCAATTGATCATATTTGTGGGCCTCCTGAAATTCAATAATCGCTCTGTCCTGTGAAACACTCACACTCCAAAGCTTAGTAGAAATTCAAATCATGAACGCTAGTCAATTGAACAATAAACCCCAGTGAAAGAATTTGCAGCGTTTTTAATCATTTTCTGAATGGCATGAAAGACAAATCCAAAACAGAATGGATTTAACGTTGTTCTGATTGTCTTTTATTCGATTCCGGTGGGTATCGAGACTTCTTATTCGATATTTTGCTTGGTATCGACATTTCTCTTTCGATATCAACTCCAGTACTCGTCTCGATCCTCCGCCAGTATCGTTCAACGTTGGATTCAAGGTCAACGAATGAACATTGCTCATTGCGGTTGGTTGTGATGGTCATATTTGTCAGCTGCTCGATATTTTTCTATCCTGATTTCGGTAAAACTTTAATCAGTTTCCATCGTTCACGATACATGGTGTTATAAACCTTTAGAACGAAAAGAAGGCTTTATTCGTCTTAATTGATGACAGAATGAAACAACGATATTGAAATCAGTGTACACTTATGATGGGAGTACATGTCACTATGATTATATTATACTAGTAGAATCACACCACATTCAGCCACCCTTTAAGAAATTCATCCAATAGTACTTGAACCGTTGTAGCATACAACGCTCTCTAGTTCAGTGACTAAGAGCTTGGCTAGAATCATGTGCCGGAGCTGTGGGATTTTTTGTCCATGCAGTAACAGTGGATTGTTTTCGATAGGGGTTGATTCAGATTGATCCAGGTCTGGAAGTGATGTATAATTTCCCTGAGGGGAAACAGAATCGGATGCATCCGGATCCTTTGCAATTTCTCCTCCAGAAAATGCCACTTGTGACCGTGATACAATCATTTGTCGTTCATCTTCCAGCTGTATTTTGGCATATTGAGGGTTGACGTCCACTAACAGCACTTCCTCTTGTACGGGGTCATACTTGCTCGAGCGTACCTGTTTCTTCATTAAAGCTTTGGATTATGGTACCACCCAGTTGTTTTCCTATTGTGATTGACCATTCTCTCAAGGTGTGTTTGATTTGTTGCTGTACATAATGAGGATCTTATGGAATGGATAGAATCAGGGAGCATAGACTCCCAGTCAGCCGTATCCACAGATTTCTGTTTTAAAACGAGCGTTGATGTCCTCCTCTCTCTCATGTTTCTTTACTGTCGAGCCTCTGATGTCCCTTATACCGACTGCGACGCTGTCAAAGCGTGACCAAGACTCCCCTGGTCTGATGTGTTATAAGTGTTTGTGCATTTAAAATTGATGAGGTAGAAGAGTTGTGCTTTTGCCAGATTACGGTTTTGTCGAACGGGTTTTGCAGGCCGGTCACCGCAACTGCGCCGCGCCTGGCGGAAACTCCTCGACGAGGAAGGCGGTAAAGCGGCTTCGACGTCGTTACCGACCACAATCGGCCACCTCCGCCCCCGTTACCCCCGAGGATAAAAATTCAAAGACAATACCAGAGCCGGAGACCCCAAGGTGAAGGAACCTGAGAGTGAATTAATTTTCCATTGTAACCCAAGAAACTAATATCCTGCGGCGGGTGGCTGGAGCTACTTGATTACTCCCTCGCGAGACAATGTCAAGGCTGAGGGAGGAGGAGCGAGACTTAGCACCGAGTGGATTATCGGAAGATGTTGTGTTATGAGATGCTGTGATGGGAAGGGAACGGAAGGGAAGGGAGGTTAAGGATATTCTCTTCGTCTTTAGTGAACGCTATCGGTTCCTCTCTGCGCAACGCCTCAGGTGCGTGAACTCAATCGAACCAAATCACAATGCGGAGATCGAGTTTCGGATCAAACAATTGAACGGGCAAATATCCGATTCAGATAAGGTTAGCTTTCCTGCCGGAGTTTACACCGCCGGCGTTCTTATGATGTGAGCAGCAGATAAAGTTGTGCTTTGTTTACAGTAATAACACCCACTTTAAAAAAATGCAAATTACTTAAGACCACTACATCTATAGTGATGAATTTAGAGTTTGGTGGTTTGATTAACATAGTTTTATTACCTGAATTTAACTACGTAAATTTAGGCGGTTACAGAGAGGAAATTAATTTTTTCAAATTTAGAAAACTGTTAACTATTATTAGTCCCTTTGCACACAACGGTTAACATCCAAGTTCAGTGTTATCTGAAGATCTAATATCGACATGTACATGTACTTGTAGGCCCCTCGAAATAAGAATCGATAAGATGAAATGAAGCACCTATTTGCGCAAGGAAATTTCAATATCTGATAGTTGGTAAACACAGAATTGCCGGTTATATTATTTTGGCATCAAGCTTATCGCTCAGATTCTGAGCAAAATCAGGCATTCACAGATAGAATCGTACATAACGGTGAAACAGCACATCCCTAACTTTATATCCGTACATGGAACTTAAGTTAAGTTACTTTACGTGGGAAGTTTACATGGAATACCCACAACTTACCTAATGCCGGGAGAAACCTTTTAAATAAACCCTAAATTAAAGGTTACTAATTTTTAGGGCCTGCGTCAACAGTTAGTTTACCAAAAACTGTCTTCAGAAGGACCGTCAACATGTGGGTAAACCAACAAACCGCAAGATGGTCCAATATTGAAGGACATGTCCATAATGGCTGTATACAACACCAAGCTTACTGTAGGGCTACGCAGGAGAAACAATGATTGTCCTCATTAGGGGCTTTGCGCCTTACGACTTTGTCCATACCGTGAAGGAGTTACATGAACATTTTTATTTGGATAATAATACAAACCTAAAGATGGTTCTGCAATATTAATTATGGCACCGTTAAGTATGTCTGCCGGGGATATACATACATTAAACTCTTTTTTTGTTGTTGTTGTTATCGATGCCATAATTATGATTCACCAATTAAACTCCTCGAACAACATTCTTCTATTCTATGCATACCTAGAAATCGATGCCCAATCTCAATCATTTAACAAGTACAGTATCTCCTCGTTTTATGCTCGTTGAGCATCAACCTGAATGATGTGGACGCTTGGCAAACACAACTGAGTTGCCTGATCTCCAGAGTTGGCGATGCATGGTGTACGAGACTGTATCGAGAGTACAACCGTCGAATTCTCGGATCTATAGGCTGCTTGATTACCGAGAGAAACATGGAGACCTTTTCTAGGACTGTTAACAGCACCCACTGTGGATCTTCAGGTGTGTGTTGAGGTTTAGAGGCTTTTTGGTGAAGCTGAATTGCTCTCCATATGACTCCCCTGATCAGTCTCGTTCCAGATGTGGAATGTGCAATATGGGCGGACCGTCATACCATGCACTCCAACTCTGGAGATCAAACCACTCAGCTGAGTTGGCAAAATCATTGAATGAAAATGATCTGACAAAACAACCGAAAGGAAAAGAATAATATAATGGTACTGTTGAAATAATTAAAAGGAAACGGTTTCACCCGGAAAAATTGAAAGCATCCACATCCTTCAGATTGGGGAGACAAATGAAATAGCATCCCAACTTAATTCTTAAAGTTCATTTATTAGATGAAAAACTCTCAAAAAAGTACAATGAACCTTCCCTGCTGGATTCTCAAAGTCTCAACTTCATTGAAGCCGAGTAAATCATCACCATCAAGCCGGTTTGGTAACTGCCACCACACGGGGCAGTTGGGCCCGCGATTGCTAGTAAACTACTCTAAATGTTGTATGTCCGATATCCCACTAGTGTTTCTGTGACAAAATGTCGGAATCACACGATTTCAACTTCTGCTCAACAAAACATTCTACTTTTTGTCTGTTATCTCCGTAACTTATCTTAGTTCATTACTCAACGGATTTTCCCAGAATCGATAAAATTGTTAAGACACCGAAAGCGTGATTCTACAGGAATGATTTGTCGTAGTTTGTATCTCCGTGCCTTTCGTTTTTCGTTATAACTTGAGTTTTTAGTCATACCTGTCTTATTTCTTTGCTAGTCCTCAACCACCAGTAAAGACGCTGCCATTTATTTTCTACAACCGTTCTTGAAAGTGTGGAAAAATGTTGAAAAAGAATTAATTTTCCCTCGTATGAGAAGTCAAGAGACGCATTCAAGGTCCCTTTCATGTTAGGTACTCTCGTGATGAGCGTGAAACTGACTACTTATCCTGACATTTAAACTTCTTACAGACTCCTAACAATATTTTTAAAACTATTTTCCCCTTGAAAGTTTTCTCTCATTTACCACCAGATGGTGAAAGAACTCCCAATGATTTGCAGTTTCCTATCTATTGTTTGCGGTTTTGCGGTCTTAAGACTTAAATTTTCTCGTTTTGAAAGTTGTCCATGCAATATTTTCACATCCGAAAATTTCCCATAATTTGCCCAAATCGCTCATAAAATTCATATTCAATAATCAATATATTGGTAAATAATAATCAATGTATTGGTTTTATACAATACGTTTAATGGAAAAGCCGGGATTCATGACGGGTCAGTTACGTATTTGCCATGATCAAGGTTAGCTGTAAGTTTCAAATAGTGGGTTAGATTCCCAACTTGAATTTTATCATTACGACTCGTAGTAATTAATGTATCTTACCTCTTATATCGGTCCTGCCTTACGTCTATTCGTTCTCTTCACTCGCATGCTAATTGTGTGCGATAATATATATCACTTATCATCAAATCCTCTATGCTCATCAAAATACTGTGGAACGGTATTAGGTACTCTTTGTTTCTAGGAGACAAGACAAGATATTTGGATGTATGTAAGGAAAGCCCTGCGCTATTTATGTATACGTACCTACACTTACATTTGCTTACGTAACATTGTAGTGATTCGCTAGCATGAAATGGTTTTTAGCGTCTTGGCGTCCTCACAAGATTCTCATTGTTGTGATGCCACAGCCTGAATCCCTGGAAGTCTTGACTTTACACACGTGTTGTACAATATCAACGAGGATCGCGGATTCAAAATAGTGCGATAGGAGAATTCCCCGTGCGTGGATGCAGAAACGCAACGAGACAACAATGCCGGACCTCTGGAAGCATCCAGGAATGGAATACATAACGACATCCTCGCGTGGAGAACAATCGTGGAATAAATCTCGGTCGGCAGCTGTAAGGGGGGGCTCAGGCGCCAGGTACAGCATTATATATTCCCCACAATTGAGTTGCTCGATAGTGTGCACAACGATGCAGTTTCAGATTGCTTGCCAAGGGGACGGCACCATGTTCTCGGCTAACTGTCTGCGTCATGTTCGCGAGTCAATGCCCTTGAGCGCCTGTACCTGCAGACTCCCGGTGCCTCCCGCCAAGTAAATCAGCTGCACCGACTCCCCAACACCGCTCGTTAGAGGTCCGCAAAGTTATCTCCATCATGTGTCGTCAGCGTTTTACTTCGGCGAAGATCCATCAATAAAGTTTAGAGAACTTGCGGAGATTGACGTTTCTTGTAGGGACATCGCACATTGTTGAAAATAAGTAGGCAAAATATTCGTGCCACATCATGATATTGAAGCACCACACATTACACTAAAGTCTTACGTAACTTCCACTTTCGATTTCTCCATTAAACCCTACGTTCATCCAAGGATGCATTTTGGACTATCTATCATTGTTCCAGATCATGAGTTATGTAATTTAGTAAAATGCAATCACTATTTACTTGAAACTTGTCTAAAAGTATAGCCCAGGGAAAGTCATTTTGCAAAAAACGTTTTAAACATTGAATTATTGACATATTCAACCGTTCAAACTTCTTATTCAACCTTCCTTCAGTTACAGTATTCTTTAGGGAGACAGATTTGGTCCGTAGTTTCTTTAAAACTGTTTATTCCATTGAAGCTTTCTACAATCTTCTAATTGTCATCGTCAGCTAGGTATATCATAGCAACAAGATGGTCCAGTTGATCGCCAACCAAACACCACTGGAGGCGATAACACTGTCAATTTTTGCAACACATAGAGGCAATGAATCTTAGAGCTAGCTTTCACTTTAAGCAACGGTTCGGTGGATGTTGGTCAGATTGGCCGGAATCACGGATATCGTGTATTTACATTGACCCAATCCGACTGATGATAATAAGTACTTTTAGCGAATTTCTTTAGAAAATGTAAAAACTATTTATATGGATTCAAAATGGGATGGACTTCGCAGAAATGTGTTTTAGACATCAAAGAATTCAATCGTAGATTTTAACATTTTGTCGTATGTATTTATAAATATGCAACATTTTCAGATAATAACTTTCGTGATGAAATAGCTAATATTTGGGTTCTAACATTTAAGAATCATTCTTGGCACATGAAATATTAAATCCGTTGGTCAGTCCAATTGGACAAGCTGTGACCAAATTTACCCTTTTCTGGTCCAAAAATATCCATAATTGCGTTTTTTCATGATTCAGGCGTCTGGATATTTTTTCGATTTATTATTTCAGATGAAAATTCCTTCAGTATTCATTTCGTTATTATCCATCGTTTCTATGAGCATTTGCTCTTACAGCCATGCTGCAGTATTGAGTATTTATTGCAAGTAGCAGTCTATTCATGGTCCTCTTGGATCAATCACTGCAGTTCCTGTCAATGCACCATGACGTTTGGAAAAACCTACTTTGGAGTCGACTCGAACCTCCGATCTCCAGCGTTCGAGTCGAGTACTTTACTATTGCCCACATAGGAGCGACCCTGAGGTTTTCTGAAGACCTCTGGGTCTGGTAACGCCGCTCAAATCTAAGCCTCCAGGTAGTGAACTGACGGCTCGCATCGGACCCTAATTACGGTGTGGTGCTCACGTCTTATGCAATTCAAATGTGATCTAATAGTTGATTCGATCATGCCATCACCAGAATCGTGATGTACATGAAAAAAGGGACACAACGAGTATAAATTTGAACTGGAAAAACATACCTAGACGTCATGTAAAAATACCCAATGGCGGTTTTCGTCAAACTCAAACAAAAATGGGTTTTTCCCATGTGGGGTATCGTGTTCCATGTAATTTTGGACGCTGAAGCGATTGGAGTGAGTCCCAAACCTGTGCGATTGACCCAGAACGAGGAAATCCATTTTCATGGGGTAAAATGGTGCAAAATGACATTATTTCCGTACTTTTTCGAGCCCCATCCCATCTGACAGAGTTGGACAAAGAAACATGAGTTTAAGTGTAATAAAGTTCGACACAAGAATAATAAACCCATGTGTAATCAAATTTGCATCGTTTTTTGCAATTTATTACACTTTTGCAATACGGCCACACACTTGTTTGATAAGGTGTTCCTGAACCGATTGATATGAAATTTAGACTTGTTTCCCTCAGAACGACGAAGACATTTTGAATCTCACAAAAAATTACATCTTCAACAAAAGCAACTAAAACGTCTTGCGTTAAGAGGGGAAGATTGAAAGGGGCTTTACTGATGCTAATGCGGGATAGTCGGCGGAGTTAAAGGGTCCGCTGCGGTGTTGCCACCTATGGCGGGGAAGGGGTTTTCGTCCCGGCGGTTGGGGGTCGCTCCTATGTGGGCAATGGTATAACCTCAAGCATTTCTATAGATAAAAAACACGTTTAAGAAGAGAGGAGATTAGAAGGCATGACCCTGTCACTTTAGGAGAACAATGTTTCCTCCAAGAATTCAACTCTCAAAAATGTGTGACGAACAATTTCTGACGAGAAGATGTCTTCGACTCAACAAACAAAGAGTTAAACAATGTGCAATACAAGAAGGGACTTTTTGATTTGAAATCCATATTTTAGTTAATTATTTAATACTTAGCTCCTAGTTTTCTTAATTCCCAATCCAATATGTAGTGGTTATTCCCAGAAGGAGCTATTAGGTATCGCCATAGGTCTCCACTTCAAGCATGTGTCAGAAACGTCATTTATAACGTATTTTGTTAATGGAGGGCCCATGTTAGAAGACTTGTCTATTGTTGTGGCAGGTAGTAAATTGTCTCACATAGATCCCAAGTTTGTTATGATATCCTGTCAGCAAGTCAGCTCTTTCGCGTTGTTAGAATGTGACTCGTGACTCTTCCAACTCGCCCGGCTACTGGCTATTAGCTAAAAACACGAGTCTCATTCCCTGCTGTCCTCCTTTTTTTCCTTCCCGAGGCAGGAGCAGGTGTCTTTCCTAACAGGGCAGAGAGCTAGCAGAAAATGAGAAAAAAATTATACAAATAAAAAGAGTCGAGGGAGCTGAGGTTGATCGATAGCGGCGCACCTGCTCGATGATTTGGCGAACGGCCTTGCACAATCAAAGCTCGTTGGAGGCTTCGACTTCTTGGGAATCCGCGGCCGAATGCCCCCCCGAGGCGATTCCACGTCTCGGACGCTGATCCCGATCCGCGCGAACAATTAGCGTCTCGGGCAGCTTTCTTCGAAAGTTTTTGGGAGTAATTAAACCTTGGAACTCGTTTGAAACGCGAGTCCGTCGTTTAAAGGTAAATATTGGCTTGTCCTGGTGGATTTGTTTTGGTGGGTGACTTTTGGAAAATCGATTTATCGCTACGGCTTCTGGTGAACCTCATATGGAGAGGTGAGGAGCCTTCTTGCATGTGTAGAGATCATATTAGCAGCTCGTTTATATGTTGGACAGATGTTGTTGGATAGATTTTATAATAATATTTTAAAATGAAGCCTCTTCTTTGTTTTTTATCTGTTTGAGTACGAAGTATCTATCTCAATGAATTGCGATCAGAATCGTCAAATTCTTTTGCTTTATGCCTTTCAAAGGGACTGACTCCACTATCCCAAATGGACAATCCAGTACAAAGTCTGCTCTAAGTTTCGACTGCAATTGAAGGATAGAAGTGATGGTTAAAACAGATTTCTTGCCTGGGTCTGTAAAGAAGAGTAAGATTGAATATGGATTTCAATTCAATTAATTTCTTCAAAAAGAGAAAACAGTTACAGGTAAACCAACTTAACTATGATTGCCCTGTTTACGTACACAACTATAGGCTTGGCTCATGATGTTGTAAAATGTCTACCAGGTTGGTCGCTTAAGTTTTATTAGGAGAATATTATTCTAATGATTATCTGGATAAGCTATAGCTTCTGACTCAACTGACTATCCCTGGGGAAAAGTAATCATCGCCCTGGCATTTGTAGGGGATTATCACTCGTTTGAGCTGGATAACAACCAGTATTTCTTGCTTCTAAGAGAGATTCCACAGTAAAACGTGAATTCTTTACCATTTTCATATACCCCATCCCAAGGTTCCCAGAACAACGATGTTTGACCTGGCAGTACCGGTAGTTTGAAGTAATATCAAACCCCCTAAGGCGTTCGGTCTTCAACATCGTCATGAAATCAGCAGTCATACTCGAGCGAATTCGACTTTCCTTTCCCTAATTGTTACGTCGTCCCTCCTCCAGAAGTTGCAGATCTCCGAGTTATCCAACGTGACTTATTGGCAGCATGCGAAATTGTTACTGCCCGGTGAAGCTGAAATGCGATGGGTGACCGTTGATAAAACCGATCTATTATGTTGCGGGGTAGTGGCGATCCGCTTATGGAACCAGGGCCTTGATAAGAATCCCATCAAACTGTTTAGCGCCTCGCAGGGAATTCGCGTCAAGAATGACGATCTTCCCTTGTACCTCCCCCCTTCAAACCGTTTCGACACCAGACTGGAAATGATCTGACCTTTCAGATCCCGCCTTATGAAAATAAAGGTCCGCCTAGATGAGACTTGATGTAGGCACGGATTTTCGCTCATGCCGTTATCCGATTACCGTCGTAATTTTAAATAATCGAGCTCCAAAGATACGTTCAAACTTTCAAAGTTCAAAGTTTCAAAACAGTCGGAGTTTCAACATTCATCTGTTGCGGTATCAAATATATTAATGGCGCCTATCTCTTCTTCCAGCCAATTCTGAGATCTATTATTATGTTGAAACCTTCGTTGCAGTTGTGTGCCGGAGATTGACTAACACACAAAGGCCCACTTTCACTAGAAATTAAGTTACCGGACTTTTGACAACTTCATGAAAACTAATATCGAGGGTTAAACCTTGAAACGCACAAGGAGCCTTTCACTAGCCCAACCTTGGTTAAACCGGGTTTGGAAAACATAATTTAGATAACAAAGTTTATGCCAACTGTTCAACGATTTAAAGTTCAACAACCACAGGTGATATTCAGACAAATATACGCAAACGAAAAACTATAAATTCTTTTATGAAAAGAGAATTCCATTGGAATCACTTCAGGTTGTATGATCGGCGTGGTTTCTCAGGAAATTATCAGTATTTGCACACCAATTCATACTTGTTTTGGTGTTCTTTACTTCTTGTCATATCTACATTGAGATATGTCTTAGGGTATGTTTTAGTTGCCGTGTACTTCTGTACAGGATAAACACGAGGTTGAGAGTGCTATTTATGTTCACTAGAAACTGTGACTCGAGGCTTGATTGGGCAGAGTGACGTTATGAATAGGTAGTCTTATGATCTGTGATTGAGACTGACATATGGTGCGCTGAAGAAGGGCTCCATGCTAGATCTTTAAACCTGGGATATATATTAAACGATCCTGATGTTGATAAAACCTGATTACAGTGTTTCCTTACTCGGCCCCGAGTCAGATTTCTCAAGCCGGTCGGGAAAACAATCTTACGTAAGACCGTCCTTAGTTGGCCGTTATTTTCTTATGAATTTCTACTTGTGAGGGTTGTGCTTGATCCCCTGTATGAAGTCCCAACATCTATTATACTTGTTTCTCTTCCTTCCAAATATAGCTAATAACCTGGTGATAAAAATTTACTCCCATTGTTTTTCCAAATTTTTTTCACAAATCTGACTGAAAAGAAGGAATATTACAACACAGGAGTTCAATTATAGGGGAAACATGTAGTGCAACTTGATTAAGAAGAGAATCGAAAAAGAAGTAATATTTCTTCTACCCTCAGAAACAAAACTTCATATGAATCTTACACAAGAATCCAACTGTCAGTGGAAGCTAAGGATGCAGATATCAAATACATCGAATTTACTTCTTTCTAATCAGCATTTCCATATAATCTATTATTACATTTTGATGAAGAGTGTTTTAAATGTTGATAAAACGGTCTGACTTGTTTTTTTGTTTTTTTTTTTCAATGTTTATCGACTAAAACAAATGTTTGTCGCTCCTCATAATTTGTTGCTTTTCATTCAAGAAGTGGAGGACCAGAAAATCGATTTTAAAGCAGTTTATCCATTCCGCTTTTCTCCGAAACTACTTAACCAAAATTAATGAAACTTAGGTCAAAATCACATGTATAACTATTGAATTCTCGACATGGGTCTCAGTTAGGCCTATACATTGAAATCAAAGGCCTGAAATATTGTAAAAAAACAACAGGAACTTTCGAAATAACACTTATAACACTAATGTTCGTCGTTGATAGACGTCCAATGAATTGAATGAGACCACCCGGACCGCTAAACGTGCAACCTCCTTAAGGCCGAGAACTTGACAGAAAATAAGAACGTCAATACAATCAACTGATATAATTGTAATGCCTTTTTTCTCCAATAAAGAATATTTGTTATCGTATAGCTAACACCTTCTTATAAACACTCACTCTAATTGCGTCATTGATCGTAGATTAAAAATCTGCAATATCCCTCCAAACGGTGCATAAAACGACTTGAAATTGATGTAAAAAATCCGTTTTTTCGCTGTTGGACCCCACTTGGGATTTAGTCGGTCCTAACTTGTAACTTTATCGCTCCATACGTAAGATTAGGAGCAAAACTGGCCTAAACGTGATTTTTTTTGGACTTTATTGACCTAGGCAAGTGGGGTGTCATTTTTTAGTAATTGCGATCCCGAGATGGACCTAAGAACACGCTAAGCTCATCCGACAAAAAAAGGTTTGCAGAAAATGGGTGTTAAATTAATTTCATTTTCATTTTGTCATTTTGACGACTTACCTGTCAAGGGAAGTTGATGTGTGGCAGATGAGGGGGGTTCCAAAATATTAAACGTCTATGAAATTATTTGTAGTGTTTTTCCAAGTGTCTCTTTTGAAATCGAGATTCCAAGACTATCGTTACATAGTTGCGGACAAGGGAAACGTTTTATTAGTATTATCATTTATTTTATTTCACCTTGTTCTATTTCAGATTTTAGTAGCTTTATTTGTGGATTTCTATTTCCATTGTAGGTGTTTTGATATCGGTTTTTGTTTCAGACTTGTTAAGGTTGGTGTTCATGGAGCTATATTTAGTACAAAGTTATTGAAATGTGTGGGTCGTCTAGAAGTCGATTACAAGTTATCGAGCAACACTGATCAGCTGAAGGGCCCTTGTGGCTAACTTCGTTCCGAATCGAGCTGAAATGTAAATGGGCCTCCTTTTATGGCAATTAAAATGCATTAAGAAAATAGTTTAGGCATCCAATGCACCACAGACCTCGTCCAACACACATAGAAACACCCATCTTCTTAGATTTGTTATTCTAACATAGAAATTATAAACCTCCATGCAAATTGCAACGTTTTTTTTTTTTTAATTGTTTCTTCCTGTTCTTTAAAATGATAAATTCACTTTATTCGGGAGAGTTTAATTATTAAATCCGTTTTAACGGGGTGTTATAGGTCATAGGTGAGGCAAGGGATATAGAACCAAATTGATTCCTTGGTAGATGATAGGATGGGCGGGGAGAGCTAACGGATCTTGATTAATTATTCGAAACAGCTTGTTGAGCAGTGAACCTCCTTTTGTAAATATGATGACGTAGTGTGATGTATGTGAACGGGGAGACTGGGGGTTTTTGAATGCTGAATAATTCGGGTCGGAATGAAGTCGTCCCGAAAGAAAGACGGGATCCATGAGGAGGAAGCAAGCGCTGGCGGTGTCAACAGGACGAAGACGAATGGAGGGTGGAAGGAGCGGCGACGTGGGCCGAAAGGAAGTGGGAAATAAAGAGTTGAGAAGACGCGTGTGGTTGAGCCCGGCTCGAAAGATTGAGTTTAAATTGAAGAAGTCGGGAGAGGGCTCGGGTCAAAAGGGTTCACAGGGCAGAGAGCAGCTATTGGTACGTGGAGCAGTTGGGAGTTTTTTTTGACAGCTCGGAGATTCCAACTTTTAGAAAGGTGAAATGGTATGAAAAGTCAGCGGGGAAGATCAGATCCCCTTGACGTGGTGACCTCACAGAACGCGGGTCAACGCATCTTCCTCACGAACATAAGACTGCATATAAATGTAGATATAAACTCGGATCAGGTGTAGGTATTGGAATTTTTTTCAAAATTATACTCCAACACTGAGATCTCTAAGCTGAAAAACATGATTCACAAATAATCTTTTAGAATGAGAAACCCTGCAACTTGTTCCTTGAATGAATGAATAACTTAAATCCAAAAAAGACTTAAGCCTTAAGAAAATACTTCTATTGTGCATTGTAATGCACTAGAAAGCAATATGTACGAGCACAAATTATAAGTTGGAATTGAAAGCATCATCGATCGATTAAAGATAAAACTACATCAAAAATGGAGTAGAATGCCGCCAGAGTGAGGGTCCTATCTCAGTCCATTGGATAGTTATGATTTTTTTTAGTTCTTTCACGGTGAACTCCGACCTCACGTCATGAAATCGAGTTTTCTGGAACACTGAAGCGTCCATTTTAATTTTATTATACATTTTCGGATTCAGCATTAAATTTCCTATAAGAAAAACATAATTTCAACCTTATAAAATTTCGATAACTCTGTTCATAATCGCAGTGAAAGGGAAAATTTGAAAAATTTGAAATTTTTCGATAAAATTCGAAACAGAGCCGACGTTTCAAAAATAGACCAAGAAGTTGTCAAATCTCATAAAAACTTCCTCATTTCATGAGCTTTCCAACGGTATACTCAATTTCAGGATTACGACATTTTTTCTTTGAGAAATTAAGTTTCAAATACAAAAAAACCAAGGTGGGGGCGTCAATCTTGGTAGGGAAGGGGGTGCAAGGAGTTAACTCACGTTCTCATTTCTTTCTGTTTCTTTATTCTTATTTTCTGTTAAAAAAAAAACCTGCAAATTACAACTAACAAAAATGAATTTAGGTTAACATTTGTTCGAACTGACGTCCCCTGTTACGAATGCATAACCTAGCTCGTTTTCGAATAGCTCTCACAGTAACTGAGAGTGTTAACTTCTCCTGAAGTTTTTGAGCTGCTGCTACAATTTTTCCCCTCAACTCTTCTTCTGTGTTCACCTGCGTTTTGTAGACTTTTTGTTTCAAAAATCCCCAAACGAAGAAGTCCATGGGGTTGAGATCAGGGGACCTCGGCGGCCACGCAATGGTACCACCTCGCCCTATCCATGTGGAAAACCGTTCTGATAGCCATGTTCTCACTGCCGTAGAATAATGCGGTGGGGCCCCCTCTTGTCAATCAATTGTTGAAGAGTTTGAGGTTGAAGAGCGCTGCAAGTGCGTTTCCGTTACACAAGCCGTAGACATAATGCATTTCTGCGTATTCCCAAACACTAAACTCAGCCATGGTCAAACGTCAACTGTCCCCAAAACGGCGAAATGTATTCATTGCTGTTCAAACAAGTGTAGCCAGATCAGTGTTTATTCGTAAAGGTCCAGGAGCTGGAGGAAATGAGAATGTGAGTTAACTCCTTGCACCCCCTTCCCAACCAAGATTGACGCCCCCACCTTGGTTTTTTTGTATTTGAAACTTAATTTCTCAAAGAAAAAATGTCGTAATCCTGAAATTGAGTATACCGTTAGAAAGCTCATGAAATGAGGAAGTTTTTATGAGATTTGACAACTTCTTGGCCTATTTTTGGAACGTCGGCTCTATTTCGAATTTTATCGAAAAATTTCAAACTTTTCAAATTTTCCCTTTTACTGCGATTATGAACAGAGTTATCGAAATTTTATAGGGTTGAAATTATGTTTTTCTTATAGGAAATTTAATGCTGAATCCGAAAATGTATAATAAAATTAAAATGGACGCTTCAGTGTTCCAGAAAACTCGATTTCATGACGTGAGGTCGGAGTTCACCGTGAAAGAACTAAAAAAATCATAACTATCCAATGGACTGAGATAGGACCCTCACTCTGGCGGCATTCTACTCCATTTTCGATGTAGTTTTACCCAAAAAAAATTTTCACACTGATCCCCATCCACCCTGTATTATGTACATGAATATGGCTATGGGCTGTGCCCGTCTGCCAGGGATCTGCCAACAACTGATTTTTTTTTTTTTTTTTTTTATCCATGTAGTGTAAGGTCTTCGATTATCTAATAGATAAATACCGAATAATACGGTAGCAATTATCAGTTAGGAGCAACGGATATGAACAGTTACGGGTTCTAATGGATCGAAGAAAGTTCCTCGTACTCGAGATCTCTCAAATGTAGTTTACCGTTTCTTTCCGGGGCAGGCGGATCGGTGGGATCTCCCCATTCTAATGAACCCGCCTGGAGGGCCCATTCATTCGCCGCACCGACCGTTTTTTTCTTTGACGGGCATCGCATCACAATACTATCGGACGTCCAGGGGCCGGAATCTGCGTTTTGGAGCGCCGGACGATGAGCTGTAAATCTGACGAAATCGACCTCTTCGGAGACCATTCAAGGCCTAAGGTGAATGGGCAAGGCGGGGCTTGACGCTAAGAGAGTCACCTCTGATCCCGGCCGTCTCCCTTAATAATACCCACCTACCTGATGAGTGAAAACGTCTGGCGTCCCGCGGGGCTTGTTCTCTTCTCTTCGCGAGAGAGTCGAGGAAAAGGGCAATTATTGATACAAATACACTTCCCGGCGGAACGACGATTTCGGGGGTTCCCAGACATTTTAGAAAGCACTACCCAAACCAATCTTGAAGATTGATTCCTCCCCGATATGCACGGGAACGGGAGGTTACTTGAGTAGCAGCGTTTACATGCTTATTTTGCATGTGGTCTCTTTTGCTTTGCGGAATGTAGGATCGAACCATGGAAGTAATGTCGGGTTACACAACGAAATTGAAACACATACTGACTGCTGTCCTTCACTGCTAACTCCACGTTATTTTTTGTCTTTCGTAAACTTGTATGTTTGTACCACGTCCAACAAACAAGTACGTCTGGTAATGTTGTTAAGGAAAATACAGATTTGACAACCTGATGCTTTTCATGATTTGAAGTTTTCGTTTCCTAACAGGAATAGTTTTTTCGTCACGACGCACAGTGGAAAATATGACCGATTTAGGTGGACAAAATTCTGAAACTTGTCCATATTCAACCTTTGGGTTCCCAGATTACTAAAAAAACAAATCTAATTAGTTTTTTGACACGATTGGCGAGCACACAGTGATCTAATATCAAATTGATTTGCTAAAATTTAAAACTTTCCTAAATTTAAAGATTGAAGTCCCAGAATACGGGAAAATAATATTAAAAAATCTAATTAATTTTTTGACACGATTGGCGAGCACACAGTGGTCTAAAATCAAATTTATTAGCTAAAATGTGACTGAAAAAAATTATGTACCTATCACCCAAAACGTAAAGAATCTCAAAAATTCTTTGCAACATTTAAATACTAGAAGGATTGATGAAACAAATCCTGCAAACAAATCCTTGGGTAACTTGTGGGTAATATAGTTTTTTGTTATTGAATAGGGGCATACATTTACGAATTGCTAAATTAAATCTACAGGTAGAATGCAATGTATATTCAATAATTAATGTAGAAATTTAGTGTGTTCCCTGTCTCAGCAATGTCCATTGTTGAACAAAAGCAATAAAACTTTGCGCTACACACACCTTGAACATAATGAATGGCCATCGAATAAAGATGATCACACTGCCGGTTATTAGGCACTTGTGTGAACATGACTGATTCACTCCTTTACTATTTGTTTGCAAACACGGTATGGCGGGAAATATTAGTATTAAGAGTCTCACTAACTGATGATAAAATGGTCACTCGGAAATTCCTAACTTTTGACTTGACTTTTGTCCACCTAAATTGGTGATTTTGCCCAGTGTGCGACGGATAGGACGAACACGCCTGGATAAGTTTGAAACAAAATAAGGGTGTTTCGAGTCTAACAAACCAAGAGCCCTTAGCACTAAAGAAAGGTCTGGACATGTGATTGTGAGGCCTCTGCTTTTATAGAAGTCTCTTTTCTCCTATGGTCAAGCATTCCAAGGCATCTCCCAGTTAATGAGATAAATGGAAGCTTCCCTGGCTTATGGTTCAGTTTTTTTAATAATGCTGAGTGATTTTACAAATGTAAAGGTAATAATGAATTCTCTTTAATGCACTTTATCGTGTTAAATTCCAATGCTGTCCTATAATGACGTTTCACAGTTCTACACACACATACGGTCTCCAAGACTGCAGAATTTACGGTAAAAGCCTTAGCATTCTTAAGACTTACCCAGCCAATAACATTCTCAAAACAAGTAGCAGACAACATCAACATCAAGTTTTTGATTTTGTTATGAAAAATACGATAGAAGTTAAGTTTGCAGCAGCGACTACTACCCTGTCCTTCTAATCTTGGATTAACCCTTATCGTTTATCGCCCCTCGAGGATCGTATACCTTGTGAACCCTTACGTAATAGTAAATGGCAGGTTTCTTAGCTTTTTGCATATAAATAGGGCAACCACCATGATTTGAGTTTGACGTTTTGAATAAGAAATGCGGCAAAAATAACAACGATAACGAGTAGCAATGAATTGGAAGAGAAAGAGAATTGAAAGCATTGCTTATGGAAATCAAAGAACTGCCTGCATTGTTCTCGTGATGTAGTAATGCGTTATCTAAATCATGAGCTGATTTAAAGCTCTTCAAAGTTTTAATGGTGTATTCTGTACTGCACATATGATATAAGAAGGCAAATGCTTCGTGTAGGCCTGTAATTTGCATAGCATTGCATCCATCGCACTATATCTTACGGAAAACTGATGCTAAACGCCTACATAATCCTCTTTCATGATTCATTCTTCTTTGATATTCACTATTGCTGCACGTTGCCAGTTTTATATCCATACAGCTGTTGGAAAAAATGGAGAGGATAGTTTTCCATAAACTTGGTCAGCCAGGTGAGCAATGGCTCGAGCGCTCTCTTTTTGATTGCTTCTGCATATATTATGTGCTGGGTCCCAGTTCCTCCCATATCACGCTAAGAACTTTCTTGCTTTATCTCGAAACGTCCATCTTTTCTATCCGTACGCTACGAGTGGAGAAAGATCCAAGCTCCAGTAAGAAAATTCCGGTTATGGCATTAGGTATCCATTTTAAAAGAGTATAGATAGAAGGAATTTTACTATTATAGAGGGTGTCCAGCGTTTGTTCCGAAAAACTTCGTACACGTGTTTTACAACAAATTTCCAACAAAAAGTGCCTCATAGAGTTTTTTTTGTAGAGGCTTCGTTATCGATTTATTTCACTTTCAAGATTTTTTTCGTGTTTTCGACGTTACATCACTAAAACAGCCGTAAGTACTTTAGAAGTATTCGCAAATCTAAGGATACCGTTGGAAATAGCATTAAATTTCCCATCGTCTCAGTTCTTAACAGTAATTTTTTGAAGAAAATTGAAAGGTGAAAAATGAGCCTGAAAAGTAAATTTTGTCAAATTTTGAAGAAAAAAAACCTTTTTTTGATGGCTTATTAGTCTTCTTAATTTTAATGATTTGTTTGAGCCTGCAAGCTTAAAAAATGCGGAAAAGCCTCAGCTTTCCAATGGTATAATTCGTTTTTATTTTAAGAGGGAAGTTTTTGAGAAAATTGAGATTGTATCTTAAAAAATGTGTGTTTTTAAGCATATTTGAGGTGTTTTTTTAATTCATCCGCTTTATTCAAAATTTCCCCGTTCTCGCGGATGCAGAGGGTCGCTTGTCTGCGAATGGATAATGAAATAATTGATTATCTCGAAAAAAGTCTTGAAAGTAAAATAACTTTTTTTGGAAATTAGTTGTAGAACGGGTATGCGAAGTTTTTCAGTTTATACGCTGGATACCCTGTATATATTATATTGTAGCATTATATTATAGAACTATATATAGAAGGAAAACCAAGAAATTCTGTTTTTTTAGGGTTCATAGCATTAATAATCAGAAGAGCTCTTTGGAAACTTTTTCTTCCAAACTGCTGTAACGATTTTGGTAAAATTCTCTTAGTGTTATCCCATATTTTTGGTGAGAAGAGAGCTTCACTACTACTTTTAGGGACATTTGTTTAATTTTTATCCTCATCCAATCTGAGTTATTCGTTGCGAACTTTACAGTCAGTTAAAATCCGTTATTGATAACTTAGCACACGTTTTTCACTTTGTTTGTTCCGGTGTTCAAAATTATCAGGGATCTGGTACGCTAAGCTGGCTGGCGATGAATAGGAGGAAGTCATCAACCTGGACAGTACGGTTGGGTTTCATCCTGATCCTGGCTAATTTATTTGTGATACATGAACTGTTATTGGTGCATTGTTCACGTTTTATGCTGTTTCGGACTTGTGATAACAAGTCTGCTAGTTAAAAACAATATCCACAGGCTGTTATCCGTCGAGTTGTGTCTTCTTCCTGCCTTTGTTATTTTTGATAAACGAACTGCTATTTTATAACTGTAATTGCTTCATTGTTGTAGTTTTTGGTTATTATTCAATAATAAACCATTGTAATAGCTCTTGAAAAAAAAAATTCTAACCCCCCCCCCCCCCCCCTGAAAATTTCATGGTTTACGTTTCAAAGGGTGTAGAATCCAAATCTGCAATAAAAACTTTTCCGTCCGTCCGCCGTACGCCGTACGCACGATTTCTCCCAAACGGCTGAAGCAAAAAAGCTGAAATTTTCGGGAAAAATCCATGTTGGTCCGGCGACGACCCAATTCTTGAGCCAGCTCTCTCACTTAATTTAAAGTGCCCTTGTCAAAGTTTTGTAAAATCCCTGAAAACCTCAAAAAAAGTCGAGGCGGCCTTAATTTGTACTCTTTTTGAAGAACACTCCACGAGGGATCCAATGAGCCACTCACCAGATCCGTAGGTTAAACCATTCTCGATCTATGGCCCGATTTCTGGTGCCAAAATTCGCGTTATTTTGTTTTATTATTGTTTTTGTGTTGATATCCGTAACCTAGTGACGTAGTGATGTAGTAATGTGGATAATGGAGTGAACTCCTAAAAGGCTTTGTAGCCGATACACGGATTGAAGCATTCTAATAACCATTTTAAAAAAAAGCAGCAAATTCTTTTACTGGGGTTTATTATTCAATTGGCTTGCGTCATTATCATTATTCATGATTTGAATTTATACTAAGCTTTGGAGTGTGCGTGTTTCACAGGTGATAGAGCGATTATTGAATTTCAGGAGATATGCATAGAGCACGTAAATCGGTTCTCAACCAAAATACCTATTTGGATTGATCAGTTGATCATATTTGTGTGATGAAATTCAATAATAGCTCTACCACCGGTGAAACACGCACACTCCAAAGCTTAGTAGAAATGAAATCGTGAATGCAAGCCAAATGAATAATAAACCACAGTGAAAGAATTTGCAGCGTTTTTGTTAGAATTTCATGAAGCGACGATCGTTTGAAAATGGGGGGAGTAACGAAGAACACTCCAATTACCCCCTCTCGATGATTGCGCGAATTTTGTTTTTGGGTGGTGGTGTGTAGGTGAGGGAGAGTGAGATCGAAGTCTAATGTTTCCATGTGATTTAGAGAGAAATAAATAGAATGTAAATAAGTGATTGAAGTATGAGAATTGAATGAGAGCGAGTCATCTCTCTATTTTCGCAATGTACCTCATCACAGGCCGGAAGCTCGCATCCGCCGTCAAATCATCAACCTTGCAGCTCACGGCTGTTCAAACAAAAACCGTTCCGGAAGAAGACGGCGTGTGCATTCGAGAGGAGATGTACGGGACCTTGCCTTCTTCCCCCTTCGGAGTTAACATAACTTGACATTGGAAGACATAATAGTTATCCCAGTCGAGTGACCGACCACTTTCTCCGTCTGAGGTGCCCCCGCGTTCGAGTGGGAGCCTCGAACTCCCGGACGGAGGCGGCGTAGGAGTTGAAAAATAAATGCAATATCATCGAGACAACACAAAAGCGAGTTTTAAAAAATAAAAGCAAATAACTTTCACCCCCTCGTTCAATGTTTATGTACTTGAAGAGAGGTCAGACACGAGGACGGCCCCTTCACTAGAGTCAGCCCGATTTTATCGTGATACACACTCGTTATAGGCGAAAAATACTTATTCATTAAGTAAGTCTGCCAGTCCACATTAAGGAGTCGTAATGATGACAGCAATGTTGTTGTGGGTAGATAGCAGTTAAATCCATGTTAAGACTACCCAAGCTACATAGAGCTTGACAGAAGAAGTGCCTACGTTTCTGCAGTTTTATCTGCAAACATGAAATGAATGCGGAGTTCTATAAAAGTATATTTCCCTTCAACAACAAAATGAAAAGTATCTTCAACATGTTGATTGTTGCTGAGAACTGCAAAAGAACACAATCTTTTATTTACATGCTGCATAAATACGTTGTAGATGCTCGATTATAATTATGGTTTTGGTTTATTATTCAATAATAAACCATTGTCATCGCTCTTGATCATATTTATGTGCCTCCTGAAATTCAATAACCGCTCTATCACCTGTGAAACACGCACGCTCCTAAGCTTAGTAGAAATTCAAATCGTAAATATTGAATAATAAACCCCAGTCATTTGCAGATATTTTTTTCAAGAGGATTTCAATGGAAAAGTATTATGTTTTGAATTTTTTAATAAGTGAAGTAACCTAAGTTTATGATAGTGAATGTGGATACTGGAGTTTGCTAGAACTCCTAAAATGGGTGTTCATAGTTTATATCCACTATGATACACTGAGTTGACAGAAAGTGCTGAATTCTGCATAATGCTCCGTATCTTACAAAATGAAATTTAAAATGTTTTCAAATACAATCTTTTATTTTTCCATAAATACGTTGTAGATGCTGATTATTATTATGGTTTTTTCAGAATGACTGGTACTTAGATATTAATTATGGACTTTACGGTGTGCCAATAGTACATAAAAAACCAAGCATGGGTGAATTGCATGTTTAAAAATAAATAATGGGCAATACTTAATTTTGTTTTCTAATGAAAATTTAATTATTTATTTTATACCATCCTTGAACATGTGTACTTTTATGGCAATGAATCATTCATTCATTCATCCAAGCAATAATAGCTAGAGGGACACTAACTCAAAAGATAAAACTAGCAGAGCAATTTTAATCCTTTTCAAATGAAATTAATGGCGCACACATCAAAATTCAGCTCTGCAACACAAGGGGTACTGGACAACGTCTATCCACTCATTTCAAGAATCTTATGCGGGGAAGGGAATTTTATATTAACGAGGACAATATAAAATTTTCTAGAACTTGCTTCTGGTTTAGTATTTTCATCAATAAGCTTTCGCAATCGTAGAGGAAAAATGTTGTATAACCCCCTCTACTTGGAGTCCAGTTGGTAGTAACTTAAAGCTGTTAGTTAAATGCTCACACGTCAGATGGTAATCCAGAAACTAGTATTAAACGGAGGTTTTTCCGCGGTTTTCCTCACGCAGGAAAGTGGGGTGTCATTTTCCAGTAATTGTGGACGGAAAATCTACTGGGATAGATCCGTAGAAATTCACTCATAGCAAGGAATCGAAAGTTCTGAAGCCAACTGCCCCCACCAACCTCAGATGATACCAGCAACCAGGCATTACCAATAATTCATAAACCTGCGATTTAGAATTTGCATCTTTTTAAGTGAAATTCTTCAATTGTTAATTTTGAACCCTAGAATCTACAGAAGGAATTTTCTTATCAAAATCCTGAACAGCATGGCGTTCAGCATTGAAATGACCCTAGAAACACAATTGAGAAGAAGCAATTTCGTGTTTTTATAAACGGAGTTTTTGCCAGCTTTTCACCGCTGCGGCTTAAAAATGAGGGATAGTCGAAGAAACAATAATTTTTTAAAGGAGATATCGACTGTTGTTCTAATTCGTTATCGGATTGCTCAGTCCAACGAGACCTTGTGGTCCACGAGCCCACGGTCAATGACTGATTTCATTATTCCGTGTCGCATGCATAAAAATAAAGCACAAAATAAATTTTTGTTGTCCGAATTCAAAATTTCCACTTGCATTTTGCGTTTCATAGCCTATTGCACAAATTTGGTTCCGTCTGTCGGTCGGTCTGTCTGTCTGTCTATCTGTCTGTCGCGTTTCCTTGTTACATCCATAACTTCTACAAATATGAATGAATTCAGCTCATATTTTGAGGGACCATACGGATAATACCTCTTGAGGTTTCGTAGGAAATTCATCTTAATACAATCATCAATATGCTCTGCGCATGCGAAAAATTTTTGAAACGGCCATAATTTGTGACCTCTGCTCTTTATATTTCACCTTATTAATTCCCTGATGCCTGACATATTTTTGCTGTCACCAAACATCTATAAGCGTCTACTTGGGAGGGGGGATGGAATTGTGAAACTATAACCCTTCCATTTTCCGACTTGCTGTCACACTCCTACGATTAAACAGAATTTTAATTTCCAATCACCTTTCATCGCAACTAATTACATTTACTTCAATCGGTAAAATGTCACAACGAATCTTTATGAAGTTTGCCATATTACCTCAATATCTTTCATCTGAAGATTTCTTTATTGTCTATTTTATAATGGTGTCACCTTGATTGTGACGAGGAAGCTGCTGTGCTATCCTTGGCAGTGTATTTCCCAATTTTTTTTTTTTTTTTAATAACTTTATTGTTTATTTGATAAACATTACAAATATAGTATTATAGTAGGAATAACTCCTAATTAACGTGGAACATGTTGCAGGAACAGCTCACCAACTGACCTGTCTAACGTATACATAATAAGTGGAACATAGAACACGAATTTCTATATAAAGTGACACAGTAGTAGGAATTTATAAATAAATAAGAGTTAGACATACTATTTACAAGATTTGAATATTAACTTTTCACGGTGGTATTTCATTATTGAGAAAATCAGGAGGACGCTTTCGCTTAAGCCTTCTAAGATTTCGTGAAGGGGGCAGATGGTTGAGCAAATCCGTCATCAATGTATTTGGGTGTAGTTCAATCGATCGATGAAGATTGATATAGTTCTTTCGGAGTACGTCGCGTACATATGGTATGTCCAAGTCAGTGTGAAGAGTGGTGTTGCTGACATACCAGGGAGAATTTGTTATTAGACGGAGGACTCGATTCTGTGTGGTTTGTATTCGTTTAATGTGACAATCTGCTGCCGATCCCCATAGTCCTGAAGCGTAGTACCAAATCGGCCGGATCAAGGTAAGGTACAATAATCGCTTTGTGGACAACGACAGCGGTGAGTGTTTGTGGTCCAGTAGGAAACTAAGTTGCCTGATGCGCTGGCGTACTTTGGTGACAAGGTGATTGACATGGTGATCCCATGTAAGCTTTTTATCCAACTGCAATCCGAGGTATCGAACAGTATCCTTCTGTGAGATCGGCTGACCACCAAGATGGCTTCCCAATTGGCTCCTGAAATGTTGCGTTCCGAATACCTAAATATGAACTATGTAATTGAATTTTTGGGTTCAACTTGGATAATCGGACTTTTTGCCGCCTTGGCACCACTGTGCGGAGTCAGCTCAACGCTACTACGCACTTTTCCGGCGACTTCCTAAGAAAGGCTTCACCCAACCTCTGCGATTGTAGATCGAGCATCGGGTTGTTTATCCCCGATTCTCCTCTTACCGTTTCTGATGAGCGTTCCCTCTCCGCCCTACGAAGTTTTTAGCTACGCTCCTTGCGTAACTGTATTGAATTTCTATTGTCTCGACTTGGCCGTTCCTGTTTTGGATCTGATACATCAGCGTTGATTGTTTCACGCTTCGAGTTCCCGTTTCATGAGCCGGTTGACCTTTGGGAATTCACTCCCCGAGCGCCGAAGCCGTTCGCGATTCAAACCATCAAACAACAGTAAAACACCGGGCTCATTCAGTTTTATCCATAGCAATAAAATCTCAAGAACGTCCAGTCTTGTACTCGTTTCGCTGAATTCAGTGGAATGACAACGTTTTCTTCACTGTTTGTATTGCTGTCAGTCTGTAACCTATTTTATCAAAGCTCATTCAAAGATAACTAATATATCTGATAAGTGTAGGAAGGATTCTATCCGCGGTTTTATCAGTACTTTTAATACTTACCATTGACAAAAGTGATTAGTAAGAAAGGTCGAGTATATTCCAGTAATTGCCCATTTATCCAATGGAATCAAAACTGGTCACAAAAACTACAATCATTAAGAACTGTTTCCATTGGCCCACTTCACGAATATTCACAAATCAAAAACGTTGCAAATTCGTTAACTGGGGTTTATTATTCAATTGGCTTGCGTTCATGATTTGAATTTCTACTGAGCTTTGGAGTGTAAGTGTTTCACAGGTGATAGGGCGATTATTGAATTTCAGGAGATATTCATAGAGCACGTAAATCTGTTCTCAACCAAAATACCTATTTGGATTGATCAGTTGATCATATTCGTGTGCCTCCTGAAATTCAATGATCGCTCTATCACCTGTGAAACACGCACACTCCGAAGCTTAGTAGAAATTCAAATCATCAACGCAAGCCAATTGAATAATAAACGAGAGTGAAAGAATTGGCTTGCGTTCATGATTTGAATTTCTACTGAGCTGTGGAGTGTGTGTGTTTCACAGGTGATAGAGCGATTATTGAATTTCAGGAGATATGCATAAGGGCTCATTCGATTCTTTATTGAACGTTCTTCAAAAAAAGTCCAAATTTAGGCAGCCTTGATTTTTTTGATGTTTTTAGGGATTTTACAAAACTTTGACAACCCTTGAAGGGCACTTTAAAATAAGTGAGAGTGCTGGCTAAAGAATTGGGGCGTTGTCGGACCAATATTAATTTTTCCTGAAAATTTCAGATTTTCTGATTTTTCCTGAAAATTATCAGAATGCTTCAACCCGTGTATCGGCTACAAAGCCTTTTAGGAGTTCACTCCAGTATCCACATTACTACATCACTACGTCACTAGGTTACTGATATCAACACAAAAACGATAATAAACCAGAATAACGCGAATGTTGGTACCTTAAATCGGGCCATAGATCGGGAATGGTTTGACCTACGGACCTGGGGAGGGGCTCATTCGATTTTCGTGGAGTGTTCTTCAAAAAAGTACACATTTAGGCCGCCTTGACTTTTTTTGAGGTTTTTAGGGATTTTACAAAACTTTGATAATCCTTAAAGGGCACTTTAAATCAAGTGAGAGAGCTGGCTCAAGAATTGGGGCGTCGCCGGACCAACATGGATTTTTCCTGAAAATTCCAGATCTTTTGCTCCAGCCGTTTGGGAGAAATCGTGAGTACGGCGGACGGACGGAAAATTTGTTATTGCGGATTCGGATTCTACACCCTTTGAAACGTAAACCATGAAATTTTCAGGGGGGTTAGAATTTTTTTTTTTTTTTTTTCAAAGCGATTACAATGGTTTATTATTGAATAATAAACCAAAAGTGTTAACACCCTGTATGTTACTGTACTACTTAGCATCCAATGATTTGGACTCGTACTTAGTTTTTCAACCAATTATGTATGTCCATGATTACAATGAGCAACGACTCTCTTCTGCCGACCCAACTGAATGCGTCTAGAATATTGATGGTTTTGACGATACTAATTTATAGATTAGGTTTGGTCGCGCTTTTGTGCTTCCACTCTCAAGCTCCACTAGTTCCGTAGAGTATGGGTCATTCTTCAGAAAACGGCAAATTCGTATTACGCAGCTCTCATTTCGTTACTAGAGCACCTAGAGATGCGGCGGTTTTTTATATCGCTAGAGGCACGTAGAGGGCACCTAATCCATCTTTTAAAAACATTTTTTTATACGTTTAATCATGTTTTAAACATTATTAAAGTATCAATTTTTCCCTACCGTGTATCCATTTCTCCCTACCCTGGACAGTGTTCTCTCAACCGTGTGTCGCAATTTTTTTTTAAATTTGTATTTCGAGTGTGTAGTTATTTGTGCTTCTCGTTTCACTGACAGGTGTACCCAACCACCTTAGTAAAAAAAATTGTCTTGTATCCACCAGAAGAAAATTAGAATTTCAAACGCTGAAATTTGACTGTTTGTGGAGAATGACCCTCACACCATCTGGAATCTCCTGCTTTGCTGAATCAGCCATATCAACCGTTCGTAGAAGAATGTAATTTAAAACACCGTTAGAATAAAACTGAAGTGTAAAAGATTCCATACGCGGTATATTCCTACATAAACGGCCAAGGTCTTTCACCTCCCATAACGCGCCCTTAACCCCTACGAGGCTATCGGGTTAAATTATCCTTGATGTATTTTTCGCTTGAGAACATTCCTGATATTCGTGACGTACACAATGAACAAAATAAATGTGATTTGATCTCCTTAACGAACTGAAGTACTCGTAAAAGTAACTACGTGACCCCTTGTAGAGGTGCAGGAAAAAGATACTGCTCGCGAAAATAAAAAATATATATTTTATGTCACCGCCTCGAGCGTTGCAGGAAAAAGTTATTTCAGTCGACCCTTCGGGCTCAATGGAGCGCGCGTTAATTTTTTACTACGAACATTTACGGAGTCCCTCGGCCGATGATAATGCCCGCCATAAAAAGTAAAATTGTTAATATATTCGCTCGGTATGTAAACTTGAAAATGCGAGAGCGCGTAATGTCACGGTCGAAGAACCACTTTCGCCCGGTAGGTACAAATTACGGCACACGCGCTCTTTGAAGGGAGGGAATTCACGAATTGCTCACTCGGTTCGAGAAGAACGGATTCGACCGGTGGCTGCACGCGTGGAGGTATTCGGTCGTTAACATTGAAATGCCACGAGTTTGAAGGCGTTCGTGGAAGAAGGTTGAAATGCCGGCCGATGATTGACAGTGAAATGATGGAACAGGCGCGGAGTATGTAAAAATTTATCCTCGATGTTGCGTCATTTCTCTCGTTTTGGCAGGTCCTATCCATGTTGGTAGACATGTTCACATTTTCTAATATTTTATTGACGGACGAAAGATGTTTCTACTTTGATTCGGGATACATTGGACTTTTTGTATACCATCAAGGCATAACCCAGTATTTGAAGAACCAACGCTCCAAACAGGGTCACGAGTGCTGTAATGCTGGTGAAATCTCTAGCAATACGATTAATAAAGCCAAGCACCCTCATTGCTCTTCTGGCAGCACTAGGGCTATACTTAGAGTGCCAGTGCTCATCCTTGTCACCTGGACAACTCTAAATTCTGATGTACTTATATTCGTACTGATTATTAACAACAAGTACTTTAGTTACTTAATTTTACTTGAGATTTACTTTGTACTTTCCTTGTAAGTACATCTTAACCAACCCTAGCAGAAAACATAAATTCGGGTTATGCTCGGTAAAAGTACCTTAAATTACTCGAGGAGGGCATTCCGGCTGTAATACTCTGTGGTACCGTCACCTGAAACCGCCCCCAACAGGGTCACCAGTGCTGTAATGCTGGTGAAATCTCTGGCAATACGCTTGATAAAGCCAAGCACCCTCATTGCTCTTCTGGCAGCACTGGTGTTGTACTTTGAGTACCAGTGCTCATGCTTGTCACCTGGACAACTCTAAATTCTGATGTACTTATATTCGTACTGATTATTAACAACAAGTACTTTAGTTACTTAATTTTACTTGAGATTTACTTTTGAATTTTTCCTTGAAAGTACATCTTAACCAACTCTGGCAGAAAACTTAAATTCGGGTTATGCTCGGTAAAAGTACCTTAAATTACTCGAGGAGGGCATTCCGGCTGTAATACTCTGTGGTACCGTCACCTGAAACCGCCCCCAACAGGGTCACCAGTGCTGTAATGCTGGTGAAATCTCTGGCAATACGCTTGATAAAGCCAAGCACCCTCATTGCTCTTCTGGCAGCACTAGGGTTATACTTTGAGTGCCAGTGCTCATCCTTGTCACCTGGACAACTCCAAATTCTTATGTACTTATATTCGTACTAAGATTATTAACTACAAGTACTTTAGTTACTTAATTTTACTTGAGATTTACTTTTGAATTTTTCCTTGTAAGTACATCTTAACCAACTCTGGCAGAAAACATAAATTCGGGTTATGTTGCGGTAAAAGTACCTTAAATGACTTGAGGAGGGCATTCCGGCTGTAATACTCTGTGGTACCGTCACCTGAAACCGCCCCCAACAGGGTCACCAGTGCTGTAATGCTGGTGAAATCTCTGGCAATACGCTTGATAAAGCCAAGCACCCTCATTGCTCTTCTGGCAGCAATGGTGCTATACTTTGAGTACCAGTGCTCATGCTTGTCACCTGGACAGCTCTAAATTCTTATGTACTTATATTCGTACTAACATTATTAACTACAAGTACTTCAGTTACTTAATTTTACTTGAGATTTACTTTGTACTTTCCTTGTAAGTACATCTTAACCAACCCTACAGAGAACAGAAATTCGGGTTATGTTGCGGTAAAAGTACCTTAAATAACTAGAGGAGGGCATTCCGGCTGGAATGCTCTGTGGTACCGTCACCTGAAACCTTAGGGACCCAACTGGTGGGTTTATTACCAAAGGCTTCGCCGTTCTTTGACTTTTGAGTTTACTTTTTTCGTTTCTTGACCAAAATTAGTTTGTATGTTACTAGCTCTTTGCCTATCTGTAAAGCTGCACACTTTAACCGTTCTTAATCATTTTGGTTTATTATTCAATAATAAACCATTGTAATCACTCTGGATAAAAAATTCTACCCCCCCTGAAAATTTCATGGTTTACGTTTCAAAGGGTGTAGAATCCGAATCTGCAATAAAAAATTTTCCGTCCGTCCGCCGTACACCGTACGCACGATATCTCCGAAACGGCTGGAGCAAAAAATCTGAAATTTTCAGGAAAAATCCATCTTGGTCCGACGACGCCCAATTCTTGAGCCAGCTCCCTCACTCAATTTAAAGTGCCCTTTAAGGGCTGTCAAAGTTTTGTAAAATCCCTAAAAACCTTAAAACTAGTCGAAATGGCCTAAATATTTTCCTATTTGAAGAACATACCATTGGGAATCGAATGAGCCCTTCCCCACGTCCGTAGGTCAAACCATTCCCGATGTATGGCCCGATTTATGGTGCCAACATTTGCGTTTTTTCGTTTATTATTGTTTGTTTGTAACCTAGTGATGTCCGGCCGATAGCGTCGAGTTGTAGTGAATGTGGATACTGGAGTGATAGCCGATGTGAATACTTGTAGTGTAGTTAGTAGCCGATGCACGGGTTGAAGCATTCTGATAATATATAGGTAAATATTATTCAATATTATTACTGGGGTAAATGAGTATTCTTTCACTGGGGTTTATTATCCAATTGGCTTGCGTTCATGATTTGAATCTTACTAAGCTTCGGAGTATGCGTGTTTTACAGGTGATAGAGCGATTATTGAATTTCAGGAGACATGCATAGATCACGTAAATCGGTTCTCACCCAAAACACCTATTTGGATTGATTAGTTGATGATATTTGTGTGCCCCCTCTACATCTGTCTACCTTTGGCTACATCGTTTAAATTTGGATTTGTGGAAGTTATAAGGGTAGTTGGCATTTTTTGGGGCAAAAAACGCATTTTTCAAAAATTATTGTTTATTAAACTACATTATGTATGGAATAGAATGCAAAAAAAATTATTTAAAAATTCAAACTAAAAGTAGTTCAAATAAATAAGTGAACTAGTGCAGGCCCGCCCCATAGGCCGGGTCATCGCGCGCTTCTGCAGCGAACTGGTCTTCCAATCTCTTGGCCGCACACATCACTTTGGCAAGATTGACCCCAAACTCGCTGACAATTATAATGTCATACATAATTTCACTGTCTAGGTCATCATACTTATGCATAATATGCGTACATATTATGTGTACCAAATTTTTTTCAGCGGAAGATATTTGAGAACTAGTACTTGTACTGGGTTCGGTAGACGTCGTAGAGTTACTCAACTTGCACCTTTTCCGGGAGTTTGGTTGATCCGTTTCTGAAGAGACTGCTAGTGTCGACGCCAAAGAATTTCTTCGGGGATGACAACGTTTTATTTTTTGAAAATTCGGGTGGAACTCGGCATTTTGAAAAACTGGTAAAAAAATAGACTGATTGATAGATTTGTAGTGCGGAGGAATAGCAGAGAGAATGTAACAAAAAGTAAACACTATGAATACTGATGAATACTGATATGGTCCAACAGCTGGGATGGACTGGACGTCTCAAAGAATGTTAGGGAGTGTTTAGAAGTTAGCGAGATGACGCCACAACATGAAAAACGTTCTATTTCAGAAAATCGCGTTTCCTGAAAAATTACTTTTTCAGAGCTTCTTGTTCCTTTTTCTCCGTTAATGTGGGAGGTATCGCATTGATTTTTTTTTAAACTTGTACTTCAATATGTAACAAAAAACGCACCCAAGGATTTTTCGATTTACTTTTTCGAAGTATCCGAAAAAATTACCAGTTTCTGAAATGTCAAGCCTTAATTTCAAGTTTTTTTTTCAAAAGATCTCTGAATTTTTCCTATTATCATACAACAATTTGCTTCGACTAAACTTTAGAGGACAATATCCTAGACAAAATAAAAAAAAATCAAGGAGGTAAGTTGAGTAGGACCTGAGAAAAAGGAACATGAAGATGACTACTTTATAAGGCGTTTTCATCATTAGAAAAAAAAATGCCAACTACCCTTAACGCAATACGAGCGCTAAAAGACTTGATAAATTATAGATGTTTTTATTGTGGGGGGGGGGGGGGGTATTGAGGTTCAATAAAAAAACGCTGCAAATTCTTTCACTGGGGTTTATTATTCAATCGGCTTGCGTTCAGGATTTGAATTTCTACTGAGCTTTGGAGTGTGCATGTTTCACAGGATAGGGCGATTATTGAATTTCAGGAGGCACACAAATATGATCAACTGATTAATCCAAATAGGTATTTTGGTCGAGAACAGATTCTCGTGCTCCATGTATATCTCCTGAAATTCAGTAATTGCCCCATCCTGTGAAACACGCACACTCCAAAGCTTAGTAGAAATTCAAATCATGAACGCAAGCCGATTGAATAATAAACCCCAGTGAAAGAATTTGCAGCGTTTTGAGTTTTATGAGATCTTCCTCGTACACGTTCTGTTTTGTTTGAGTTTAAAACGTGTTGTGCTGTTGGCTAGTCAATCAGTATAGGGTGAATTTTTTTGCTTTATGATTAAGCTGATTAAGATGTGTGACTAAACCCTTGTATATTACAAATAATTTATTAATATTCATGGTGAATCTGATATGATAACAAAAACCATGTGTTTATAATTTTATTATAAAATACTGTTTACATTAACTTTTGAGTTACCTGAAGTTTTGTGGAACAGTTATACAATCGACCTGATAACATGATTTTTTTTCTGGAACTGACTCAGTTTACAGGTTTTGTGAAATTTGAGTGCAAACGCTCATTTGAACGGGTACCCATTTTATCTGGTGTGTCAATCCATTTTCATTTGAAGACACTCCACATACTGAACCTTCTCGTAAAGCTCTCGTGTATTGCACGGCCATACTTCAGTAGGCATTAGAACTTATTCTATCACAAGTTGTTCATTTGCCGTATCAATTGTTTTGGCGCAGAAGTATTCGTCATAGTCTAATTGTGCTGGAATGAACACATCAGGAGGAAAAACGATATCTAAGAGGAAAATGGAAAGAAGAGAGTTGAGTTGGTCAACTGAGATGCTGCTATCTAGTCCAGTCTGCAACAGTCTTTCGTCTTAATATTAGTTGAATCAAGTTTATTAATTTTGATGTTCGGAAGTAGTATCGAAGGAGGATGGGTCAGGCCGTGGTCAAAATCAACACTGAAAGGTAATCCATATCACGTTAAACGATTAGCTACAATAAAGGAATTTTATAACTCCTTATAAAGTGTAGGTGATATTCTTCATTTCTGCTGGGTTTCCTCATATCCATTTTGAAAATGAATTGCAATAAAAGAAATTTGACACCCAAAAATAAATGACACTCTTAAATGCATTATGACAGTACAACTGACGTGGTATTATCAAACCAGAAAATATAGAAAACTTGGATTGTGCACACAACGTCCTTGTGTGTTAAAATGTGTTATGAAGGATTGTTATAATATATTGATTCAAAAAGCTATATTGATGAGAATGTAGAATGATTTATTCATCTCATCTAGAATATTGAATTCATTTCTTTTTATTAGTCTTGCCCGAGCGCAAGGACTACTCTCGAACAACTAGCATTGAATTTCATGATTCATGGCTCTGCCAAGAGAAAATGAACCTCTTATTAGATAGTAGAAATTCAAAAATTCATTGTCATTTCAAAACTTTAGTGTCTAGGGAATTCGCTTAAATTAACTAAAATGTATTGGACAAATAAATTTAAACCCGGATCACGTGTTTCAAAATTGTATTTTGAAGACGCTGCAAATTGTCACACGAAGATTTTCTGTATTAGACAAACCTATTACGATAATCGGTGGTCTATATATATCAGAAGTAGTCTGTGGTTCAATATCTAAACTTGTTTTCGTATTCTAGACGCCTTAAAAGAGCTTATCGTATCGCATAACGTCATATAAATCAGAACTCTACCTATGACCACTTCTACGTCAATTGTATTCTGGTATTCTGATTCGGTATGGTGCATCTGGTATCCTGACACCGTAGGGCATCTTTGAGCACTGAAGAAGGTTCTTAATAAGCCGGGAACATGTCCCTGCTGAAGCCAAGATGAAGGAACTGTGGGTTGAGGTGCTCAGTATTGGGTCTAGGGGAAATTCGGGGTGATAGAGAAAGTTAAAAAACTATTTCGAAAAAATAGTTCGGTTTTCAATGAGTTCGCCCAACTACATCGACTGTAGTAAGACAAAGCAAGAGACTGTTTTTCAGCGAACCCTAGAACTCAACGACGAGTATTTATTATAGGTTTTATGCCAGCCAGACAGTAGGTACACCAGAACGACAGCTCAGGAATTGATACGTCAGAATACTGGCTTGGGGAGGATATGGAGAGGAATTATAATCTGAAGTGTCACAATTGCCCACTACTACATTCTTCGAAGCGATGAGCTTTGAAGGATTGATTAATTCCGTTCTGGGGGCTCAGAGGGTCAAGTTTCTGCAGACTTTCTGCGGACAAGGCAGATAGTGCTTAGTACCACCAGATTTATCAAGTGTCCTGACTGTAAGGTGGACATATTTCAGAAAACCTATTTCAGCTAGGTACCGGGGAGAACTTCAGGACCTCAATTGGCAACCATGGATACCCAATCATAATAGTTTCTTGAGCTCATTGAGCCATCTTGCCGTTAACGAGTCGGTAGAGCATTTTTTGGTTGAGTTTCCTGATTATGATCCTGATAATACGCTAGATTGAAAGTTTTGGACGTTTAACTCTCTCAAGACTAGAGTTCTTGCAGGCAAAGAATAGCCCTGATTGGTCCACGCTGTGCAGACACGTTCGTAATGCTTGGCGAAACAGAAAATTCTTAGTATCCATAATTAAAGCTAAATTGGTTGACTGTGTTCTCTCTAAGTTTCTCCTCAAGGGTTCATATTGTACGATACAGTAACTTTCTATATAGCAATTGGTGTCCAGGTCTAAAAAGGAACTTCTGCTGATGGATTTTGATAATCCAAAGCATATCACGTTATTTTTTTTCTCTCGGCGAAAGCTCGAAGAGGAACCCAATTCAGTTACAAACCTTAATCCCTGATACCCTGACACCTAATGGAATTGTGGTTGATTATTACTCAACTTCCCTACCTAATATGACGTATTTTCCTTCTGATTGCAGGCACAACGACAGCGGAGGACTTGGTGCCTACGCTGCTAAGTATGTACGACACGCTGATCGGTCGCCCGGGGGCGGCGGAGCAGGCGTTGGCCCCTCTGGACGGCGATCCCTGGGCCACGGGGGCGGAGTCCTCGCCTCTCCTGAGGCCGAGAGAGCCGCCGCCCCCGCCCCCCAAGTCGACAGTCACGCGGCCTTTGTCCGTCACGAGCATCGCCTCTTCATCCTCCTCATCCTCTTCTTCTGGTGAGTCCTAGGAATATGATAGCTCCATCGTCACTTTCTTATCCTCTATAGCATGTTGATTAACTCATAAAATGGCTAAGGTAGAATTAGCCTGTTTGGTTGCTTAGGTGGATAGTTCGCTCTCTAGACCCTTGTAGAGAATTCCCAGGGTTTAACAGGTTAGTTGGAATGGCCCCAAACAAATATTCCCCACGAATAAATAAATGAAGTCACCGAAATGTGGAACTTTGGAGGGGTCTACATGTACGATACAGTAAAATGATGCAAAGGAGAATGAAGGGAGAAAATGAGGATTCTGACCTGTTCTACGTGCACGCAGTGTCCCCAGGGGCCCTGCAGACTTGAAGCAGCCGATCCTCCGTTGGAAAGGTCCAGGTAGGAGTCAAGTGAAAAGGATTTCCACAAATCCACGGATGTGAAACACCGGAAAACGTGCACGTTGAAATATAAACGTGGGATAGCTAAGATTGCGGTTGATGGCAAAGCGATGAGAGTATAAACGAGAGTGCTCTTACGAAGGAATAGTAGCAATAGGGATAGTTGAAGAACAAGGGGTAGAGGGGAGTTGACATCCAACCCAAACCAAAGTTCTCTCAATGCTCCCAACTTAACCAACCAAGGATCCTCTCCTGTTCATTCGTACCGAACACGCCAAATTAAGAAGCCTCTGCACGTTGCACATCATGACAGAATCCGGAAAACCTGGGAAAACCTTTCCCGCCTTCGGATTCCATGTTTTTTGAGGAGCTCCGTATTCCAGTCAATGCTCAACACCGTAATCTTAATACCATTTTCGTGTAGTTGCTAGTTGGCGGCCCGACCACAGATCCCTATGCCCTACCCAAGTGTGGCTCACTTGGAAAATCTGAAAGCCACTCTTCCCATCATGGATTTCGATTAACCCTTCAACCTCTTGGTCATCTTTCACTCATGTTGGAACTGATGAGTAACCAAGGAAACGAGAGAGATTGATTGTAATGGTGAAAACTGTTCTATTCTTTGCTAGTTCTTTATGTGATTCACTATAATATAATGTGTCAAGAGTCCATTGCGTTTCGTTATTGGTCATAATGACTACAACTTACTTTTCACCATTCCGGTCAGTCTGTTTGCTATCGACCGCCAGTAAATGTCCACTGTGACCATCCTCCAGTTCAGTGCAGATCATTCCAATTACGCCTAAAGCAAAGTTACGTACAACTGCTAAACCTTCTTGGCGTGGACATTCAATCAGTTTTATTTCGGAGAATGGACCGAAACCGTTGTAACGTCAAAATAATTCACCGAAATGCTGTGTTTATGTTGGAAGGTACCTACCTACAACTGTTAGGTCGAGGGTTCCAGCTCGTGCAAGCTAAGTACCCGGTCACGATGCCCCCGTCAGTCACGAGCTTCGTATTCTCTTCACCGCCTCTTTTTCTTCCTCTCGAGTTCACCTTCACCCCCTCACCTTGCACACGTTTGTTATGAGTTTTCGCATTGCAGTCGCACGACGATCTCACGAACTCCATTTCTTCGAGTGAGCCTGTTGACGTGGAAAGTTCTAATTGCCAGTTTGGTTTTACAGTTACAGAAATATCTACAAATCGATTTTCCACTTTTAACGAGCGTCGAAGGAAGATCCTAGTTCTAAATGAGTTGGATGTACGGGCATGTTCCATACCTTGGGTTACAATCCATCCCTATATCGCTGGACATGTCCAGATTTTGTGGTTCTTGTTTTGCCATCCAGGTTTCCTCAACGTCCCGAGTCGTCACCGTAAACCTTGAAAAATAGGGAAAAAGTGGCTTTTCCAAAATACGTCTTTCGGTTTCAATAATTTGATTCTTTGTTGCCATAAAATATGCAGTCAAAAGAAGTAGAATACGGCATAACGTGAGAAAGAAAGTCACGAAGAGCAGAAAGAAAGTCTGAAATGTTATAGAATTCACCTTCGATTGGAAATGAACCTAAATTTTTCTCGAGGAGTGATGCGGTCATTGATGGCGTGCCAATTCGATCCCAGAGGTGCAGGGATTTTAGAATGCAATAAACTGATATTTGCTCTTCTTTGGATAACAATTCCTTTTCATTTGTGAATCAATATGATGTTTGGAATGCATTCGGAAAGACATTGATATTTGATCCTTGGAGAACTCGAAAATAGTCAAGTTTAGATGTTAGAGTGCAAACAGCAAGGTACAGCGATATCTCGAAATTGCTGGGACATTCCGGATAAATGTTGGATTTACAAACCCATGAAATTATTCGTAAATTAGAATATTTTCTCTTTAATTTAAAAATTTCCAGGAACGAAAACGGTGAAAGATTTAGTCAAGTAGTTGCGACAAACCCGTTTGAAGTGAGTCATTTTATTTATGTAAAAACTACTTGATGTTTTGGAGAAAAGGCTTCGTAAGACCTACGGCAGTAGTCGGATAAATGGACAGATTTTTTAATTCAATTATTGAAATATAAGAATTTTGAAATATAAGAACCGACAATATTCGAGAGGAGTTGAAATTGTTTTTTCTTCGTTGATCACAAAAGTTTATTACTGATAATACTTAACCAAAATTCAACCTTGAAATAGGATACCTGTCGAACAATCATTGGTACTTAGGATTTGAAGTTCACGGGTGAGCAGTAGATCGAGGTAAAATTCACAAAGGTTAATCAAGTGTTGATTTCCCAACTGCCTTCGAATTTGAACGAAATGTAACGAATTAGCGATGAGAAATTGACGCTTGAAGAATTTTTCATCAACACATGCTCAATTAAGCTGATAATTTTGTGTGATAACTGCGAGTGACGTGTGTCATATTTTGGATAAAGCAATTGAAGTCGACCAATTTCGACGTTGCGCTGGAATCATGAATTATGGTAATTTACATCGCCTAACGATGTATTATTATCGTTGAAGTGTTATCATTATGTTATGAGACGTGCTCATAACTGCCAGGTGTTGAGGGTCTCGTTCTCCCCGCAGCCCGTTATCAGGAGGCTCGTCCTCACCTAAGGAGAAGAAACCCATCTCTCGCGTTTCTGCATCCGATTGTTGTTTCGGCGATCACACGAAACGCCCACCTTCCCCCGTCGCCCTATTCCATCTCACAAAGTCCCGTAAATTGGGCTTAAAAAACAAAGCCCTCCCCCTTCCTGACCCACTTGGCGGGATGATCGGGAAAAATTGGACGGAGCCCCGATGATCTCCGAGAGGATCCCGAAGGTATTGAGTAACCCCCGGTAAGGCCCCGTATAGACGAGAGTCACGAGCATTCATTATCATAACAGTTCCTCGGGGACGTGGACGATTTGGTAACGACTTTTATAACTGTGTATCGTTTTTAACGGTTTGAAAAAGGAAAAGATCCGTCTCCTGCGTCGAAGGGCGCGGTCGAGGAATGTAAACCGCGGCCCTTTCACGAAACAGACGGCGCGGTAACGTCACGGCATCGGCATCACCGGATCGACGTAATCTACGGATTCGAGCTGTTCTCAAGTCAATGACGCTATCGAGGAGCGATACAGCGAGGGAGCCCTTTATTAGAAACACGCGAACCAAACACGCCCTGCAGCTCGAAATGCGATACTTGCATTACATCCCAACTTTCCAACTTACTATTTCACTCTCTCAATGTATTTCTGGTTATTTATTTTCAATAAGAACAATTAGCAATGCTGTTTCAAGTTTCAAGGTGTGCAGAATCCGTAAATCGAATAGATATCCGTCCGGCCAACTAGACTTCTAGTGGAGTCCACATACGAAACAAAGGAATGTTTACACATATTCTGAGGCCTCTATGGCTCACACGGCGGACGGACATTGCAGATTTTTAATCTACTCTCCTCGACAGTTAAAATGACATCATTTGAGGGGGGCTTGCAAAAATATGTTTACTGTACGATTAAGAAGGCTGATCATTGAAGACAGTAATTCAAAAATTATCCATTTTTGTGTATGTTCTATCTCTGGGTGAGAAAAAATCGTCCATCCATTTTCCGAATAATAGGTAATCCATGGAGTAATCCATTTTCAGAACGATAATCAAAATTTTCGTCAATCCACAGCCAGTCAAAGCTTGCCAAAAATAAAGTAAAAATGCCAGAATTTCCAAAAGAAAAAAGTCCCTGTTTTCTGTGGTGTGACTCTTCTTTCAATCAAAATTATATTTCACCACAAAAACTAGTTTTTAAATTATCGGAAATTTCTGATTTTAATTTCATTTTTTGCCTGATTCAAGGCGTACACCTGTGGAACGAACTAAAACGGTATTCTGAAATACCAAACCCTTAAGCCTCAAAAAACACACGGTACAAATAAAATGTGGAAAAAGGTATTTTTTCTAAAAAATACCAATTTTCAAATCGGTATTAAAACTTTTTAATTGGTTTGAAATGATCTGCAGTTAGAATGGTCGCAATTTGGATCGGAGTTTGTTCAAACTGGTTTAGAAACCCTTTTTTTCGGGTTTTTATTAAATTTTGGATTCTGCAAAAATCTCGAAACTTGAAGCAACACGGCTTTAAATAAGACGGTTTTAAGAAAATTGTTTTTTTTTTTATATTTAACACAAAGGTTTTTTTTTTTAAATTTATTGATCGAAAAGGATAAACCAAAATATGTGTGTGATTTCGAAAGTTTCGATATTCAAATTTAATTCTTTTCCCTTCGATAACAGCCTTAATGATAAGTGGGCTGAAGTTTAATTAATTTTGGCTTAGAAAAAAAGTTTTGGACGGCTTTCAGCGGACGAAAGATTTTTAAAAAATGTAGTTGTTATTGGATTTTTGGGTTTTCCTTGGTTGATTAGAAAGGTACATCGATGAAATCGATGAGCCGAAATTGTTGGCATTCCTGATCCTATTGCGATTGAAGGGGCCCTGACCTACAAAATATTCCATGCTTTTTCATTCGTTCACAGGGCATCACTCCGCTATAAACTTCGCAGTAGGTAATAATCTACAATGCAGTTGGAAACGACAGAGGGGTTTCGACGATTTTATACTCGTGGCCTTAGTTTTAATTAAAGATGAAGAACCGTGAGAGAAAGGAAAGTTTGACAGAAAACTGCTCACGTGAGAGTTTAATATTGAAGCCGTAAACTCTCTCCCAACTTACCCATTAGGACTTTTCGTGATTTCTGCAATAAAGTCTTAGGGAACTGATTCGGAGGTTTTCAATGATTTCAGGTGAAACACTAGTGAAATTCGAAAGTTTTTCTTAGTGTTGAAGTAGATTGGACGGGTGATCCAGGAATTCTGTCGGACACTTTTGCTTTGACCTGATATTTAGGTCGAGAGTTGGTTTAGACCTGGTAACATTGGCAGTTTAAGGTTAACACATACCACCCAACAGAACAGTGGGTTAACATTGCTAAAGTTGCAATTTCACCCAATTGAAGTTAACATTCCGCCTCCCATACCAACTTCTTAATTGTCCAGGATGACCATTGCTTGATTCTGTGGTAGAATGCTGCAACATTCCACGTTTGATGAAGTTCTTTAGGATTGAGTGCAAACGATCAGAATGACGGTTCTTCAAAAATCCAATTTTGAATAAATGAGAATGGAATTTTGAGTAAATGGGATGCACGCAACGCTGTCCTATATTCGAGTCGCCGCTTTGTTCCCAAAATTAGTGACACCTTGTGGAATTTTGAACATTTGATGTCATTTCAAATCTATGATTTGTGGAAAAACCACACATGATAGGAAAAATTTGCAAAACTTCTTTGAAATCGGCAAGAAAAATCCATTCAGAATCACCTCTTTTTTATTCATCATAGAAAAAAGGTTTTGCAAAGTTGTGTTATTGAACATCTTTAGCCAAAAAATATTCCACTAGGCTTACGTTTATTCTCGATATTGGTTTACTTTTCCCTCTAACCTCATGAAACCGATATTATTCGAAGCATTTGAATGTTCTGCACATTTATGATGCGGTTGCGAGGAAGGTATGTGTCCCCCTAGTATACTTTGTCCATGAGTAAACAAATTAAAAATTATAAATTTGAACGTTTTACCGTTTGACATTACATTTACACTGCGGTACATGCGAATTCTATTGATTGTTTTCGATATTTAGAATCTACAGATCGTTGAACAAGAACAGACAACATTTTGACCAATATTGTTGGTAATGGGAGACAAAATACTTTTCTTGGTCGATTACGAAAGTAAACTTACCGAAAGTAGTAGAGAGAAGCTTATCTTCTTGTTTCCATCCAGGTGAGTTCAATCATTTATAGAGCTCGGATGAGCGATTGGTTGGGAAAGGATAAGAAATCGCGAAAGGCCACCTAATCCATTTCAGGGAGTATGACGCCAGTCGACACGCCAGTGACACCATATGAGTCCGCGTTTTATTTCTTTTCCTTCTCCGATAAAACCCGCTCTCCCCAACTTTATAACGTTAGGAGTCGAGTCATCTTGGCCGTGAGCGACGAGTTTTTTTCTGGATATGGGATCAAAACGACGTCTGACGACGAGCGAATCGGCCGTCGCTCGTTCGAATTACTTCAGACGATGACGGACGAGAAAGTCGTAGTTAAGGCATAGTAAGAGGTGACACGGATTGGAGATGTGTTCTTCAGTAGTCGAGAATGAATGGAAATAAACTGGCGCCATAAACATCTGAAACTGGGTGCATACGCAAACGTAGCCAAATGACATTGCAACAGTCTCTAATTCGAAACTGTGGTTCAATCTTCTAAATAACACATCACATGTTTTCCGTAAAAACAATTTCAGAGAACTAAACTAAAAACGCTGCAAATTCTTTCACTGGGGATTATTATTCAATTGGCTTGCGTTCATGATTTAAATTTCTACCAAGCTTTGGAGTGTGCGTGTTTCACAGGTGATAGAGCGATTATTGAATTTCAGGAGATATGCATAGAGCACTTAAATCGGTTCTCAACCAAAATAAATATTTGGATTGATCACTTGTGTGCTTCCTGAAATTCAATAATCGCTCTATCACCCGTGAAACAGGGACACTTCAAAGCTTAGTAGAAATTCAAATCATCAACGCTAGCCAATTGAATAATAAACCCCAGTGAAAGAATTTGCAGCGTTTCATGCATATCAGAATGCTTCCACCCGTGTATCGGCTACAAAGCCTTTTAGGAGTTCACTCCAGTATCCACATTACTACATCACTAGGTTACTGATATCAAAACGAAAACAATAATAAACCAAAATAACGCAAATGTTGGCACCACGAATCGGTCCATACATCGGGAATGGTTTGACCTACGGACCTGGGGAGGGGATTCGATTCCTCGTGGAGTGTTCTTCAAAAAGAGTGCAAATTTAGGCCGCCTTGGCGTTTTTTGAGATTTTTAGGGATTTTACAGAACTTTGACAACCCTTAAAGGGCACTTTGAATTAAGTGAGAGAGATGGCTCAAGAATTGGGGCGTTTTCGGACCAATATGGATTTTTCCTGAAAATTTCAGATTTTTTGCTCCAGCCGTTTGGGAGAAATCGTGCGTGCGGCGTACGACGTACGGCGGACTGACGGAAAAATGTTTATTGCAGATTTGGATTCTACACCCTTTGAAACGTAAACCATTTAATTTTCGGGGGGGTTAACAGTTTTTTTTCAAGAGCGATTACAATGGTTTATGATTGAATAATAAACCAAAACGATGTACAATATTACCTATACTTGTATACATAAAAGGTTTCCAACGAGATCCCTGCTAAAACTGTAATTTGCGGACTTGGATAAATTGTTTTCTGTATTTGCATGTTTTTTTGCCAAGGATACCAATCATGTACACATCGAGCACAAAAATATTGGTATTCATGATTTTGAATATCGAATCATAATCATGAATGTGAATATGAATATGAATACAATCATAATGCGGAAATTTGTTATTATGATTATGAATACACTCAAGAATATGAACATGATCACGATCATACTCATAAGTTAAATTTTATCGGTATTGTTAATTTGTTTGTTGTTTTCCCAATATATTTGTGTTGTGGTGGTTTTCTATAAAATGGTAAGTTTTTTCATGATTTGCAATGAAAGTTCAAATTTTTATGCGGTTTTTGAGTTTTGTTCCGCTCTAGCTCCCCATCCGTGCTTTTTTATGTTAGAACCATAATTTGTTCATGTCATTTCTGAAAAAATTATAATTTTTTTTCAGAAATCGGTTTTTAATGATATTTTGACAACTCTACCATTTTTTGTGGTGTGGGAGGTTTTACTGCATTAGGGCAGCTAAAAATCATATTGTTTCCAAAGACGTCGAGAAAAATTTGTGATATTTGGTACATCTCTGATAAGGGTATTAGTAATTTACGAAAGGCAAAAACTACAAAAAATAGTAATTTTGACCGAAAAATATTTTTTAAATCACGATTTTCTAGAAGATCACAATGAATAAATGTGATTTTAGCCAAATCACCAACAAAAAATTCTGAATACCGATAAAACCATGTTCAATTTGAGAATGTGATTATAATCATAGTCATATTCTTATTCATCACCATAGTCATGATCATCATCACAAAATCTCACAATATGATTTTAGTCTCATTCATGTTCATGATTATGAAAACACATTTTTAAACCTACTTTTTAAGGATCTTGAATATGAGCACTCCCATGAAAATTTGACCCCTCATTTATTTGTTTATTTATTAATTTTTTTTTTTTTTCAAAGCTGATTCAAGCAGTACTATCCGTTTTTGCCATTTGACTACGAGTGAACCTTTTACACCCGAATCAATTTTTTTGAAGTCCATAAATTACGATTTGAGTGGGTGGGGGAGACGTCTCGTTGGACAAGACAATCAGACAACGTCAAGACAACACAAACTTGTTCAGAATCGTAAAAAAAAGTTGAGTTCGAGTGAAAATTTAAAGTTTGGAGAAGATGAACTGTTCATCTCTCGATTGTGAAAACAGAGCTCCAGCTACCTGCTGGTAGAATTGGAAGCAGAATCTGATATGTCGGTGCTTTATCAGTTTAGTTCAAGGACGAGTGACGTTTGACCGTCGGACCTTCGTCGGCTGCCTTCTTCATTCCGCACTTATCTTTCTACGTAATCGTACACTTGAGGCAATTTTCTGAGAACTTACCACACATTGCCTCATCTCTGCTATATCTCGCGAAATCTCATTTCAGCTTGGAATTGAAGCCTAACAAATTAGTGCTGGAACACACCAACTAACTCTTCATCCTCAACACAACCGGGACAAAACATTCACGAGTTTTTCTACTATTTGAGTGAAACATCTCAACCTCATCCGCTGGTGTAATGAATGTCTGCCGGTACGA
>JAVIWC010003815.1:0-49022 GCA_031894815.1 Creontiades dilutus
TCCTTGTCACTGCCATAACGTCCACAATTTTTAATGAATTTAGCTCATATTATGAGGGATTATACGGATGAGATCTCTTGAGGTTCCATAGGAATTTCATCTCAATATAATCAGCGGAACGCTCTGCGCATGCGCTAACTTGAAATTCTTGAAACATTTCACAATTTTTGTTCAATTTAGCTCATATGATAAAGGATTATAATCACAGCGCCCCTCAAGGTCTCATACGAATTTCATCACGATCGAACTAGCAATATGCTGTAATGACGTTTAATTAATTAATTTTCGTTTTTACTGTCCGCCTCTGACGAGGAACCGCAAAAGCGACTTGTATTTGACACGCAATATAAGGCTATAAAAATAGTAAATGGAAAGTACTTCAATAAAATTTGCGTTATACAGGATGATCCTCAATGAACGTACCACCCTTTCAATTTCGTTGGTTGTGAAGAAATCAATCAATCATTTTGGCAAAGAATTCAAATATCACAAATCGCAAATCGCGCAAATGCCCGAAACGCGCACTGACTTCCTCATTTTAAATGAGAACCCAGATTTTTTATTCCAGATTCGAAATCTACCTAAGATTTCATGAAAATTTGACCCCTCAACCAATTTTTTTGATAGCCCGTAACCGGTTCAGCGAGCACCCAAAGTTGCGCAACCCCCAAATTGTCAAATAGTGAACTAGTTCACCCCAAATGGTGAACTCTAAAGTGTGACACATGATTTTTCAATGTTTTTCAACGCTGATTCACATGATGCTATCCGTTCCTTGATTCGACTCAATTTTTGCGGATTAATGACCGAAATTTGTTTATTTTGCGTGAAAAACCATCATATAGCCGACTTTTGACTTTCAGATCAAGATAATTTTTCCCTTGATCACTGAAAAAGGTTTGAATATCTTTTTGCTTCCGAGTCTACCAAGGTAGCGGAAGCATTGTTTCCACTTTCGGAATGTGAACTTTTTTTGTCTCCAAAATCAAAAATTCCACTCTCATTTCGCGTTTTAGACCTTTCTGAACAATTTTGGTTCCGTGTCTGTCTGTCTGTCAGCAAATCCTTGTTACGGGCAAAACTACACGAAGTTATAGTCCGATTTTGATGAAATTTTCAGGGATTGTGCGGGTTGGGGTGTAGATGGTCCCCTATAACTTTCATGACCCCCGGATCAATAGTAGCCTCTGCGCATGCGCAAACGAAATCCTTGTTACGCGCAGAATAATTCAATATTTACTTTGCCTAATTGAACGAAGTTCTTTAGTCAATAATAATTTTCAATGATCTATACAGTCATGTTATGGATACGAGGAAGCTATGTGCCACACCCACTTGGCAGATGTTTTTTCACATTGTTCAACCAGATATCGAAAATTAATCCCCGTAACAATCTGAAAACAGGCGCCTAAAATAAAAAAACGGACGTAAAATAAACAAATTTTGGTCATCATCCCGAAAAACTTGAGTCTAATCTGGAAACTGGTAGCATCACGTGAATCAGCGTTAAAAAACAATGAAAATTCATGTGCCACACTGTAGAGTTTATCATCATCCACTTTGACAATTTTGGGGTTGCGCATCTTTGCGTGCTCGCTGAACCCGTTCCGCGCAGTAAAAAATTGGTTGAGTGGTCAAATTTTCATGAAATCTTGAGTAAAATCCGGATCTGAAATAAAAAATTCGGGTTCTCATCTAACATAAGAAAACTGGTGCTCGTTTCGGGCATTTGTGCGCATGCGCGACGCGTGATAGTGTGATATTAGAATTCCTTGTCAAAAAATAAGGGGGGTTTACTTCGACAAGTTTTTTGATTTCTCCACAACCAACAAAATTGAAAGGGTGGTACGTTTATCAAGGACCACCCTATATAACGCAAACAGTAAGGTCCCCATATCAATAGTGTGCTTTAATAAAAATTTGATTTCTAAAATGTGCCCCGTGCTCTTTATATTTTCACTTTATTAATTCCCTGTGCCTGACATATTTTTGCTGTTACCAAACATCTGTAAGTGCCTACTTATTAGGGGGGAGGGGGGGGGGGGCTGGAATCGTGAAACTATGACCCTTACATTTTTTGGCTTGCTATCACACCAACGATTAAACAGATTTTTTATTTCTAATCACCTTTCATCTCAAGTAATTACATTTACTTCAGTCTGTAAAATGTCAAAACGAATCTTTAGGAAGTTTGACCAATTACCCCAACATCTTTCATCTGAAGGTTTCTATATTTCCTATTTTATAATGGTGTCAATTTGGTTGTACCGAGGAAGCTGCTATGCCATATCCTTGGCAGTGTATTGTCCATTTATGATCCTTTGATCTGCAACCTTCAACATATTACGTTGGAAAGCCCTCGATGTAAATCAAATCATCGTGCTACCGTTGAAATTTCATCTTTCTACGGTTATTAAGAAGGAAGAACGTCCTGACAATTGTGATTCACATCCCCATCTATCGACTTTGGTAGTTTCGGTGTTTCTGTTCCACCTACAGTACACCCTTCGGGTGGCAGGAGCGTACGCGTCGCTAGAGCGTCGTTAAGGGGCTCCCCCATAAATAACTGCACTCCGTAGGTGATGGGCCGCCCAAGCAATCCCGGGATTACTAGTTATCGATAAATATTGAAGGACCCACCCCCTCGGCGCTCGAACCTCATAAAGCTTAGTGAGCGATGGGGAACACGAGAAACGCGATGGCGAATATTTCGAGCGGGCCCTTGATACGGGTCGACGGGCTGGCGGGCATCAAAATTTCATTTGCATCGTCAGCCGTCGTGCTGATCCGACGCTAACACGTTTCCAATGGAAGTCAACACCAACAGCTGACACGCATCATTCCCCAAAACTCATAACCGCGGCCTCAACGCCTACCAACATTTTCGGATTTGAAATCTTTTCGCACCTCACTCTCGCGAATAAGTTATAAGAATAAGCTATGAAAAAGTTACAGCCAAACATAGAGATGAGAATTTCTTCTCTACTTCACTTTCGTATTGGCACATTACTGCCAATTCTTTGAAAAAAAAGAACAAATAATAAAATAAAATAGATGAAATGTCAGCTAAGTTGGGTGTAGCATACAGCTTTTTCGAAAGATGTAGAATATAAGCTTCTTACAACGATTCACAGGACAAAAATGCTGCTGAACATGGCATCAACGCCTCCAAGAAATTATAGGATGGTGATAGAATCGTGTAGAAATTAATATGTCGTTATGAGACTACCTTAAACATTTTAGCATGTTCGAACCTCAAGAAGAGAAAATGGTGGTTTGTGAATATTACGTTTACATCTAGATTCTAATTCGCTTATTCCCTGAAATTCTATCAAAATCGGATAGAAATCGAAGGCGTTAGGCTTGGTATAACGATCTCACATTCGCGCATGCGTAGTAGTTAGTAATGATGCTATCCCGTTGAAATGGATGATATTGAAATTTATGTTACCAAATCGTTTTCCCCCGACATTCCTGAAATTTTGAGTATAAAATTTTGGTTATTCGGGACATCTAAACCCTAAGAAAATGAGGCTTTACGTTTGTGTTTGCGCAGACTGATACACACATTTCTGATCAATGAAATCTATAGAGGATCATCTGTAGCCTTTTTTTGCACATTTTCCGGCAGTTTCATCGAAACCAAATGATACTGTAGGAATTAGGTGAGTCATGACGTACTAAACACACACAGACACAAAACGAACGGTGTTCAGAATGGTATAAAATCCAAAACGGGAGTTGAAATTTTGATTTTGGGGAAAACAAATTTTTCATTTCCCGAAAGTGAAAACAAAGCTGCCGCTACCTACAGGGCTCTAAATTGTACAGTAAAATTTCTCTTCCGATTTAGCTTGAACTAATATATTTTCACCTGGAATCTGCCCAAAAATTTAAGGTGAACGATTATTGGCTCCTTTTAGAGTAAAATAATGTAAGAAGCAAATTGTTTGGACTGTACATATGGAAAAAGATTGACATGAGACAGTGTTTAAAATTTTTCTCTAAATTAATTTTCATTGAAATTTGTAGTTTCAAATCCTGAACCCTCATATGTAAACCAAACGAGAACGCGCCTAATAAATATGAAGATCATGACCGCAGACAGTGGTGATCAAGGTCTTGACTGTTTCATGCGCAGAGTGTGGTGCGGGAAAAGTGGCACGGAGCTTCTTGAGTTGGGCATCTTGGCAGGAGTCCTTCGCGGTGTCTCCACCCGCGTCCTTTGGGGTCATTTTATAGGGGCACTTCTTTTCGTCCTTCTCTCTCCCTTCCATCTTCCTTTGCAGATGATTTGAAAATATTCCACAATTGGCAAGTGTGCTATGACCTTCTCGAGGTCTTCAACCTCATACCTTCACCCTTACAATTTAAGTGGTAGAGTGATATGTAGGGTGAGTTCTTTTGCAGACCTCGGAATCATTTTCGATTCTCGTCTTACATTCTCGCCGCATATAGACGGAATTTGCTCACGAGCAATGAGACGTCTCGGCTTTCTGAAACGCTTTCAAGGATGTGAATGCCCTGGTTGTACTCTTCAATGCGTTGGTCCGTTCGATCCTAGTGTGGGACGATCGTGTGGTCGACATACGCTCGAATCGAACGGGTCCAGCGCAGATTCCTTCGTTTTGTCGCCTATGGGCAGAGTGTGAGCTGGCTTGATTTTGATCTGGATGATACGTTGGCTTTCTGTAAATTGGCTTCCCTTAGTCAGCGTCGCCGTGTAGCAAATTGCACCTTTGTTATCGGCCTTCTTGGGTCTGTAATCGATTGCCCTCAACTACTACAACGAATTGACATGCATGCGCCTCAATATCGCACTCGCTCCTCAAACCCCTTTCATGTAAAGACAACCCCTAATAATTATTTATTCAACAATCCCCTTCTTCGCACTCTTCGAGCTTTAAATCTTGTGGCATCCAACAAAGAAATAGATTCATTTTTCAACTCCTCGAGGCAGTTGGACAAACCCTAAAGAGCTACTTCCGTTAATCAACATTAATTAAAACCTACATTTCCTTACTGATGACTTGATATATCATATTCTTTTTTATCCTTCTTAATTCCATCATCTATTGCATTATTCTGCTATTATATATTCTATGTATTTTTCATGTAATTGGGCTGTACATGCCCGTGTAAACTTAAATAAATAAACATCTCAAATCTTTTGAGCCGGCGTCGGGTAAATCTGCGTGTCCTCCCTACTTTTAATTTATTCAATTTCTCCTTTTTTATTAATTGGTCTGCTCTCTGCGCGCTTGAGGGGAGTTTATTAAGAAATAATTACGTTATTCTATGAAAAATGCAAAAATGACCAGGAAGATCGGCTATAAAGCTCTTAGTTAGCAAGATTAGCGGTTTCGCATTTCACCCGTTAGTTTCTTTCGTCATCATTGCGCTATTATCAGTATTCCAGAGTAAAACGATAAGTACGTTCGTTAGAAGGGGGGAAGGGCTCAAATGGTATAACAAGGTCGGATTCCTCCCGTCTCCCGTTCGCTCTCAACCACACAAACTACCTTCTCCATTAACCATCAGCGGGAGGGAGTTTCAGAATGGCTTCATTTACATTCCCGACCAGAAACACAAAATAGGTAGAACTACCTGTAAGAGGATTTCAAGGGTTACCCATTTACCAAAGCTCGCTGAGGACAGCAGGGAGCTACCCGTTTCCCTAGTTCGCATCTCCTTTCAACGTACAGACTGAATCGATCTCTTCCAATAATCTAATTAGTCGCCTGTCGACTGATCAACACGTCTTCACTGCCGATTGCGCGATACTTAAGTAGGTGATGGAGAATTTACATAACGAAATGCAAGAACTCCAAACATTTAAAGAACGTTGTACTGTACTTTTCTCCATTGGGATAGGTTTTGCAACATTGAGAAATGATTCCCGGATTTCAAATCTTATGATTTACAGTAAGTGCTGCATGTAGCCCCATTCTTGTTGAATGCATAACATGAACATCTTCGGACGGCAACCAACCCTTCTGCCCTTTAATCGTCTATCTTGCAGGTCTTTACAGCACACTTGCAACCTCGAAACCTTCCCCACAAACATAACATCATGGTTTACCACATTTACAGGTGCCGGAGAGGCACATAGTCCAAGAAAAACCCAACACAGAGGTACATGGGTTCTGTTCATCTTCTGTATATCAAGAATATGATTAAAATTATCAGAAAACAAAAGTGTGAATTTTTAACTGAAATAAGGACCAGAAAAAATAGACCATATCGACTTAAGCATCCGAAAGTTAAAAATACATTTTCACAGATGACTACAAGGTACAAAGGAATGCAACTGATTAATAGGCATTTCGAAAGGATTATCGATTTATTTAAAATTAACAACGAGAAGTTATGGCAGAAAAAATTAGACTCATTTATGCAGGAAATCAAAATTGAATATCTTTTATCAGCAAGTTATTAAACATCTAACGGGTTTTATTTTGTACCAAATGACGTCGATATAAGTAAATATCCGGGAATAATATAAATTATTAAAACATTATGAGAAAGCCTTTCTTTCTTACCAATGGTTTAAAAAATTAAATAATAATAATAATAATAATGAAAAATTACATACTATTGTACAGAAGAGTATAAACATTGAAATTAACATTATATCAGTTAGGTAAAAGTAATTAATAGGTTAAATAAATAAGATCAAATATTAAATGAATTGTATGATTAAAATAAATAATTTATTTAGAACTTTATATCAAATATATTATCTTTATCGGAGCAAGATCAACTCCGTGCTGGGTCTCAGTTTTAACTTTCCAGCACGGTCATCTTATAAAATATTATTATCATACTTATTATTACGATGTGATACTTCAAACATTTAAGTTACTTCCAAGAAGAATAATTATTTATTTTTATTTTTGAAACCTCCAATGTGTTGTACCGAATCGATGACAATAAATCTTATCTTATCTTATCTTACATCTCCCAGTACCCACATTCTCCAACTTCTGGCTACAAAATCCTCTGCTAGAAGACTCTGGGAATCCACCAGATATTGCTCTGAAAGGAGAAAATGATCGTGCAACACAACAAAAAATCAGCCAATTGAACTCAGATGATGGCTCGCCGTGGAAGTGTACAAAACAGTTGACTAAAGACTTTCCCAGTATACCACCTCTGAAAATTGGGTCATCCTGGTATACAACCCATCACTAGAAATGTGATGTGTTTAAGAATATGCTACATTCCCAATTCCAACGAAACCACTATTCAACCCCACTTTTTCTCAGCAAATTGTAAAAAGTTTGGAGGAACCTCTTCCCTTAAGTCCTTTTGAAGAAATGGTTACTCCAGCCCAAATTCGAAATGTGACAGCAACCAAAAACCAATTACGAAATTCATAATTAATTATCGTATGATTAATTCTTTAAGCTTCAAATTATTATGGACAGCTTTTCAAACAGTCTCACCTACCCATATTGTTTTACTTGACCTTTTACACGTGATTGTTTACGCTGTTTTTGTAATATTATTAATTACATTGATAATTATTAGTTATTTTTGTTAATATTATTTTGTTATTCTTATTGTTATCCTAAGAAAGGTCGGTACAAAATCGCACGCAGTTACTTACGTACGAAAACGCAAGCTTCTAAACAACAATCCAGTTGAAAAAACATTTAGAGTCAAAGCAATAGATCCTTTTTTCATCTAAAAAAAGAGCTAATCACAATCCAGTCAGTGGAAGTAATTTGGAAGATGAGTTTCCACTTAGATGAAATTAAACTGGATTTATCGTCTCTCTTTCGCCTCAGACCAATTTTTACTCCGTTCGATACCACCGCCGGGCGAGGATATTAGAGCGGTAAATACTTCCGTGAAATCGTTTGTTATCGCGTTTAAAAATGTCCTTCCTATTTCGGATATGATTTTTTGTTCTTAGTTTGGTCGTAGCAGGTGTGAAATTATCAACCTAGTTAGCGTGCCGAACGGTATGGTGTTGGTAGTAAAAAAAGACAGGCGAGGCGAGTGAGAGAGAAAAAACCTGACAATACGAGAGATTATTTCGCGGATTTCATTTTTTACGAATTTATTCTGTGATAGAGCGAGAGACAATATCGGGGTACGTGGGAGCATGGGAGAGAGAGGAGCTGGTCTGATATTGACGCGATTCTCACTTTATATTGGCAGGGACCGCCGATATGGGCTTCCATTTAATTTTATTTATAGGAGCCGGAAAGAGGGGCTCCACGCGCGGGGCACATAGGAAACTGAAACGACCCGTCTATACGGCAGTCAGGTGCACAAATCATAATTAATGCGCGGTTATCTTCCGATGGGGAGGAGAGCTCGGAGGTAAATGGGGGTTATTAGAGAGTTTTTGGTGCTGGCGGGTGACGGCAGTTTCGACCGTCTTCCTAGGGCGAGCAACGTGGTGCTAAACGTCGAGTGGCCAAATGAACCCGATAGATTGCCTTTTAGAGTGACGTGAAAAACTGTGAACTAACCTAAGTTGAGACTTTTCGAGGTTAGGTAAGAATGAAAGGGATCTATCCAACAAAAATTGTCTTTTAAACAACTATAGTGATTAATTATATGTAGCCTCGTTTCTGCTGGTATGTGAACTGAACATGTTCTTTGTAGTGCAGAAAGATCGTATCCGATCAATCCAATTGTTGTTCGTAAGCCAAATCGATTTGCATATGTGACTTAATGGATAGGAAGAGATCGAAAGGAGAGTTTGACAGCTTGATGTGTTGAATTAAAGATTGAAAGATTGAAATTTGATAGGGAACGATTTTCTTTTGATGAGAACTAACGGAGAGACACTTCAATAGTAACGGAGTGGTTTCCATGCAGTTTCCTTTACACTTTACGTGTGAAGCAAATGTGACTCGATTTGTTGGTTGTCAACCCTACAAATACATACTCATCTATCAGGGGCGGCTGCTGACAGGAGCACAGGCGCATCTGCACCCTCTGGCCGAAATGAGAGCGATACCTGATAATACTGTTTTCCAACTTTTCCCCATGAATCCTCTTTGATGAACAGGAGAGTTTCAAATCAACACATCAAACAAAGCCTCAGGATGGGTGAGAGGATGGTGGAGTAGTGAGTTTGGTGAGGAGCGGTTAGGGCTCGCTGTCAGACAAGTCAGACGTGCTCTGAACGGAAGGACCTTTCACGGAGAACACAGCGTTTGATTCTATCTAGGTCCAAAGAATGAACCAGTGAGAGAGTACACGAAATAAAGAGCGCAAAGTTTCAGGGAGCACACCGAGTCTTCCACTCACCCGCTAGAATGCGGGCATCTAAACACCCAAACACGCTCATCCTACTGTCAGTAGATTGTCTCCAACCCCGGAGTGACTGAACTGTGTTAGCTGTAAATCCACGATGAATACAGTAAGTGCAATAAAACGTGAGTTCGCTAAATCGTTAGTGGAGCAGAAAGTGTTTATTCGCGATGCATGGCGCCCAATGCCAGTATTGACATGACTCCAACAAACTTCTAAGGCAAGCAGGAATCGTACCACGGTTCGCAAGTTCAGCATTCATTACTATGAAAAGGTTGATTGGCTCTGCGCATTTGAGGTAATTAATAAACCTTTTTGCTACCCTTGTCTTCTTTGCAGCAATAATACGAATGAAGGTTGGGAATCTCCACGATGGTTCTTGCTAGGCAGATATGAATTTCAACTGTTGCAAATTACAGTTCTCTAAAATTCGTCAATTATTTCAAAATTTCAATTTTTATGAAAGTACTTACGTACCTACTAGTGAACTTCTTTTACAGGGAGGATTGAGTCGTTTTTTTTCACGATTTGAAGCCGAGAAAACTGGTAAGATTGATCTACTTTGCATATTGGTAGTTGTAATTTGCATTTGGCTGAGAAAAGCACATTTTTGTCTCGCGTTCCCTTCGTGGTTAACCACCACTGTTATCTATTTCAAAATGCCAAAGCAATAATAGGAGGACATTTCGATTTTGTGGTTACAAGATTTTGTACATGTTTATTTTGAAGCATATTTGCATTGTTTCCGCCGCTTAGTTCTCTGATTTTCTAATGCCCCTGATATCAAGTTCTGATATCCTAAGGTGTCATTACAATAGTTCATCGAGGAGAAATATGTTTTCAACGAAGTCGAATTTTGGACTTTTGTCCCGTTAGATTTGAAATCTGAACCACCGTGCTCCGGGTTGATTTTCCATTTCCGCCGTCACCTTGTCCCCCATCAATTTGCCCGGCGCTTCTCCGTCGATCGGCGGAAACCTCGCTCCAACCCGTGCGGCTCCCAAGGGGTTGAATTTAGCCGTCCCACCCCTATTAATAACCCTCAACTACCCCTATACCAACCACCCCTATTCCAACACCCCTCGCTTGACTAGGAGATAACCGTACATTAATTATGATTTGTGCCCGCGACCACCCCTTCACACGGGAATCAGGTCGTTCCAGTCCGCCTCCGAGCCTTTCAACTGGGCAGAAATTAAAATGACCTAAATGAAGGCGTTATCAGCATACAGCATCACGGGGCACAGTATCTTTTGAGTATTGAAAATCGACTTTGAGGTAATTTTGAGCTGAAAAATCTTTCTTTCCAGGTCAATCCACCCTATTTATGATCGAATGATAACATGAATCACTACGAAGTTCGAACATTTATTATCACACGGTATAAATAATTTCATAATACAAGTGAACAACAAATGCAAAAGGATTGTAATGAAATCACACTTGTTTGAAAGATTAAACACAGCTGAAAACATTGCAAATTCTTTCACAGAAGTTTATTATTTCTGTTTTAGAAAAACTCTTTTACGTAAACCACGAACCTAACGTATACTCGGCACCTCGCTCCATGTCTTGCCTTGTTCACTCTAGATGTCGTAAAAACAGGCTCATTTATATTTCAACTTGATAGATCGATTAGGGATGAAATTGACCACCAGGGCTTCCCGTTGAACGCTGAGTCTCCATACCTTGTAATTGACTTCTAGATGTCCATATACAGTTGGATGACTTCGTCTTAATATGATTACATGAACATCAACCTTTAGTAGGCACTTAATACGACACAAAAGCTGCTATAAAAAGTTATAGCTCACGATGCTCTGCACACTGGACTACGAGTCACGTTAGGGTGGGAAGCACTCGATTTATCTCAAAGCATCATAGTACCATTAAAATTTCAGTTTTATAGGTTGATTCGGGCTGCAAATCGCCCTTGAGCTCACTCAACTGGTCATATTTCAAAAATCCCAGAGAAGCTACCAGCTTTCGAAACGCACGAGCTCACATTTCTCAGAAAGGGCAGATGATAAAATGGACAAGGAATACAACGAATACAGTGGTATCCATTGTAAAAACCTGATGCACACATAGTGCCACTCTTTTCATCCATTGATGAGTTGCTGGGTTGGTTTATCCATTGGGGATGTTTGAAAAATAAAGTTTACAATGATTTGCGACCAAGTGCAAACACTAATGAACTTTGTGAGAGGATCATTCGTGCTTGCAATTCAATCCAAAGAGAATCCATCCAAGCTGCAACTGGATATCTCGTTGATCTGGAAATGAAATTTGGAAAGTTCAATGTAGTTTTCATTTGATATTTCCACCCAGATTTAAAAACGTACTTCACCACGTGATTCAGCGTTTAAAAATACTGTAGAGATGTGCGGCATGTTCCGGTTCAGAGAAACTGTTTTTATCGCGCAAAATCAAGTTTGTCCACGTTTTCGCGAGCCTAAAAAATCGTTTATGGGGTTATTTTTTCATAAAATTTGGCGTGGAATCCGAATCCGGAAAAAAAAGTGCGCACACATAGTTTGTTAAATCCTCGTCAAAAATCATTGGACACGTATTTTTTGGATTTTCAAAGATACTGTTAGTATTGAAAATAAAATGGGTGATAACGTTAGGTGGACCTCTTTGTGTATCTGTCTATAATGAATCAGTATTGAAAACAACCAATCGAAATATATCAGTTTTAAATGTTACATTTTGGGGGTGGTCCGAAGAACTGACCACTGTGGGATTGAAGATGTGTATTGAAATTAAAATTACCCTGCTATTTATTGATATTTATTATAAATATTTGTAGTTTTCAGACTATCCAATTCAAAGGAGGCTGAATGAATCACGTCGCATTGGCTCTCGTCCAGTTTCCCAGTTCCCTGTCGCCTCTGCCTTGAAAAGTAGGGCAGACCACTGAGAGGAACCTGGTTCGGTTTTACTGCCGACAAAGCGGTAAAATATCTCAAAGCCGAGTGAGGGCCGTTTGAAAGGGCCTCGGCGAAGAGGCTTATAAACTCCGAGGAAACTTTGGAAAGCGCGAGCCTGATTTCATGTGAAGTGGAAATATTTTATATGACGGATACCGGAGTGGCTGACAAAAGTGGGTATGAGAGCAGCTGTATCTAAATTTATTTCACAAGGGAGAAACTCATATTGGTTCATATGAATGTTCCTTTACCAGATAACTTTTGTCATTTTCTACAATCCTACAGAAAACGATTTTAAGTTGAATGATGTGCATTGACCTTTGAACGGAGATATTTTGAATTGAATTCAGCTGGGCCTAGAAGCTCAGGAAAGCAAGTTAACACTTCGGCCGGGATATACGCCTTTTAGGCATGATTGGTAACATGAAGCTTGGGGCAGTTCTACTGCAACGAGTCCTCTCTCCTCAAAGGACATCTCAACGTTCTCCCTCCATTCCGCGGCAAGTACCTATCATTCTAGTAGAATGATTCTACCAGAATATACACTGTCTTTTTAGTATACATCCCACTGTGTTTTATTTATTTAATTAATAGTACGGGCAAAACCCAATACAGGAATTTCATAGTCGAGAAAGAATAATTGTATGAAAGAATTAAGCAAAATAATATTAAGTCAGCAAAAAATAAATGAACCAACTAAGTCAGTCCAACGAATTACACAAAACACTCACTGAAGTAAGTCACTGCACCTCCTCCTAACGACCACTGGTGAATGTGAGAAGATGTACAAATCGGGGAGTTCGTTTACGACATAGTTTACACGACGAGGCATTCTGCAAAAAGTCCTATTATAGAGGTAGTTTGTCGGCGAGAAGGGGACCAGAAAAAGGATGCTTGATGGAGAGCTGAGTCGAGGGACAACTAAGCCAACCCTGGCCAGGAGGGAAGGAGAGTTCAACATTCCAGAAGTATGTCACATCGGTCAGGTAGTGCCGGATATCTGGACTCCGCACGTTACACATCCTCTCCAGAGCGCCAAAGTTCACCTCTTCCTGAGGAATCCGGGATTTGTAGGCCACATGGCGCAAGAATCGACGGTGCACCGTCTATAGTTGGTTCATCTGATATTTGTAGTAGGAGGTCCAGACGACTGAGGCGTAATACAAGATGGGAACCACCAGAGCCCTGTAAAGTGTCACGATTGCTGGCACAGGTTTGAACTCACGCGTGTTTCGTTTTATGAAACCCAGGGCACGCATTGCTTGGCTGGAGACTGTAGACACCTGGACAGAAAATGAGAGCTCACAATCGAGAAACACACCCAAGTCCTTCACAGATGATGCTAGCCTGAGGGCTTCCCTTCCCTGCATACAGCTCTGCAGTGTAATGCATGATTCACGTTACCCGAAAAAATGTTTTTTGCGTGTGAAAACTCTCCCACCAGCGGACGATATCCAATATAGTTGGGTTCACCAAGTCGAAACGTTGCTCGGTGCGGAGGGGCTTGAGGCCTTGAGGGAGACCGAGGGTAAGGCGTTTCGGGCCCATGTAGAAAGATTGATTTCTGGGCTGATAACAAATCATTTGCTGAGGATTTCATAAAGGTTCGGGAATCCATTAAATCTGGATACTCGTAAATACTTTTGTCGAATTGACGCAGTATGCTGTACGTTTGGTGGCACAGGTTCGATTGGCTGGACATGAGAGGGTTTCTCTTTACCTCACTGGAATTAAAGCGGTATTTTACGGGAATGCTGTTTGTCCGATATGTAACACCGGAGAAAAAGATACAATTAGCCACCTTTAGTGTAGTTGCGTCATTTTCAGAGGTGAGAGAAAAAGGTATCTAGGAGGCACATTGCTGGACGAGGAACGTCTAGTTGGTTTGCTGAATGTGATATAGCCCCAAGATTATAAAAGGTTAAATTGATTCATTCAGACGGCTGTCAGGTAGCGGCAAGTAATTGTTAATGAAGTTTTTTTGAATTGATGTTTTGTGAATTGTTTTGTGATTTTTAGTTATGTATAAGTAGTGTAGTTATAAGAAGCTGTAACTAGTAAAGTGAGTGTTTTATTTTTCTTTTGGGAAGATTGAAAGTCATTTGTATGTTGTCAAAGTGGTCTATATTGATCAGGGAGACCATGTGTGATCAGTTTTGTGTATTTTATTCATTGGCTGGTGCTTTTATTCATCGCCTTTTTGATTTGTTAAGAGGTGTTTTGAGCAACTCCTTTTGGCTTATACAAATAAAAATGCATTTCATTTCATAATTGTATGGTTTTTAGACATACATCCCTTTCAACGTTGGTCCAATGCTGAGAAGCCACATGTCCCTCTAAGAGTGAGCACATCTTTCATGCCGAAAAAGCAGAGTTCTCGTCAAGTGAAGTTATAAAATTATTCTATTAGCGAATTTGGGTATCGAATTTTCTAAAATTTTCTAAAAAATAAAACTTGATCTATTTTCTTGTTCCTAATCAGTCACTGCGGTTCTCTCGGCATATTACCCAAGTGAGCATACATAATCTTGAACCGTACTGCTGATACTCCATTTTGAAAAAAAAAAAAACTTTTGTAGGGAGTGAGGTATATACTACTATTTTTCCCCTCTTGAGCCTCCAACCTCCATGGGAATCGCCGCTCAAGTCTTTCAAATTAGGTGAGTGGAACAGCACAAATTAGGTTAATTTTAGCTACAGTAAATACTAAGGTTTCCTTGCCAAATCCCACTTGCTACAAGCAGATCTCGCTCCCTACAATTAGGGAGTGAGAGAGTAAGGAGTGAGGTTATAGCCTTTCACCGCCTTTACAGGCCACAAATCAATTGAAACTGGTCGAACCAAAATGTTGTCAACAAACTTCCAACAACTACAGTAATTGTCAACAAGAGCGACCAAGTTTCACTTGCCACAGTCAGAATGTTACTGGAGTAGGGAGTGAGAGTTAAAAAATCTACACTGCTACCTCAATGGATGGTTTTTCCGGTAGAACTGACTGGGAAGGTCTGGGTAAAATCCAACCACCAGCGTTGGGACCATCTTGAATAAGGGATGTCAAAAAAACAGAAGCAACTTCATAAACACCCTTTCCTGCCTGTTGGGGGCTACTTTTCAAAACATAGTAGGGAGTGAGGAAAACCCGTGCGATTTGATCCAATTTTTTTCCTGAGACGGATATCTATTGTACTCGTAGATGGTATGATCTTTCATAGTGTGGGTGGATATAACAGCCCCAATAGATATTTCGCTGAGTAGTGACGATGGAAGTTGTCTACCTCTGATTAGTGACAGCTGTAGAAAGTGAGAAATACGGACTTTGGTATTTTCTCCTGGGTCCCGTAGGCACAACTTTTACATACTTTTCCATGGAACATGTACATCCACATAGGAGAAAATTTTAAAACACTTACAAAACTGTATTTAGTTAAGCTTTGATGGCAATACTGTTCAATACCGAAATTTTGAAATGCCCCATATACACGATGTCCCATCATGGTTAAGGACCATCAACCGTCTAGGATCGATATTGAAACTGATTGCCTACGAAAAGTTTCTATTAGAATTTTTCTTAGACTTCCTTCTTATATTATATTCGATGTTGTACGATTTTTTGGTCGTATTACAAACTTTTAAATTAGGTTGAGACACCATAATATGAGCTGGACTTCGGGAAGGGCATTCCGATCCATTATATTTCACATCTTTCTTGTGTCTATAGAAATGTATTCCTGATGGGTAAAAAATCGTCTTCTAACGTAATGTTTGTCAGAGTTAAGAAAATTTATTAATTTTCATTTGGCCGTTAATGGCTGAAAAATTTCCGCATGGTTTTCCGTGTAGGTATCTCAATTCCAAAAACTGCGAAAAGATTTCAGCCCTCCAGCTGTGTAATTATTCTTGATTTTCATCGCTACATTGGGATAAAAAAATACGTTTAAAAAAAAACGTGGTTTCACATGTGAAAATCAAGGTTTGTTGGTTCCGTAAATGTTTCAAATTCCAAAACTTCCATAAAAGCTATCTGTGAGACGGAAGATTCAAAAGTCAATAATGTAGAGTACATGTGCAAGGAGAGTTGTGTGAATTGGCAATCCATTTTATGCATAAAGTGGATATTTGTTTCGAGGAAGCTTCGTGAATGGACAGTTCATTAGGTACCATTTTCATTTACCAAGAAATTTGAAGAGTTGTGATCTTTTGAGTGTGGTGTTACCGTAAAAAAACGCTGCAAATTCTTTCGCTGGGGTTTATTATTCAATTGGCTTGCGTTCATGATTTGCATTTCTACTCAGCTTTGGAGTGTGCGTGTTTCACAGGATAGAGCGATTATTGAATTTCAAGAGATGTGCATGGAGCACGTAAATCTGTTCTCAAACAAAATACCTATTTGGATTGATCAGTTGACCCCAGTAATAATATTGAATAATAAACCCCAGTAATAACATTGAATAATATTTACCTATATATTATCAGCGTTTCATGCATATCAGAATGCTTCAACCCGTGTATCGGCTATAAACTACAAGTATCCACATCGGCTATCACTCCAGTATCCACATTCACTACAACTCGACGCTATCGGCCGGACATCACTAGGTTACAAACAAACAATAATAAACCAAAAAACGCAAATGTTGGCACCATAAATCGGGCCATAGATCGGGAATGGTTTGACCTACGGGCCTGGGGAGGGGCTCATTCGATTCCTCGAGGTATGTTCTTAAATATAAGTACACATTTAGGCCGCCTTGACTTGTTTTGAGGTTTTTAGGGATTTTACAAAACTTTGACAGCCCTTAAAGGGCACTTTAAATTGAGTGAGAGAGCTGGCTCAGGGATTGGGGCGTCGTCGGACAAAGATGGATTTTTCCTGAAAATTTCAGATCTTTTGCTCCAGCCATTTGGGAGAAATCGTGCGTACGGCGGGCGGACGGAAAATTTTTTATTGCAGATTCGGATTCTACACCCTTTGAAACGCAAACCATGAAATTTTCAGGGGGGGTTAGAATTTTTTTTCCAAAGCGATTACAATGGTTTATTACTGAATAATAAACCAAAATCTTACTAGTGAAATAATTCAAAGTATATGAAGTTACCCCTGAAGTTCGGTAGTCCTTAATATGGGACACCCAGTACACAGGGTTTTGATTGCTGAAAAATTACTTCCCATTCGAAGCTGGGTAGGAGTGACGTTCACCAGAAGAAGTTTTCATCAAGTTTTTGATATGGTAATTTTTAAGAGCCAAGGGACCAGTTAATGTGTGCTGTGTGCTCTCCTGATCACCTGGGTAAGCTTTATATACTAAACTAGTTTAATGGCCCTGCTACGCAGGTTAAAAAGAAATAGGTGAAAACACATTTTTTTTTTTCGTGATTTATTAATTGCGACTGAAAAATCAAATACATTTCATCTAGCAATTTTACATATCAATAAAAATCTAGCCCTTTATTATATAGCTCAATTAATTAGCACTGGGTTCGATTGCACTTCTATTCACGCAGCGCAACTAAATCCAGTGGTTTGTTTCGCTTGAGACGTCGGATTTCACCTTGTTGTCCGAAACGTAGAGCATCTCCGGGTTCACGTGTTTGTGGAGGCGATGTTCATGCTTCCTTGCGTATTTTGCAATAATTTCATAGACTGTCTCCATCCTCAAATCTCGATGAATATCATCGTTTCGCGTGTACCAAGGGGCTCCAACTATACTTCTCAGTATTTTATTCTGAAAGGTTTGGATTTTCTTAATATTTGATTTCTTGGCACAGCCCCAGATCTGTATCCCATAGGTCCAAATAGGGCGAAGGATCTGCTTATATATAAGCAGTTTGTTGTGAAGAGAGAGATGGGAATTCCTTCCCATTAGCCAATACATCCTTCTGTACTTGATTTTAAGTTCTTCTTTCTCCTTTTCTATGTGTTTATTCCAGTTTAATTTGGAGTCAAGTGTCAAAGCCAAGTATTTAACTGCTTCAGTATGCGGTATTTTATTCGAATTGATCTCAACATCCAAGATTGGGACTTTTCGGTTAGTGAAGTTGATGTGGGCTGATTTTGATTCGTTCAGCTTCATTCTCCACATCTTGGTCCATTTACAAACCTCAGTAGTAGACGTCTGTAGTTTGCGTGTTGCAGCTTCTATATCATCTCCAACAGAGAGGATAGCCGTATCATCTGCAAAGGTGGCAACAGTTGTGCCTTCTTGTTGGGGTAAGTCCCGTGTGTACAGGAGGTAGAGTACTAAACAACCCAATGAGGGAGTATAATAACAATATTAAAAGTAAAAAAAATCGTATATCCCAAATCCCCGAGGAGAGGACCACGTCGCTTGCCCTGGGAGACGCTTCCCCCCGCTGGGGCCCTCCTTCCTTCACTGGCGGGGTCGGGGGGGGGGGGGAGCAGGTCGGTTGCCCTGGGAGACGGGGGCGAGAATTCCTACCCGCCCAGCGTTACCACCCCCTGAATCGTCGATATACTCAGATAAGCTGGTTTTTATATAGTGTGATAACCTAACGTGCTGATATATAAATGGGGTTCTTTTTATATCATCTAGAGTGGAGAAAACAAGAAACGCCGAGTTTAGATGACGTATCACTGACTACGCCCAATATACAGGGATCAGTGATTTACGTAGAAGGATTATTTTAATACAGAAATAATAATCCCTCGTTATCCCCGTTGCCAGAGGGAGCCCTAAAGGTAATTGGCAAAACATTTGTGATGTCACAGGCGTATGAAGTTACCATCTGAAGTTATAATTCGAAGTTATCAACCGCAATGTGACCTGGCACGAACCTCTCGTACCTCTACCTCGACACACAGAGAACCCATCGCTCGTCGCGATTAGCAATTCGTATGAAGCGATCAATCCGCTCAGCTTGGTGGCTTTGTGGGACCATCAAAGGACATTTATAGAGTGAATAAAGATGAACTCATTTCATGCTGAGCCCTCTGTTAGGTTCAGTATCGATTCCGCTTCACTGTCAGTTGTAGTTCCTAGCTGCCACTATCACATCTCTAGACAAGAAAATAGTAAAGCACTTTGAATTACTGTGCAAAGGCTTATTATTTCGATATGGGATTTCATGTAAGTCACTGTCTGTTTATGTGAGACAGCTTGCCAAAACGCGCCATTGCTTTCTGCTCGATGCCCGTTCCAGCCTGACAGGGCTGTGCCATTGTGACCTCCAAGTAGGGATGGCAACGATGTATCGCTATGTTAATATATATATCGATATATTGGTATCGATATTTCAACACCGATATATCGGCACAATCGATATTTTTGGTCCGATATATCGGTGGATCGGGGGATAGTATTAAAACCGTAATAACCTATGTTTTGTAAGTTCAGTGTAAAAGAAAAGTGTTTTCTTGTACCGTTAATACTCACAACAAGTGCAATGCAGTAGGTAGGCAAAGCCGCGTTGCTTGTGGTTATATAGGGTGTCCCGCACTTAGTGTAAAAAAAAAATTGGGTGAAACTACATGGAACATGGAGTAAATCGCCGCCAACCGTGATTTTTTTTCTCAACCCGTTGCTGAGATATGCTATTTTTAAGAGTTTTTTCAAAAAATCGCGTTTTTCGCCATTAAAACGCTTTTTTCTCGGCAATTTCCCAACATTTTTGCACATTTGACCACATTTTCGGAATCTGCGTTAAATTTCCTATAAGATGAAGTTACTTTGATTTCCAAAACGCATCTTCTAAACACCGAAATTTTCAATCAAAGATGAACATTTTTCGCAAAGTGAAATTTTTCAAAAACTTGGAACGGGTGGCGTGACCACAAAAATATTTTTTTTCGTTGTCAAATTTGATAAAAACTTCTCCCATTTCTAAGCTTTCCAACGGCGTCTCAACCATTTAATTCTGATTGGAATTGACGGAGAAATTAAAGTTCGAATGCCAGAAAACGTGTAGTTCGTTTTAACGTAAGTTGGTAGGTGACGTACGATATGGGCCACAGAAACTGATTTTTCTCGATTTCAATTAATGTTTTCCGGCATTCAACCACAGGTTCGAATTGGGCGTTAAATTTCCTGTAAGAAGAAGTTCATTTTGTTTCCAAAATGTTTTTTCCAGGTACTGTAAAAAATTAAAAATTGAGAATTGTGATAAATGTGTAAAAAAAATTAGTACGTAGGTGACGTACGATATGGGCCCAGAAACTGATTTTTCTCGATTTCAATTAATGTTTTCCGGCATTCAACCACAGGTTCGAATTGGGCGTTAAATTTCCTGTAAGAAGAGGTTCATTTTGTTTCCAAAATGTTTTTTCCAGGTACTGTAAAAAATTAAAAATTGAGAATTGTGATAAATGTGTAAAAAAAATTTAGAAACAAAATGAACCTCTTCTTACAGGAAATTCAACGCCCAATTCGAACCTGTGGTTGAATGCCGGAAAACATTAATTGAAATCGAGAAAAATCAGTTTCTGTGGCCCATATCGTACGTCACCTACCAACTTACGTTAAAACGAACTACACGTTTTCTGGCATTCGAACTTTAATTTCTCCGTCAATTCCAATCAGAATTAAATGGTTGAGACGCCGTTGGAAAGCTTAGAGGTGGGAGAAGTTTTTATCAAATTTGACAACGAAAAAAATTATTTTTGTGGTCACGCCAGGCGTTCCAAGTTTTTGAAAAATTTCACTTTGCGAAAAATGTTCATCTTTGATTGAAAATTTCGGTGTTTGGAAGATGCGTTTTGGAAATCAAAGTAACTTCATCTTATAGGAAATTTAACGCAGATTCCGAAAATGTGGTCAATTGTGCAAAAATGTTGGGAAATTGCCGAGAAAAAAGCGTTTTAATGGCGAAAAACACGATTTTTTGAAAAAACTCTTAAAAATAGCATATCTCAGCAACGGGTTGAGAAAAAAAATCGCGGTTGGCGGCGATTTACTCCATTTTCCATGTAGTTTCACCCAATTTTTTTTTTTACACTAAGTGCGGGACACCCTGTATAAATTATAACCGCCTATTGAACGTAATTTCAGTAAAGCAATTGGATCAGAATGGATAGAGAACCTCAGTCAAATCATTGTTCAAAATAGGATATATTGATGGCACCGACACATCGATATTTATCGGTGCCATCGATATGTTCCATTCGATATATCGGAAAACTGATGAATCGATATGTTGACAATTTTCGAAATTTCCAAGGGTTTTAACGTGAGGTTGGAAAGACTGCGCTTATTAGACGAGGAAAAAAAAGCTCAGAAAATTAAGCTTAGTGGAATTTACGTATGCGGATGCGCACACTGATGCATTGATTTCTGACCAATGAAACTCATAAATGACCACATTAAGCCTAATCATTCGATGAAATCGTACCAAGGTTGTTTCAAGAATCACCGGGCCTACGACACAAAACAAATGTTATTCAAAATGGTCTACAACTCCAAATGCTAGTGAAAATTTTGGTGTTGAAGAAAATTGTTCATCTTCCAAAAGTGAATACCACGGTTTCAGACACATTTTCCCGATTTGAGCGAATATAATCCATGAAGTTATTGAAAAACGCTGCAAATTCTTTCACTGGGGTTTATTATTCAATTGGCTTGCGTTCATGATTTGAATTTCTACTAAGCTTTGGAGTGTGCGTGTTTCACAGGTGATAGAGTGATTATTGAATCAGGAGATATGCATAGAGCACGTAAATCTGTTCTCAACCAAAATACCCATTTGGATTGTTCAGTTGATCATATTTGTGTGCCTCCTGAAATTCACTAATCGCTCTATCACCTGTGAAACACGCACACTCCAAAGCTTAGAAGAAATTCAAATCATGAACGCGATTGAATAGCCATTGGAAGAATTTGCAGCGTTTCATGCGTATCAGAATGCTTCAACCCGTGTATCGGCTACAAAGCCTTTTAGGAATTCACTCCAGTATCCACATTACTACATCACTACGTTACTGCGATGAAAACATAAACAATAATAACACAAAAAAACGCAAAATCGGGCTGTTTATCGGGAATGGTTTGAGCTACGAAAGTTAGGGAAGGGCTCATTCAACTCCTCATGGAAAGTTCCTCAAAAAGAGTCCAAATTTAGGCCGCTTCAACTTTTTTTGAGGTTTTTAGGGATTTTACAAAACTTTGACAACCCTTAAAGGGCACTTCAAATTAAGTGAGAGAGCTGGCTCAAGAATTGGAGCGTCGTCGGACCAACATGGATTTTTCCTGATCATTTCAGCTTTTTTGCTTCAGCCGTTTGGGAGAAATCGTGCGTACGGCGGACGGACGGCAAATTTTTTATTGCAGATTCGGATTCTACACCTTTTGAAACGTAAACCATGAAATTTTCAGCGGGGGGTTAGACTTTTTTTTTCAAGAACGATTACAATGGTTTATTATCGAATAATAAACCAAAATTGAGATTTTTCCGTTGCTTTGGAGACCTAGGGCTTGCATTAGAGTATCAATGTGCTAGAGTTTTGTTGATTGGTATTTGATATCTTCTTGATTCTCATTCTTACGGCGCAGTTTTATAATAATAAAATAGAGTGGTTTGTATTCGAAACCAGGGCTGTTATTTGCATATCAAAATTAGTTTCTAGGGAGTTTCTAGAATTCTTCCATAATTAGTCAGTCATGAACACCAATGAAATGAGTAATTCACTTCGACTCGATCTGCAATAAAATATCCACTCCATTTATAACATTATTAAGAAAAACTACTGCACAACCCTTGAAATCATTTGGTTTGAAATCCCGCGGAAGAATTAATTCTACTTTCGAGCCAGTTTTATTAAGGTCTCAGTCATTTTCTTCTTTCTGGTGGCTTACAGTTGAAAATAAGGGGGATTCCGTTTATTTTTCATTCTTTCAACTGGGTGAGAAACCTCATTTTAAAGGATATTTCCCTCCCGGTGAATATTTCAAAAGAAACGGACGTGGGATATGGGGAATGGGGGCAGAAAAATAAAACCGCAATATAAAAGTAGAGGAGAGGGAATATTAAACTACTGTAAAATACATTTAGCGTGGTCGGAACGGGGGTTGTGAACTCGCTGCAATTTTCAGATCGTAACGGTGAAATTCAATTTACTAGGAGGCGATTGGGTTATAGAAATGTTCCGGTGTACGTAGTTACATGTCCCCTGTCGTACTCACATTTCATTTGTACATGAACGGATATTCAAAACACGATTTCCATTCTATGATTGGAGTTGTCGAGGTGGAGGGAGAGTGAAAATATAACGTCCGATATTGATTGTTTGTCACAAGCGAGGGATGGAGCGTATTTGAAAAACTCCTGGTGGAAATATTTATTAGTTCTGTATCAAACCTCCCTATGTGGATCATTGGACTGCCAGAACCGGACAGTAGAATCAGAGACAATATACTCTAGGTCCACTCGAAAACTCATGTAGAAAACCAACTGAAATTCACATGAATACTTGGCATTTTAGCTCTCAATCTAGCTCTGAGCTCCAGGTAGACCGTTTAACTGATCGAACGGATGATCGTACAGCATCCCAAGTGGTCTCATTCGCTTGAAGGAACCAAATTCTTTCTGAATCAAACAAAAAACCAACCTCTTTCATCAAAAGTTTGTGGGATTCTTATTTTTCTTATATTAATTGGGTTTATTGATTAAGATGAAGTCACTGGCACATTCTGGATCGATATTGGATCCGGTAGTTTCGGAGCTAAGCTCCGCCCAGATTACTGCGGACGAGCGAAACTGGGGTCAAAAATCACGTTTGGGATCTGAAAGGTTGAATTTCTAAAACAAGTGGGCAACCAGCTGTGGGAAACTTGTGGGCAACCAGCTGTGGGAAACAGGAGGGCATCCAGCTGTGTAAAACATGTGAGCATCCAGTTCGTAGTAAACGATCATGCATCGCGATCTCCCAACGGAGAGACATTTTTCGTACATAGTTTTGATCGCCTCGTTCCATTTGGTCATGCACTGCTTGTAGTCCGAAAGGTCGAAACCCGTTATCGCGACCTTCTGGATGTAATTGAGTGAACTGTGGCGCGGCCGTCTCTGACCACGAAGATGAACTTAGAGTTGGGGAAGAGTGTCGACAGAAAATCAGCTGCTTTCAGCGTCAAGGGGTCGTTGTTGCGAAGACGCTCAGCTGGTTCTCCATGTCGGGCGATCACCTCCAAGCAGAAAGCTGCTACTGCGGCGTCCAGCACTTCATTGTTGACACCTGCTTCATCTAGTCGCATGCTCTCCTTTTTGGACTTCATCCAATGCTGCCTCATCTGGAGAATCCTAGGGATGACTCTCGTCTCTTGTCCTCACCTGACGATGGGGTGAGCGTCGAGCATCGCTCGCATGAGAGTTGTCCCCGATCGTGGAACTACGCCGATGAGAATGACTTTGGCGTCGTTCCCAACCACGAAGTTTTTCTTGGGGAGCATAACAGGGCCATCTCGAGGTCGCGACGAGCAGTATTCAAGCTTGTAGGTGACGTAGATGAAGAGGAGGACGGCGCCCAGGAGGATAGCCCATCTCCGACCGCTCCTGCTCATCCTGCCACCCTCATTCTTCACGTATAACAGGTTTGACCTAAAATACCACATAGTTTTAAAGCACTGGCTTCAAGGAGGTCGTCACATTTGTAAGATCACTGTAACACTAACGGATCACCAAATTTCGAAGGAACGATAACCGATCAATTAAGATTATTCGAAGCCGTAAAGCAAATCAATAAAACTGCGATTCAAGTTGCGTTTAACAAAACGAATCCAGCTGTGGGAAAGTTGTGGGCATCCAGCTGTGGGAAAGTTGTGGGCATCCAGCTGTGGGAAATTTATGGCATCCAGCTGCGAGAAACGTGTGGGTATCCAGGTGTTTGAAACGGGTGGGCATCGATACTTATATCCACCCCGAATTCCATAAAAATTATGCGAAAATAGGAAACTTAGAAACGAGGGAAATACTACTTACTTACTTTTAAATTTACATTATGAGGCATGTAAATTACATTTACAAGGTAGATAATGGCCAGTTTTCACAATAGTTATACAGGAGGATTACATAAATTCAGCGTTTTTGGGGTAAGAATACGTTTCAGGTTAAGCGCACCTTACAAAGGATATTCAAATTCTTCCAATTTCTGGTTGATGATTCAGTCTCAATTACGCATCCAGCTACAGCCAACATGAATTGCTTCACCTTTGTGGACATTTCCATTTTGTTCATAGTTGTACGGGGGGGTCTGTGCGTCGTGCAGGCGATTAAGCTCAATGAAGGGTTTGGTCCTAAGCAGATTATCCATCCTGGGTGGAACACGATGAATATCCCATGAATACCTAATCTTCAATATGGCTCAGCGGGGAGGATGGTGAACCGGCAAATGCATGGGGTCTCGGGTTTCAGTGATCTTCCTGAAGATGTAATCCCTTTCCGTGATCACTTTATACGATATAATGGGAAACGATAAACGTGGGATTGTGTGTATACTACATACAACTTACGCTTGATCACTCAACAGCAATAAATGCATATTGACTAATCAAGTAACATTGAAATTCATTGTAATCGTCGTTAGTGATTCACCTGCTGATATTTTAATGCTAAGGTATCAAGAAGATCAATATTTGCAAACGATGACAAAACTCCGTAAATTATGAGAGGAAGATTTATAATTTCTCTATTAGATAACCCTTCAACTTAAATCACTCATCTACGCATGCTAGACGGAAAGGTACCTTAGCTAAACTCGGTGTTTCTATTCCTAGTAATTCTATTCTAGATGCCTTAAAATGAATGCCATTTTCGGTAGACCTAACAGGAAACTAATTACCGTTAGTAATTTACTTCTAGATGCCTCCAAAACTTTACTCCAAACACATCCTACCCTGAGTAAGTTACATAGGCTGATATCTTGAATGCATTCAATCTACTGTACATCGGCACAAACTTTGGAACTACGAATGGAACAACTCCCATTTAACAAGATAAAAAGAAGAAAAAATACAAAGAATACAAAAAAACCTACTTGCTCTTTATGGAATATAAAAAATAAAAACGTCTCATTTCCTTGGATATTCCATTCTTACAAAACAAATTCAGCGAAGTACCATCTAGCTATGTTGTTTAAAATTATAATCCACGAGCTTCGGAAATAAGAAAGATTAACTTTACCGTACTTTGCCGGCTTAGATATTTCTGTGACAAACCTCCGAGTACCGATGTGCCGATTTTGCAGTTAAAATTGTATTTTATTTATTTTCTTGATAAAGCACTAAAATTTGTTAATCAAATTTAGTTTGTTTGCTCTACCTCTTTACCGATATAGCCAGATTCCATTTAATTTAATTTTTCTTTGGGTTCATCACTACTTTAAACAATTTTCCATTTGTACCGTCACATTACGGTGAACAAAATTTTTGTTGCCATTGCAGAAGCTTCATTTTTCAACCAAATTCCTTGAAAACATCTTAGCAGGATTTAACGCTGCCACTATTTACGAATATTTATTATTTCTTTCGGCTTATTATTCAGTGAGCTTATTTTGAATTTCATGCGCTCCCTGAACGTCTTTCGGCCAGAAAATATGTTGTTATTAAACTCGTAGCTCAAGGCCCGAATCCAGAACTCGGGAGCAGCACTTAGCGGGGTGATGGGCATCAATATTGTTGTGACACTTGGGTTTCCGGGCCAATACTTTCCGTCGTACATCACCCTCAGCCCTTTTGATATCCAATACATCATTTCCAAGACTTGTATTTTTTCCCCCCCAGACCGATCTTCCGTGAACAATATGCTCGATGGAATTCCAGTGAGACGTGAGAGTGCATTAATATTGATGACGGACGCAGTTGTGAACGGTTGAATTAGAGGGGCGGGCAATCATGAATATTACAGGTTATCATGAATATTTCATTAGTTACAACCGATTTGTAGAAAGTGGTGGTAAGATGTTGTTGGGGATTGACATTTTAGAACATCAGACATTTGCACACAAGAGGGTTGTTACGGCTGACGGCTTGTTCAAATAAGAGCGAACTATTTCAATGTTTAAAATAAGCGGGATGTCCCAGCAAACGGTTCCAACCCCATTTATTTTCAAAATTTTCCTCATAAAAAATCAGGACCATCGGTATTTTTCATAAACTTTTCCGTCAAATTCGGGATTAATAATTTTCCACGTTGTGTGCAAAGGATGCTATCATCGTATTTTCAATATAGAACCATCATTTTGGTTCATTATTTTCAATAATAAGCCTTTGCAAACGTGGAGCAAAAATTTAGTATAACCCGTCTCGAATTTGGTTTTCAACGTTTCATGGTATTAACATTCCCAATTTGCAATGTCTGTTCGCTGCGGTGACCATAAAAGACCTCAGTGTTTATGTAAATCCGTTTTTTAGTACATGGACTCCATTTGGGGTTTACTTGGTCCTAGTTGGTCGTCTAGCCAGAACGACCGCCCCCACGCATACAAGCTGAGGACCAAAAACTGGTCAAAAACGTGATTTTTAAGGGTTTTGACTGACATGAGCAGATGGCGATTCATTTTCCAGTAATTTTGGAACGAAACACCGCAAATTATTATACAGAAGTTTATTATTTTTGTTGTAGACAGTCCTTCTACACGAATCACTCATCTGTGTTTATTCGTCTAGGGTACATTATCTTAACCCAACACCTCTCGCCTCCATACATGTAATTGCTTTCAATATCAAAATACTTGAGCGGCTGCCAGCCACATGGCTTAGCTCAGACCTTCCGTTGAACGGGCTCTCCAGCATGACCGTCTATCTGAACGTAGACGACCGATTTTCACTACCCGAAGTGAGTTTTTTCAAACGGATGATCGTACACTAAACCAAGTGGTATTATTGGATTCAGGGATCTAATTTCCATCTTAATCCAACAAAAAAGTACCTTCTACATCGAATGCTGATATTTTGATTAATTTGCATTATAATCCCTTATGGATTCGTCGAGATACTAACGTTGATTTTTCCAAAACGTGGTCTGGTAGATTCGGAGCCGGATTTTCGTTTGATTTTTGAAATACTGCTTTCTTATAACCTCATCGAGGATCTCAACCTGCAAGATCGCGATGAAGGTTCCAACATTCAATGCTTTTCAGAATTTGTTCTTACAAAGGTTCATTATTTAAAATAATAAAGCAAAATCGTCTGGGATAGGTTTCAAATTCGTAGAAATTAAACCATCGCAAAAGGGACACGGTACCTTAGTTAAAAGAGACAAATCTCAAGATTTGTTTAAAGATATTTTTATTGTTACAACTGTGAAGAATATAATACATCTAGTAAATTTACTTTCATTAAATTTGTTTACTTTTGATGGTTCATAGATCACTATCTACCTCCAAGAAAGAGTTCGCTACTACTAGCGATTCGTAAATAGGTCCAATGGGTTTGGTCCTCTTCAGTCGTTGCACCTCATCGCTGTTGTCTAGCAGTGAAATTTCTTCGACGTTGATGTGATTGTGGAGATTTTTGACGTAACCTCATCTTTGAGATCGCGATATTTGTTCCAACATAGTATGCTTTTCAGAATTTTGTTTTGGACTATTTGGATGATTTTGACGTAGCTCTTTTTGGTGTAGCCCCATAAGGGACGGCAGTAGGCCCATATTGGTTTAATCACTTGCTCATATAGCAGTGATTTATTGTGGACTAAGAGCTGTGAACTCCTTCTTAGAAGCCAATACATTTTCTTGAATTTCAGGTTGATTTCTGCCTTCTTCTTCATCACGTGCTCTTCCATTTGACCTTAGCATCTAGTGTAATATCCAGATACTTGGCTGTATTACAGTACGGCATTGTTTGAGAGTTAATTTCAATTGGGGTTGGGTTCACATTTCGGTAGGTAAAGTTTACACGTTGTAACGTGACATTTTAGCATCCATCCACTTCCATAATTGCGCGGTGCTGCGGCCTATGTCTCACTCGGCGTTCTTACGGTTTAGACTCTGCGCTTCTTCACACTTCAAGGGATTCATTTTCTATTTCCGTCCGATGGAAGAAGCTATTTTATTTATTTCGGCGGAGATTATTTCTGATTACTGCTACATTTTCTACTTCTTCAATTTTGTCTACTCATCATTGATCGAGGCAGCACTGATGTCGGAAGAGCCATCTTGCGAATTGCGTCGACGTCCCAATTGTCTTCGCCATATCGTTCCGTCTGGAACTGTTTTCCGCTATCTCCCGTATTCTGATCATTCCGTCTCTTCTTTGATGAAATTTAGCATAAGTTTCATTCAAAAATGGCTCTGGATGGATTCTTCATGATGGACGTTCTTCCGTCAAGCTGAGTGCTGGATTTTGCATCCTTCGGATCTCGTGGAGCAATTATTTCTCCGATGTTCACCGTCTTGGGTAAGCCACCACCTGTTGGAATTATCATCGGTTTTACATAACTCCTGAGGGATATATTCTCAATTTTTCGTCACTGATTTTGTTGTCAGATCTCCATCTTCGCCGACGTGAGGATTTTCGTCCTCGAAATCAGGTCATTGGAGACTTCTAATCCAGGATTCACGTGCTTCATTATCAAGAAATCCGCGTACTCTTGGATATACCGTACCGGTAGGTTCATCCTCAATATATTTCAATCCTCAGCGGCTATTCTTCCTTTTGTGGGAATGACGAGCAGAATAATAAAAAACTCGTTTTGTTCTTTTTGCTCAGTTTCAGTTTGGAAGCTGAAGATACCCATCAACTTGGATTTTAACGTCGTCAGGCGCAGCAAGGAAAATTTAGGGACCGTACCTACTCCGCCATTTTCCTTTCTTTTAACGATTTTCCCCTGGTTCCTATGTTTCCATCCCTACGCTATTACGAATCAAATGAGGTTACTTGCTTGCTTACTCCTAAGGTGGTCTGATGCTCCCACACGTCAATCCTGGAGTACAAGGGCGGACTCCGGGAAGCCATGGCCATGGGTTTTCGCCTTTGTTACTATTACCGCTAATTGGAATCTCTCTACTTATAAAATATTTTCCACGGCCGTAGGAAACTGTGAGTACATGGAATACTATACTTACAATTTTCCAGAAGTATTAGTACCGCTACCTACTGAATATATTTATGAATTCCCTGAGAAGCAAAGTTTTGCTTTCCTATATTGAAAGAACATTAAGTCTTTGATCAAATCAAAGTTTTTTTTTTATTTCTTGATAAATACAAATTTTTTTTGGATATTGTGTTTTGTTATCAATCTCCTGTTTGATTTCCTCTGGGTTCATCCGAGTTCTGTAAGTCTCTTGTCACAATGTCAACCTCAAGATGACACAAACAATCTCACATTATCCAAATAATAATGAAACTATATGTTAGAATTTAGAAAGCATGGAACATCACAAGCAATTTCTGCTTGCGATTTCTACCAGCAATTGTTGGCACAGTTTAAAGGTAAACTTTCGTAGTATAAAATGTATTATGATCGATACACATTTGGTTGTTTGGTTCCTACTCAGTATCTCGTTTTCTTAGTACGGATGTTTTTCTACATCCGCATCGTCATAATACCTGAACGGGAAATGAGGTTGTGGGGAATGGATGAACGGCTGCGAATAAGTACAACCTTTGGATAAACATGTTAAAGAATGTTGTTGGAAGACGGAGGGAATCTCATACGGTCTTCTGCATGATAGAACGCGCTTCAGCCTGCACGATGAATTTCTCGCTACGCCATCCATCATTCTCGTTTCACTTTGCCTGCTCCGCCCCCACGTGTAGCAGCGACCTAACGGTGCGGCGGGTTTTCTGGTTCGGATAATACGTAGAAGAGGCACACAAAAAATATTGGTGATAGTCGCCGACGTTTGTCTTATTGCGTGACGAAAAGCCGTTTAACGGACGATAATTTCGCACAACCAAATTGGGCCAAGCGGTATTCAAGGAATCTCCAACAATTTTGAAAGATTTACATTTCATAAAGTCTACATTCCTGAACTAAACTCGATTCCTGAATAGAATCATCGCACTTTCCATTTTTTACATTTTGGAATGACGAGAAAGTTGTAGAAGGAGTGATGTAATGAAAATTTGAAAATAAGGTTTTACGGGAAAATGAGGTTTGACCAAAAATTGTGGTTGTATATTATGTTCGTCCTCCTATTTAATGGAATGGTATGAAGAAAAAATAATAGGTTTATAAATTGCGAAAATATTTAAAATAAATAATTGAGGGGTTTCTTCCAATAACCCAATGAGTCAAAAAATTGAAAAAAACAAGATAGAGGTGCCATTTTATTCCTCAACATACAAGCAATGTAGGGGAAAGATTGTTTATGTAAGAGCCGTGAATGTTCCACTTGCCGCAAGGCTTCAAACATTGGTCTGTTGACAAGAAGAAAATAAGTGTTAGGCGTTTCAGAGAATAACCAAACAAGTCCGTTTTATTGACACATTGCTTCGCTGTGCATTATGTTGATTTATATAATAGATTGGGTTCTCCCTTCAAAACTATCATTGTGACCAGCAATCAATCTAACACATGTAAATACAAAATTAATTTGTTGAACAAACCTTAACTAAACATCTGAAATTTTGCAAGAACCCAACAAATTCACATTTTAGCAGAAAGGCTGTTTTTTCGGATATGGCATTTAGAAATATTCAATTTACCCAGTTTTGGATTTTTGGACTTACTTGGTTCTGGGAAGAAACACCTCCATTGATTTTCTATAATTTTTGTTGTAAATTTGAGGGAACATCAAATTTGAACAGATGAAAATTTGGTGTTGAGTTGCGAAATTTCAAACATGTGAATTTTGAATGGGTAAAACATTTGGAAGAGGTAAATGTGGATGATAAATAGGTATTTGAACATGATGATGATTCCTGTATTTCCCTGAAAGGGTGACGAAGGGATCGTGGAGCAAGATCACACGAATTATTTTCAGGCGTCAGCTTCAACACGTCGAGGAGCAAGTAACGTCATGAAGGTCATCTCTATGAATCGCGAGTCTAGTCCACCACAGTTTCAAATTTCCCAAGATAATCTTGGTGGGTTGCGGGAGGAGTTGGAACGCAGGCGGAGTTCCGGTGAGACTGGATTAACTATTAAATTTTTAGCAGGGATTCCACAAATCGTTGAATTGTCTGTAAACTCACGCAACCCTCAACTGCCTCCAAAAAACGATTAAAGATCACGGCGTTTTATAAAAACTTAGGCACATGGTCTAAACACTGAGTTAAATATACCTTATACTATACAGCCTTATACTATGATCTGATGTTTACTAGCACAACTAAGTTCGTACGCCCCTCCTTACCAAACCAGAGACAATTCTACACAAGGATTTCTCCTACAAATTACCTGCAAAACAATTCCAATCACCCGCATGCAGATTGAATACAACCGTGTTGCCAGCAGAGGACTTTTAGACATTTTTCATTTCAATAAGGCGAAATTTAAATTTTTTCTTTATTCCAACGTTGTTTAAACCTCTTTTTTGTTTAATCTTTTCCCGATAGATTTATTTATATTTAAATTATTGTTCGTCAATTTCTACACATTATATATTCATACCTATGATTGTTACTGCCAAATAGTACATTTACTGTTATTGTTTATTATTCAATAATAAACCATTGTAATAACACCCTTAATTTTGAACAAATTAAAAAACAAATTTTAACCCCCTGAAAATTTCATGGTTTACATTTCGAAGGGTGTAGAATCCAAATCTGCAATAAAAAAATTTCCGTCCGTCCGCCGTACGCCGTACGCATGATTTCTCCCAAACGGCTGGAGCAAAAAATCTGAAATTTCCTGGAAAAATCAATATTGGTCCGACAACGCCCCAATTCTTTAGCCAGCACTCTCACTTAAATTAAAGTGCCCTTTAAGGGTTGTCAAAGTTTTGTAAAATCCCTAAAAACCTCAAAAAAAAAAAAAAAAAAAAGTCAAGGCGGCCTAAATTTGGACTTCTTTTGAAGAACTTTCCACGAGGAAACGAATGAGACCCTTCCCAGGTCCGTAGCTCAAACCATTCCCGATGTATGGCCCGTTTCATAGTGCCAACATTTGCATCCACATTCACTACATCACTAAGTTACTGCGATCAAAACAAACACAAGCAGTAACCTAGTGATGTAGTGAATGTGGATACTGGAGTGAACTCCTAAAAGGGTTTCTAGCCGATACACGGGTTGAAGCATTCTGATATGCATGCTACTTGCGAAATTTAAAATTTTCAAATAGAAATTTACCTAGACAAATCCATGATCTGTTATTTTTCCAATCAATCGAGAAGTGTAGCTTTTTTCAATCATACCTTAGCATCGTCGTCTACGTATAAGTAAAAATACTTAGGCGCTCATTTGCCCAGACGATAAAATGGGAACGCGGATCGGCGAAAGCGTGAGAAATGAATTCGCTAATATACGAGCGCCAACAAAGTTGTGACGGCCTCAGGTCGGGAACATAACTCTCGCACATCACTTGTTCTGAGAGGCTCCACCCTTCGCATTTTTCACAAGTTGAACATTTCAGCTGAGCCGCCGACTGCGCCAGGTGTTTTGCTCGGAGCTTCCTGATGCTTTGATAATAAATGGGGCCCTCCCCGAACTCTCACGATAATCATTTTTAGGCCCCTCTTCTCTCACATTGTTCCTATATTGGTAGAACATTAGGGTCCCGTATAGCAAAGCCTCGATAGAGCGTTTCTTCTTCAAAGAGCGAATTTCCCTCGATGATCCACCTCAAAGAGATTTGTTTACAGAATTTTGTCCTTTGATGGCCATCTGTGTAAATGATTATTGGAAAAAATCAATTTGTCTCTCGTTATTTCAACTCAAAGCCTAATTTCTCCTACCAAAACAACTACGGCTTCATTAATCCGGGAACAAACATACTTAGGCCGACTACCAATGACCCAATTACACGGGAGGCAATTACGTATAAAAAGTTGGATTGATGTCGACTCGACAACTGAAATGTACTAGACTGGAATAGGGTTTAATGCTAATTTGCAAGATTCTGATTCGTCCTCCAATGTCATGAATCCTGTACGAAGTTGATGACCGTACGCGCGTCACAAAATGGAAAATTAAAATTAATTCTTCAAAATCGAATTCAGTCACTTACACATACAAGAAACAGTTCACTGAACCTATTCTCATTTACCTAGGCCAACCAATACCGAACTCAAAATCACATAAGTATCTGGGAGTAATTCTTGATCACTATCTCACATTCAATGAACACGTCTCTGCACTTATAAAAAAATTAAGAACCCGTTGTCACCAACTTCAATCTCTACTAAACTCCCCACATGTCTCACTTTTCAACCGGGTGCTGATATATAAAACGCTGATAAGGCCAATCTGGACATATGCACTTGAAGTATGGGAAACCTGCTCCAAATCACAAGTTAAAAGGCTCGCGCAACAGCAAAAAGCCATGCTCAAAGACAAGTAGTCCACGCCCCACCTTTAGTCCGGAACGAAACTATTTACAATGACCTACAACTTGAACCACCCGAAGAACTCCTCATCCAATTTTCAACAAAGTTTCAACTACGCCATGAAGCACATTTCAATCCCCTAGTTGTGGATAGTTTTCATCTACCACCCCTCAGACGCCTCTCCAGACCAAGATACATCTGTGACATCGTGGAACTAACCTTGAATTAGTCCACGTTTCAAGTGATAGGTTACATCCTACCCAACCTTACAATGGAGGACTGATTCGATGACGTCAGCCTAGAATACGTTTAATAAAATGTAATTGTACACTCCTTACCGCCAATGAGGTATATTACGTATTTTGTAATGGACTCAATGTAAATAAATATATATTTAAAAAAAACCGTACGCGCGTATCTATAACGGTAATATTTTTGTCCAGCATCAAGTAGCAAAAGCCCCACAGGCCTGTCGTAATTAGCCTCAAATCCGATCATATCTATATCCGTGTTCTTATTCACATATAAATTTTCAAGTTTATTTATTTATTCGTATTCTTATTTGTGAATATGAATACGCCTTTCTCTAGCTGGATGTTAATTGCAGAGTGTGGATACACAGCAATCAACTGAAACCCTTGTGGCTAACTTGTTTCCTAATCGATCTACGTAGGAGGAGTTTAAATGAAGCTCTTTTAAAGGCATCTAGAATACAATTGGAAGATATGGAATCGCTATGTTAATATACCATAACTCTGACAACTTCTAATGAACGGATTTACGTAGAAGGGAATAGATTATTAAGGGAGAAGAATCCTCACTCTATATGTTCTGTCACATTGAAATACAGATTGTAGCTGACAGTACTAAATAAGTTTAGTTGTGCGTGGATGGTGTGATCTCTAAGAAAACGTATACAAAGCCACTCGTACATAACTTACGACCGCTCTACGTGTCTAAGGAATAAATTACGCGGCAGTCCGCTATTCGTGAACAGCGTGCATGTTCTCTGTACTGCGATCACTCCCTAATTATCATGAGGAGTTTAACGCCCGAGAGGCATGGAATCTCGCGTTCGCGGGAGCACTCAGGTCTCAGCTGTCATTCAAACGCGCTACACGTGCTTGGAAATTACGTTATTGTTATCCACATCCTGTCAACTGGTATTAGACCCGTTTTAATTAGCTGCGAGAGGCGCACGAATGCGAACAGTTGTATGAATCCCTCAACCGAAATTCGACGAAATCGTTGCCACATCATTTCAAAGTTCACTTGGTGGTACCCATCGTTCTTGTTAGAGATAAACTGGCTGTTTCTCCATTGTTGAGATGCTGCCTACAGTTGGTTTCAAGCATAGTAAGCGTAGCAGTAAATATAAATGTAGATGTCAAGGGAAACTATCAGAGAGGGGATTTTGAGCCCCGTAGTGAAGTACCCAGCCCAGAATTGGCTAGAGGTATCTATACCGATGGATCTGCAGCAGAGGGTTGTTCTCGTTAGCGGAATTTCGCTACAATCGATATAGCCGTGAATTACGCGGTTATAGACGGCCTTAAACTTGCCGAAAAATCGGAGGACGGTCGAGCGCGATGAGTGGATTTAATCAACTCATATCATATTACAACTGAATCTGACATAGAATTTCATACCATGTTCACTTCCTAAGAAAAAGCAAATACGATTAGTATGAGTGCGTTGACACAGGGGTTAACAAGGAAATAATAAAGGTGACTTTGAAGAAAACATGGGGACAATGCAGCCTTCGCTATTGATCCACCCTTCGAAATACCACTATATAAATCTTCTCAGGCGATTCCTCATAGAAACTATGGATCAATGAATACAGTGCCATCTACAATACCCTGCTTGTCAGACCTATTCATTCTAACCCCTGTCAGTTAGAAATTGTTCAAAAAATTACGATATTCTTACTCAAAGAACTTTTAAAAATCTATCACCAAGCTGAAATCAATTTCCTAATTGGAGTGTTCATATTTGATAAACAACTAGGAAAAATATGATCAACTGATCTCAATCCAAGAGGTAGCTGTTCTTGAAACATTTACGTTCCATTGAATAATAAAAGTGAAAGAAAACAGATATTATTGAATAATATTTACCTGTTCTAAAAAGGAATCGGCTATAAATACAACTTCCACATCGGGAGCTTGTAACAAACCTCATATCAAGAATAGCTGTTCTTGGAAACAGAGGGACAATAGCCTTGACTTGTTTTGATTTATATTAGCACTTATAAATCCTTAAAGGGCATTTTAAATGAGTGAAGACTATGGATCAATGAATACTTCATACCAATGGATTTTTCCTGAAAATTTCAGATCTATTCTCTGCCGTTTGGCTGGAATTGTTCAAAAAATTACGATATTCTTACTCAAAGAACTTTTAAAAATCTATCACCAAGCTGAAATCAATCCTACCTGATTAGAATTTCTCTATCTAATTCCGACATTTACCAAAACTGTTCTAAAAAGGAAACTTTAGAGCTTGTAACTGCCTCATATCAAGAATAGCTGTTCTTGGAAACATCGACAAACATTCAACCTGAATACCCTCCTGGCTATTTGTGAGAAATTACATGAAGTTTGAGATAACTAATTTGCATTTATTTTAAGTGAATCGTTTAGGTTCTTAACATGGAAGAACATATTTTATTCTACGATGCTCATACAATTTTTGGAAAACCTCTTCAATTACAAAAATCTATCACTCGGACTATCATATTATTATCATTCATGTGCAATGTTAATTTAATGTTTTCAATAAAATTGCAATTAGAGAAAAAAGGCCTCTTCGGCAAGCCTCCTGGACCTTCCAAAGCTTTCAACATTCCGTGTCCTTACTTTCACCTGCCCCCTTGGGAAATTTAAGCTCGTGCGTCACTTAAAAAAGGTCAGGCCTTAGCCTCAGGTATTGCATTAGCTGTTCTAATCAACCTAGAATATGAATGGTTCCTTTTGTGAGACATTTTCTCGCGAAACGTTTCCAACATACGAACATGAATGATGTCTCATACTTCTATCATAGCCGACCTCTGCTTTGTAATACTACCGATATAGAACAATATACACAGGCATGCGTTACCATCATTCAATGTTCTACTATGGGAAAGTTATCTGGAATTTCTTCCCCTTTTGCATGACCATTGTAACATGCTAAGGAATACCTAGTAACCCTTGGTCTCACGGGCCGAACTGATGTTTGATTTATGTTTAGATTGGAATGTTCATGTACAGCTTTGTTTTTGGTAGATTACATTTATGCAAATGTTATTATCACGCGCCATTGCACCTAACTCGAATTTGCAGGAAGGAAGAAACCCCCATTTCTTATTTTCAGGAAAGGATTCCAGCGTTATTCAAGAGATGGTTTTAAGTGGAGTGTGGGTATTTAAGCTATCCTAATAGCTCAACATCCTTTACCGGTGTGCCAAATCGACGTATTCCACCTGTCACTTTCTGCTCTCCGTCGTCTCATCGTAAACTATGTATGTGAAAACCCTGATTAGCCATGACTTATAAAATTTTCTCGAACGTTAGAACCGTAATGTATTTTAATTTTCGTTATGTATAAAATAAGTAATCTCCTTTCGCTTGGGGAAAACTTTATGTACATTGTATATATTTTATTAATTTCTATACCTACAAGTAAGTACGTATGCAGTGTGAATTAGGGTTGAGCGCGCCGTAATAAATAAATTACATAATGAGTGAATTTTCAGTGTGAAACGTGTACAGGCGAGGTATCATGTTAGTGCAGCATCACATAATCAACGAGTTTTCATATTCCAGCGAAGGTGGTTTAGATATTTTGCTTGGAAGCTTTGGCAAAAATTCAAGAAACAGATACATGCTTGAGCAGCACTTGCTGCCACTTAACCAGGTTAAATGTTCTTTGGACTCAATTTCGTAAAATGATGGCCACCTAAGTAATACATGAATAATACTCAGCTAAATCGACGATGCGAATTTCGTTCACAGCGCCTTTCAATCGCGGGTGTATTTCGGGTTCCATAATTACAGTAGCAGTATACAGGGTGTCCCAGGTGTTATGTACAATCCGACTCCTACGTCATCTACCACTCATTTCCGAACCAAAATGTCTCTTAGCAATTTTTTGCCAAAGGTCTCGCTTACGAGTTATTCGCAATTTAAGATTATTTCGTGTTTTCAATTATCATAACTCCCTCAATTTTAGAGATAGCTCAACTTTGATGAAACCGTCGGAAAGATCGTTAAATTTTCTATATATTCGATGTCAGAAAACATTTATTTAATTGCATTGAAGATGTGCGATTGCTGCGCGAAATGACAGTTTTGTCAAAATCTTGAAATCGCCTGTTATTCATCTCGCCAATAAACCCCATTAATGCTTGACGCAGATCTGTGCAGGCCAGGTAAAACGTGCGCCGAAATGTCAGCTTTCCAACGGTGTAGTTGTTTTGGTTTTTTAAAAATATTTTTAGTTAAAGAAATGGTGTTTAACTGCAGAAAAACGTGTGGTTTCCGTTAAAATTGAGGTTTTTTCAAAAGTTCCGACGAAAGAAGGTTGGAGGTGGGATATTAGTAACTTTTCTCGCTGAATCGAATGTTGTCAACGCAAGACCTCTCAATTGATGATTTGAGCAAGTTATGTCGGATGCATAAACCCGTTCGTGTTCGCAAGGGTGTGAGTTGTAGACAGGAGGAGTGTGACTCCCTTGCTGCTTCAGAAGCATTACCATTGGCAAAACCGTACAAGAAAGTCATGTCAGCATAGTCACTCGTGCTAATTTTTCATTTTTTAATATTTATTTTTTGGTTTATATCTTAACAATCAAGTTTAAACTCTAGCTCTTTATGTGAACTTGATTTAAACGCGAATATCTTACCATTGTCCTACAACTGGACAACATGTTTGAGCCAACAAACATTTTACTAAAACTGAATTTGGTCAGAAACGACAAATTATCAACATTGCAACAACCAATGCTACAGCCAAATCAGATTGAGGTTGGCAATACACGGCGCACAAAGCAACCCCTCCTTCAAGACCGGGGGGTCGTGCGGGTCATTGCATATCCTGCCCCTGACCAAGACAATGGCTCCTCCGTAGCTTTCCCAATTTTCGAACATTAGGGGTCTTTTTTAGTTATACAGGGTGTCCCAGGAGTTATGCACAACCCGACTCATACTATACACCCAAACCTAGATATCTTTTATACGCTTTCTTTACCTACAATACTATTTCTTAGTATTTTTTCTCACTTTCTATGATCTGAACCCCCTACATATTCATAGCAAACGATTCAGAATGAAATCCAAAATTTTATGGACTTACGAACGCCCCTAAGTGTTGATAAAGTTTTGTTTAGTTTTCAACAGACCGATGCATCCTAGAAGTTGATGGGATAGCAGAAATGATTCCCAGATACTAAAAAATCTTGTATACATCCTGAAAAGATGTATACAAGAGCTCAATTGTAGATTTAATACATTGTAGATCAGGAGCTTGATGCAGTCCATCAATGCTAGCGATTGTCTCTTTGACCGTAGGCGGGAAGCAACTAAGTAGGTCAGGGTAATTACAAGGGTAAATTACGGCTAATGGTAAACCATTGCTGCAAGCAGTCGACGCCAACACGTGATGCGACCTTGACAGCCTCCCACATATACATGCATCCATCTAACTAATTATGTGTTGTTCTAAGAGCGAACTATTTAAATTAAAACAAATTTTGCCTGAAACCATTAATAGAGCGTATCAAACGTCAAAGAGAAAGTTTTGTTTAAATTTGCGGTACAATTTTAATGCAATCGCTTATACCTGATTACTCTCGGTGTTTTGAGCATGCTTGATTGATATCAATCAACTTTCGCAATAAAATTCGTGGTAATCATCCTAAAATCTCTAAGCAACTACCCCTCATAGTTGGGACACAATCGGATACTTTGATAATGAGAAATCGATTACAAGAAATGTAGGTTTGCGTTTGCCCACATGCTTCTATTGATTTCGCATTGATTTTACTAGTAAAAAATTGCGTTTCTCCTACTTTATCTAGGTATTGAAGTTGTCCTTTGAGTAGTCAACCATTAGCTACAAGTTTGCGATCCGAAAATATCGATATCTCTGACACAGTTGGAACTCGTGTCTTTCTACTATTAGGGAAAATTTCGCTCAACACTCTTAACTAGTGGAGTTGGGCTAGAGGCTGATTAATGAAACTTCTTCGGCTGTGGGTTATTTTTATTGAACCTGACATTTGCCGAGAGTCAAATACCAGGCGTCGTCTGGTTAGACGGCTCGGACGAAACGACGAAGTAAAACAAAAGGCTGCTCACTCAGCAGATGCTCGCTGGGTGAAGCTGCTTGTCATGGTGTATGTTTTTGGCTCAAGCGAGTAAGGAAGTGAAAGATCAGTCAGAGAATGTGAAGTTTACAGTCTTTTGGATCCAGGGAGATTTAATTAATTATTGTTTCGTATCACTCGTGTTTCGGGTCCTACCGACTGCGCCTCTGTTACGGCCCAAAAATATTTGATACCTCTGATAGGGTTCGAACTTGTGTCCTTATTACTAAGGGGAAATTATCGTTAGTCGCAACCCTTTAATTGGTTGAGCTATGAGGCCGATTAATCAAACCTCTTTGAATGTGAGTTATTTTCCTTCAATATAACATTTCCTCGGAGTCTAATGCTAAGCTCGGCTGCAAAGGTGCTGGGTCAGTAGAGCTACTTCGGCAATCAATGTCACAGTGTGTGTTTTGATTTTGATTGACCAGTCCAATTCAAGCCTATTGAAATATTCATAAATTAGGTAGTTTTGGCAGTTTCTCTCATCACCATTAGATAGGAGGTATAAGTAAAACGCTACTAATTATCACACAAAGGTTATTATTTCTGAATAAGATAACCCTTCTACGTTGATCACAAGACTATTACAACTGGAGTGCACAAACAGAGACAATGCTGCTTAGATACACTGAATAAAAAGCACTCGCGAAAAGACTTTTTTCTCTTTTCAACTAAACAATCGTAAAGTATCAATATTCACGCTGCTTACTCACATTCTTCGTGTGTAACCAGTGGGAAACACAAAGAAAATATCTGCAGGATGACCTGGAAATGCCATCTGAGGACATGACACCGGAGAATATAATAGCCAAAATGAATGAAAGAGAGGAGCATCGGACCTCTGTAGTTGTCTATGTCGAAGGCATCCTGCAGAGAAGGATCGGCCAAGAACGGGAGGGACAGAGGAGGCTACCAATGAACCGAGAGGAATAAATACATCCCAAGGACTTCGCCTGAAGTAATGTGCTGAACAGTTCCCGGCCGAGTTCCAACGTGGGAAAGGAAGGTGAGGTTTTAGTGGGTTTGAATCCTACATCCCTTCTGGGTATCTTACGAGATCTGATTTTCACCTGCCTACCGGAAAAAAGTATCAATGTTTTTGATCTTTTCCCAGCCGTCTTGCTCATTAACCACCCGTTAAAGAACGAGTCTGCAGCCAGACCGCTGACCTGACCAATTTCAAATGTTGAACAAACGGATGGTTGTACAGCAACCCAAGTGGTATCATTCTTTCACGGAACTAATTTCTATCTTTATGCAAAAAGACTTCCCTCTAACATCAGAAGTTTTTTTGATACCGATTTCTTAAAGTTGAATCCTAAAATATAATCCCTTGGAGTTGAGTAATGAAGATGCCAACATTACTGGCATATCCTAGATCAATATTGGATGTTTGAGAAAAGTTTTGTAAATTTTGGTTCAGTAGTTTCGAAGCAAAGCCGTACGGCGGATTGACGGATTTTTGTTATTCGATTTTTGAAATCAACGAATCTTGAAACGCAAACCAACAACTTTTGAGGGTGAATTGAAAAATTACAATGATTCATTACTGATAATAATAAACCAAAACGACTCTTTTGGAGTTGGCTGGTTGTTGGTACAAGACTGCAGATGTGGGACGTCATTTTGACGTTCTGTATTGACGTAACGGGGAACCAAGTACCAATAAAGGTCGCTCGGTAGGAGAAGGGTTCCACGGGGGCTGGTAAGACCTGTGGAAGAAAGTCGATCTGCCGAGGAGGGTCGGACTTGATTTGCGGGTTCGTCTCTCGAGAACAATGCGCCGGCTTTATACGGCCCTTCGTCGCAGCCTTCGCCTGTATATAATGTAGCCATCTCGGCCAGATGTCGGTAACCAGACCCTTCGGCTCCGACTCGGAGGCCCGAACGGAGAATATGGTCCTCGCCCAAGAAAAACAGCGTTCACGTCTTTCATAAATTCGACCTGTAGAAGTCAATATTCCGTTCTCTCGTCGTTGGGAAATCACAATATTGGAAGTTGAACAATTACTACAACCTTTGGCAATAGATAAAACGAAATGGAACTACTAGTGGCAATTTCAATACATTGTGCGAAATGTCAAAGCCCGGTAGATTTGAAGCAGTAGACCGAGAATTGGATTGGCAAACCGGTAGAGCTTCCTCCTTAGTGTGGGATCTCACCCATAGGATGACCGATTCGGACTTTTTTTTTTTAAATTTATTTATTTATTTAACTTTTGTAATACAATTACTTTTTAGTTGTGCTTAATAATGTAATAAATTATGCACTAAGTACTATGAGACTTGTATGAGGGTGGTTGCCCAGCGACAGTCCCTCGCAATATAAACATAAATATTTCAACATTGTAATAATAACAACAATTACTGTAATAAATAAACTGGTTGAAAAATAACAAAATAATAACGGATGTGACGGTATTCAATTAGTGCATTCTTGTAAGCTTAGTGGTTTTCAGTCTAGCATGTCCGTTGTCCTTTTTCTTTTGAGGCGCCTGTTTGTTTGCTCGTTCCCATGATTGTAGCAGTGCTTCAAACGCAGGTGATGAGTGGTGGCTTATGGAGTTTGTCATTTCTGCCATTGAATGTTTAATTACCTCCTCTACATTTGGGACGTCAAGGTCCCTATGGATGACTGAGTTCCTAACGTACCAAGGAGCATTTGTTATTGTTTGTAGAACTCTGTTTTGCTGTATTTGAACCCGCCTGATTTGAGATTTGCTGGCCAAACCCCATATTGTACAGCCGTACTGCCATATCGGTCGGATTATTGTAAGATATAATAACCTTTTATAATCTAGCGTGAGAGGTGGTGCACTGCCAATCAACGATTTCATCTGGTGAAGACGAGAACGAAGTTTTTTTACAAGTTCTCCGATGTGGTGATTGTATGTCAACCTTTGCTCAAGATGGACTCCTAAGTATTGAACCGTTTCAGCCTGAGGAATTTGTTGGTTGTCCATAGTGATAGGGTTTGTTTGAAAGCTAGTTTTTAGAGTGTATGTTGTTGTACATGATCTTTCAGCGTTAATCGCAATTCGCCATTTTCGCGTCCAGAGTTCGATTTCGTCGAGGTGGAGTTGAAGGTTGTCACAAGCATCCATTCCTAACGAGTTGCGGGATAATATCGCATGGTCGTCAGCAAACATTCGGACTGACTTCGGGACTCAGACACACACACCTATGAGTGGGGAATGGTCCGGGCAAGTGAGTGTGAGGCATTTGCTTAAATAGAGGTCTCACTTCTCCTATAATCAAGCATTCCTGGGTTCCCGTAGCCCAATGGAGGCTTCCCTGACTTCATTAAGAAATGGTGAGTTATTTTACAAGTGTAAAATTGACAATGAATTATTTTCAAAATGATCTGAAACTGAATCGTATTCAGCTATGTGCTTTCTCACGTTTTGGTCTCCCTCGATCACTTTTAATAAGGCTTCCAAGTGCTGTTGAAGCCTAGCTTACAAAAGATGTCCTTAAAAACTTAGAAAATAAAATGGTTTCATCTTAGAAGGTGAATTTTCCTTCTTTAATAGAAACGCGTTTATTTAACACCAGTATTTTACTTCCATTTCAAACCAAATCTCACGATGAAGAGCGTACTGGTTCGAAAATCAATTGATATGGCTCTGTAGGGGATTCCAGTTCATGATACTCCTCGGGACACGTGGAACCGCCGGTATTTGTTATTGCCAATAAATTCCCACAGCCAGCTGAGAGCGCGTCATTTATAGTACTAGTATGCCGGGAACCCGGTGATTGATCCAAAATGTACACGATAATGTTGTTGCCCAGGAGGAAGTTGGTGGAACACGGAACCAGCTGTGTGACCATCACGCGCACCCTGGAACACTAAGATGATTGGCATGTACGTCAACATGAACTACATAATACTAACTAGGCGCGTTGAATGGATGAAAATTGACGAGCTCAGTATTAGAGAACATGTATAAAATACCATCAGTTGTATACTCGTGGAAGAAGTTGTGAGGTGATGGAATGGTATAGTTGCCCCTTCCAATGAGCTGAATGCGGATATAATGCTCCGCCACGCTGGGAGGATGACCCAGATGCTTGAAAACGTCTGATTCATCTCCCAACGCGATGGATTCTAGATTCGGGAAGGGCCAACTAACCATATCCATCACAAAGTGAAGGTATTACAATGACTCAAAAAATTTTGAAATGCGGTCTCCAATAAGTAAGGTTTTTATTTTCTCCTCCCCTGGTCGAAAGGACGGAATCTACAGTGTCTCGTTCAAACTTAATTCTATTCGAAAATTTTTTTGAAATGGGACTGGTGAGTGGGGGTTACAATACTTAATTATTATTATCATCAAGAGAGACAACGGAACGATTCGTTTTTTCTCATGGATTATCAAAATGTGATCTACAATTTCTAAATGAGATCTAAAATTTACCCTCAACGTTAGATGAACTTATGTCGTACACTCTGCATGTTTTTGAAAGATTATTTGACAATAATGTGCAAAGCACAGTTCATGTCAACCTCCTAAAACTACTTCATATCCCAAAAATTGGAAATCGAACTGTGATTTTGTTAGGGGATCTTTTCTAGAACAATATACAGATAGATATGCCGACAGGCTAGTAGGTGAACTAGGAATCGTTCACCAAACTAAGAAACGACTGCAAACATTTTTGTGACAACTAAATCTAACCTTTGAATTTCGAAAGTAATTTCTCCTCTGAATTTCAATTCTATTGAAACCTCTATAAATTATGAATCATCGCGAATTAACCATTTCAGGATCGAAAATGGGATCATTAATAAAAAATGAATTGTACCATGTATATAACTTGTATTAGGAAGGCTGGAAGAAGGTCCTATGTTGGTTGTATATATTTATTTAATAATAATTAAATATCCAAAATCTACAAAATTCAACTTCTTACATTCACATAACCAAGTGAGCGTAATAGAATTGTTTATCAGGAGCCTTTCACATTCGAGTTTCTAGAACAACATGATCGAGCAAATATTTTGATTCCTCTAAATTCTTTAATAATCTACAATACACTTTTGAAATGTATCTTGTATCACTACTGTCGGGTCCAAGAAAAGGAAGCAAAACGTAACGTGTCGGGTCCACGGAATCTTGAAACTTCTCCATGAGTCTAATTTTGCACAAAGTTTGTCTACGCCACCACCTGGAAAAATGGCTCACACTGACGCTAACCCCTCCGTCGCGCAAACCTTGGATGAAATGGAATTAGAGAGAGGTATCCAGCAACGCAAGGTGATTTGGCTGGAATGGATGTTCTTGTGGCTGAAAGGAGCCGATGTGAATACAACTGCTAAAAGTGGATGTACTCTTCTTCACTATGCTGTTCGAGCTGGGAATATTGCTGTTGTACAAAATTGTTGAGAGCAGCTGCTAAGGTTGATATGACAACAAAAGCTGGACCAGCTTCTGCCCTTCATCGAGCGTACAGCTGTTTAGTTATGGCAACACTCAGCAGCACAACAACGAGCAAAACCATGCTGGTTATGTCTTTTCCCGGAGGGGGAGATGTCGGGTCCACGGAAAGGAAGCGAGCGTCCAGTGTCCCCTCCACCTGGCTCAAGGCGGCCTTCCCCCGGGAAATTGAAGACGGCAGGAGTTTTCTTAGTAAGCAGCGAACTGCACAAAATTTAGTACGGAGAAAGCTGCTGTAGAAAACAATTCGCTGTTGTTCCTACCACATCCACGACTCCTAAGACGAATAGCCCCGTCGTAGTATGCAGTGCTCAAAGCAGTCCCCCTCGCGTTCGGAACAAGCTGTCGCCCCATCGTTCTCGACGTTAAGGTACCATATGAGGAGAGACTTTAGTTTAGGGTTAATTAATAGATAATTAGGATTAAGACGAAGTTGTTAATTATAGTCTTAACTCAACTTCATTGCCGACTTTTCCTTAAATACCTAATTGAATCAAACACCCCTAAACTAGCACGACACTACCCAACATTGTAGATAACACTTCAATACCAAATGCTCTTAACGTCTCTCGGTGTTCTAATACTTTATACTTTCTAAATCTGCCATATCTAGTTCGATCCAAAACAACATAATTGACAAGATAAGAACAAATTGTTAGGACTCACGACATTCTTCACTTATCTAGAACCAACAAGCCGGTTTGTGAATTTCACATCACGCTAAGTTGTAAAAATAATTTCTGTTCTGAATACCCTAGGAATTTCCCAAAATTATAGTGTTGGGTGTCAAAAGACGATCATTGAAAAGATGGAGCGACTCCCTCCATTCATAAGATTCTTCGATAATGTAGAACCTACATTACATGATACCTTTATGCGGCACTCTACAGGAAATAGTATTTTCTAGATAGCGAGTCAATCATGCGCTACCTTCCACCTGTACGTAAGTAGGAAGGTACTTAGGCGGAGTGTTCTCTTTCCCAGTCAAAATTGGAGTAACGCTGCGAGCTAATTAAGACCCTCGTTTTCCACTCCCGTTGAAAGAGGAGGAAATTAATCAATGCCCCGCTAGAGAAGGTTTGCAGAAGGTTGATTTTACATCAAGAAGTATTTGATTGGTTTTCCAAGCCCTTCGTCAGGCTTCCTCACGAAGAACTTAACGTAATAACAATTTCCATGGAACTAGTTCACCGTCTAATTGGAAGAAGATTGCCTTAGTTTATATTTAAAGACCTTTAAAATTATTCCGAGTTCCGATGAAGTCTAATAACGATAGTCGTGGGGAGCGGAAAGATATGTTTAACTGGTAAAACCTAATTTCCGAAACCAGTACCATTTCAGTATGAGCGATTACGATTCTATTGGTTTAGGTGTCGCTGAGGTTGGTAATAGCCATTCCTCTATTGAAGTAGTCTTGTTAAAGAAGAAAGTCCTAGAAATCCCATAGGATGACTTTGGTATTAATATAACTCCCTTTAAACACTTAATACTAGTCACTCTGTATACACCAAAAGCTGATACCTAACTACCAAAAATGGTGCCATGTGTTGAATATTGACACAAACTTAGAAACCTACGAAAGTAACATTTAAATTTAAAATTTAACCCGATAGAATCGTGGTCCCTATTCATAGAATTTATTGAAAAATCCCAGTGGCTCCAAAAAGGTGAAAAAATTTTTTGACAGAATAAGAACTGTCATGACAGAATAAAAAAAAAAATATATATATATATGGTTTTGTCATTGTATGCATGTACCATGTGCAGATAGGTATGCTCACATTTTATTAATGCGAATAAGATAAGAACATTCACGTGAAACTCCGTGAAATGTTTGTAATTTACCGGCCGGGAGAAATCACGTTCATTAAGTTACACTATTCAGATAGAAGCCATTCATTTTATTCATTCAACTGCTGTTGAGAGATATTTGGACAGGCAGAAGAACTCGCATACAAAAATGTGTAATGTGTAGTTGTGTCACTGTATTCAAGTATCATAAAAAATGAATGAAACACCAATTTCTATAGCAAAATTATGCAGATTGGTATTCCGACATTTTATTAATACGAATAAGATAAGAACGTTCACTTGAAACTCTGTGAAATGTTTATAATTTATCGGGCGGGAGAAATCTCGTTCATTATGACACACTATTCAGATAGAAGCCCTTCGTTTTATTAATTTAACAACTGTAGAGAGGGGCAAATTGAGGATCAGATGATAAACTCGGGAGTTTAATCAGCGACCTATTCAACAGGGGCTTTGGATTTTTGCTCTCCAACTTCCGCAGCAAATCGCTAAGCTGCGGCCGGCAAAGTAAGTCGAATGATATTAACTCCTACGACATTATTTCATTTGAGCTTCCGCGAGTCGGTGAAAAGTTTAATCATTGGACCCTCCCTTCTCGTCTAATCCATACAACAACCATTCAACCGAACATCGGAGCGTAGGGGGATTCAGCGGGTGACTACAGCTCTGCTAACTGCCTCTCGGAAGCCTTAGCTCAAGCGAGATTATGCAAAACTCAACCTCTCGAATGGGGGGATTCCCGTGTGTGCATGTGTGGACGTGTTCGCGGCTCGTAAGGGAGGCTTAACCCTCGCGGAACAGCGCACGTCAGTCCGACGTCCAACTTTCTGAACAAT